>OU862935.1:13360796-13960796 GCA_917880885.1 Limnephilus marmoratus
GAGTTTTCGAATTTCATTCCATTTTCTGCGGGACTGCACTGTATTTTATGAAACAAACTTCTTTTTAAAATAATGTATGAAGCTCCGTTTCATATCTTGTCCTACTTTACATAAAGATGTATGCGAAATTCGGTGTTAGTGTGTGCTGAAAAATAACACAAGTATTACATGTGGGTAAGTACCCACATTGGACCATGTTATGCATAAACCACCTAACCCACAAATTTTCAAGCTGAGAAAATCACATTTAAATATTCGTGAAATTTAAAAAAAAATGATTACGTCATGTTAAACGGTTGCGAGGAGGTTCCATACTTACAAAAGTTAATTTTGGATTTGAGGCTAGAATACCATACTAAAAAGATATTTTTTTAAATCAAAAGGTAGGTTGACGACCTCCGTAGTCGAGGGGTAAGGCTCTCGCCTAGCAACAATTTTTATTTGATTAATTTGTGTTATTTCATAATTCATTAATTAAAAATAATATGCATTATATTTGCCGGCGTAGTCCAGCGGCAAGGCTCTTGACTGGCACTCTGAAGGTCGCGGAATCGAATCCCGGCGTGGCAAATAAATTTTATTGGATTAATTGTTTTTTCACAATTTTTTCATTTAAAATAATATATAGTATATTTGCGGCACGTTCCAGAGTGGAAGATACTCCCAGTATCGCCCTGGTGTAAGACCACCATTCAGAATTGAAACGTTGCTTGAAATGGCATTAGCCGTGTTTGGTAACCAGATCTGAATAGCCAGGTACTTCCCCACCTTCCTCTATCCCTATCCTACCTCCTTCCCCTCCCCACTACCTTCAGCCTCACAACATACCCCAATTGGGGATGCCATAGTCCCACTGGCTCCAGATGGGAGCAGTTGGGACTCTTGTGCGGCATTCATGTAAAATAAAAATAAAAAAAACGTTCCAGAGATGAAAATATATATATCGCTCTTTTTTTACTTGTACTCCACATAGGAGGCCCTGAGGAAAATGATTTCCCTCAGGGCCTAAGTCATCTTTGGGGATCCTGTGTGGAGGGTATTTTTTAAGGGAAGGAGAGGAGAATTCTGGAAAGGAAAAGGGTTTAAGAGGTGGGTAAGAATCTGGGGTTCAGTATGTCCTGGTCATCCGCCTCCAAGAATTAAACAAACCTTACCCCATGAACCCGGGCACCCTTGCTAAATCACTAAACGTAGTGAACCACTTGGGGTGACCTATGGCAGAGGTGTTGGTTATCCAATAAAGGTTCCCGGGGCGGCGCTACCCATTCCCGCCTCCCAAATTGAAAGACCACCATTTAGAATTGAAACGTTGCTTAAAATAGCTTTAGTCGAAATTTGTGACCAGATCTGAATAGCCAGGTACTTCCCCACATCACTCTTCTCCATCACCCCCCCTCCATCTACGTTCAGCCTCACAACATACCCCACCGGGGATGCCATAATCTCACTAGCTCCAGACTGGAACTGTTGGGACTCTTGCGCGTCATTCACTTTAAAAAAAGGTAGGTCAAATATCTAGTGCGGATTGAATTATTTATTTATTTAAATCTGTGATATTCAAGAATTCGATATTCATGACTTAAGAAGAAATTCATGATCTTTTCGTTATTAGTGATTGTTTAAAAAACAATCTCATCGAACACATTATCATTACATAGTAAAAAATGAAGTCGCTCTAAATGTATGTGCGCATAGATCTTTAAAACTACGCAACGGGTTTTCATGCGGTTTTCACCAATAGATAGAGTTATTCAAGAGGAAGGTTTACATATAAAATACATGCTTATGATAGTAGAGAAACGCCGAGAAAATCAAATATTCAATTCAGGCAAGCGGGTGGTGTGGATTTTATAAAGGTTGGGTAATGGCATTGTGTTTCGTTAGCCACAGCAACGTGTGGCTGGGTCTGCTAGCAGTAAATATAAATAAATCGAAAACAAAACTTCGTAAAAACAACGTTTTTTGTGTGGAATTTTTAATTTATGTTTCGGTCGTTTGTAATTTAAATTTAGGCCCATCAAAATGCTCTTTTTTATCCTACTTTTATTTAATATTTCAACATGTTTTCACAGTAATTACCATTCTTGCAAATAATTACCAAAGTGTCCTGTAATACGTACTAATACATATATCAAATACACGTGAACAGGTTCTCCTAGTGATGTGTTCCCGAAAGACTTTAATATTTAAAAAAAATTTAAGTAGATTCAAATTTAAGTAGGCCTCCGTAGTCCAGTGGCTAAGACTCTTGACTCACATTCCGGAGGTCGCGGGTTCGAACCCGGCATGCGCAAATAAATTTTATTTGATTAATTTGTGTTATTTCACAATTAATTCATTTAAAATAATATATAGTATATTTGCGGCATGTTCCAGAGTGGAAGATACTATTAGTATCGCCCTGGTGTAAGACCACCATTCAGAATTGAAACGTTGCTTGAAAATGGCTTTAGCCGTGTTTAGTGACCAGATCTGAATAGCCAGGTACTTCCTAACCTTCCTCTTCCCCACCTCCTTCCCCTCCCCGCTACCTTCAGCCTCACAACATACCCCAATTGGGGATGCCATAGTCTCACTGGCTCCAGACGGGAGCAGTTGAGATTCTTGTGCGGTATTCACTGTAAAAAAAAAAAAAAAAAAAAAAATCATTCTTACTTGACACACAAATTAATAAAAACCAACAAACTGCAACAGAAATATTAATTTATGTATAGATATTTTTTTTTTCACATATTTAAAAAAAAACCTTAAGGACATATATTTTTTCAATTTTATCTATTGTTAAAAATGGTATGAACTAATGATATAATGAATGATAACATTTTGTCTGATCTCTCAACACTTTGTTGTTAATTCATATATTTTTATCACTTATTATTTTCTCTGTTTATCATTTTATTTATAAATGTTATATTTTGCTGTTTTGCATGACCGATATTTGCGTGTGTTATTTTTATTAAATTTTGAAATTATTAACCCCGATACAGGCGAACCCTAGTGGGGTTATATATTATATATAAATAAATAAATAAATAAATAAATAAATAAATAAATAAATAAATAAATAAAAATAAAATAAAATAAAATAAAATAAAAATAAATAAATAAATAAATAATACACGGGAAGGAAGAATATAGATAGTATGTTGCAACCTTTCAATTTGGGAGGCGGGAACTATGTTGGATAACCAACATCTTTGCCATAGGTCACTCCAAATGGTTCGCTACGTTAGTTGACTTAGCGGGGGAACCCGGGTTCATGGAGTGAGGTTTGACCTCGTTTTGGTGGCGGATGCGTCTACTCACTAGCTGCATGACCGGCCGGATCGAGAAAGAATGGTTGAGGGAGTCCCTTTGACTTATCCAGTCGTACTCTCTCGGAACATCGCCTTGCAGCGCAGTGGGAAGGATGCATACGTCCGTCACGCCTAAATTCCAACCCACCCCGAACACACTTTTCCTTCCCAGAACTTCCTGACCTTTTTTCCCTAAAAAGACCCTCCACACAGCATTTCCAAAGATTACATAGGCCTGAGGGGAATTATTTTCCTCAGGGCCTCCTGTGTAGAGCTCATGTTAAAAAACTAACAAAGAATAACGTCGGTAATATTTTAACATGCTTACAAAAATTTACTTAAAATATTAACATGCTTACAAAAAATTAAAAGTCTGCGCGATAGTAGTGAAACCTTCAGAAAACTAAAGTTGACAAGAGTGCGGAGGGTATGCAGCAAAGGTATTTTAATAGAAGATGCTCCGAGTAACTAGCTTTATTGATCCCTTCGACACCGGTGCAGTCGGGAAACACGCCAAACGCGTGCCCGACATAATATGTAAACGGTTGACATTTTTCACATGAGAACGGGTCGCTTCTTCGAATCCTTCTTGTGTTCAACAGCTCGGCTGTGGAACGATTTGCCGGCCTCTGTGTTTCCTCCTTCTTACAACATGGGTCTCTTCAAGACCAATGTTCATTCCTTCCTCTCCTCAACAAGACCCTCCACACAGCATCTCAGATGACATAGGCCCTTATGGAAATTATTTTCCTCAGGTCCTCCTGTCTGGAGTTAATTTTAAAAAAAGGACCAAGTGAATCAGATAGGTACTTGTGTCGGGCATGTATGAGACGATGTATGAATGTGAACGAGGCAATGTGTGTGTGCCAAGACCGAGTTGTTTGGCGGTCCGTCCTCTCTGCCTACCCCTGCGGAGAAACAGCTTGATAGTTAGTTAGTCGAAATTCCCAATGGTCCTTCCAGTACTTCAGCGAAAAGAGATAAAATACATTATTCGACGTAATTTTCACGAAGTAACGCGCACTAACTTTGACCTAGACTGTCATTGTAATGAATACATTTTACGCTTTTTTACAAAAGCTTAACTGGGTCGGTAGTATCCAAATTCAGTCCAACTGTACTCCATTTATGTCCATCGATCAGGTAAAAATCAACAGTGCCCCAAACATACCGTTAGCATTAATTTTTCAGAAAATGAAAGTATTACCTGAGACTAGGGGATGAGGGAACACGTGTACCGGTTCAAATAAATAATCGCGCGAGTGTTGGAAAGTTTTATTCATACATTTCTCTTGGTATTTGTCATTGTTAGGGGTGGGTTTTCAAGGGAGGTTATCTCGAGGCAGTGTGAGGCCTTCCTCGGCTGTGGGGACGGTTTTTTTCCTGGAGGCCTGTGCGGAAAAAACAGCGTTACATCTATAGACTGTGCAGTGTACACACTGTACACTGTGTATATAGATTTTTTTATAGATTTTCGACGCCATGGAATGGGTAGCGCGTGTCTGAAAGCTTGTAGGCGCGGGGGTAGAAGAAGGGGGGTGGAAAAAATTGTGAAGCTATGTACATTTTTTTTTATTCGATTACTTTGTCGTTGGGGGTGAGAGACGTCGATCGAGTTGCTACCACTTTCCCAGTACGAATTTTAATCGAGGAATTAAGTTGCTAATTTAATAAATATTAATAACAGTAAAGTTTTTGGTATGTTTACCGTGTAAATCTTTCCCCAGTTTTATGGCGAGGAAATTCTGTGAACGAGTAAAAAGTGTTGATTTTAAAAGTAATTTTTTTAAATTTAAAAATTATGGGTTCTTAACAATTTTAATGTTATAATCATACTAAGTTCATTAATTGGTAAAGCAAATAATAAAGTTTAAACACAAAACAAAAATTATTTTTTAAATATCTTTGTTTTAGTAAAATTAAGCTTTTAATTTGTTATAAAT
This sequence comes from Limnephilus marmoratus, assembly GCA_917880885.1. Lineage (NCBI taxonomy): Eukaryota > Metazoa > Arthropoda > Insecta > Trichoptera > Limnephilidae > Limnephilus > Limnephilus marmoratus. Next base: position 13,366,036 of record OU862935.1, read on the forward strand.
ATTTATTTAAAAATCAATATTAAAACCTTCCAACGATTATTTAAAAAGGTAATATATAAGTGTCGTGATTATTTTGTACATAATAAAAAACTGTTTCTTCATATTCTTTCAACGTTTAAAGTGTACTTTAATTATTAAAATTATCAATACAATTACGTAAGCAGCTTGTTATCACGTCAATTTTATTATTGAAATAATTATCCATAAAAGCATAATTAAATTTATTATTGAATGGTTTGTTATTTATATATCCATAAACAATACAAAATAACATATACTCGTATTGTAATAACAGATTATTTAGTTATAACAGAAAATCACGCGTAGGAAAACTTTACTGAAAAAACTTTATTTTAATTTGCAGATATCTATTTTATAACCTCAATAACAAAATAAGTGTTACATTTATTTTACTCAGTGTTGTAATATAATAATATTTCATATAAAATATCAATAGTTGAATAATTATTAAGTGTTGAAATTTGCTAAAGAAGATTTTTGGTGTAAAAGGATAAAATTCGCCGAAACGTTCAATTTTCTCGCAGTGAGTATACGTATTTTATTGGTTAACAGGGTAAAGTAGAAGAACAGCACATAGATAAACAGAAAACGATAAAATAATAGGTGTGGTAAGGGAAGAGAACCGTTTAATTGACATTGTCTGATTTGTTAATTTTGATTGGGGTATCAGTAGAAAGCTGAAAGGATAATAACTGGGTTACGTTAATAATAAAAACGGCTTGATAATGCAATATAACAAGTTTGAAATTAGAATAGAAGAAAAATGGCCTGATAATAATTTAATATAACAAATTTGAAATCAGAATAGAATAAAAAACGGCTTGATACTAATTTAATATAACAAGTTTGAAATTAGAATAGAAGAAAAATGACCTGACACTAATTTAATAAAACAAGTTTGAAGTAAGAATAGAAGAAAAAACGGCTTGATACCAATTTAATATAAAAAGTTTGAAATCAGAATAGAATAAAAGCGGCTTGTTACTAATTTAATATAACAAGTTTGAAATTAGAATATTATGTTGAATGAAGGTGGGTTGATAGTTAGATAGTGATTTTTTTTTTCAAACGTGTAAGAAAAATAGTGTGAAAGTAGTAAAAAATGGGTACTTACCTATTTAAATTGTAAAATTTAATGTTTGATTGGGTTGAGTGACAACATATTAAGAACAGTTGTGTAAAGTAAATAATTGATTTATTTAAAATAAAAATTATTTATTTTGAATATTAAGGTTAGTTGAAAAGGTGTCTGTATAGGGAATTAGTCAGCCAAATTATTTATGATGGTTTAAAAATGAAATTTAAAGTTGCTAAAATTAAATTGTTCTATGTCAGTAGATTAAGATTGCGTGTTGCTAGGTGAAAATCAGAAGTTAATATGTCAAATTCAAGCACAAAATTAAGTAAAATATATAACATTTCGTACTAAGAAATGGTCGGTTCAACAATGATATAAAAAATTAATTATTATAATAAGTTAGGTTAGGTTAGGTGAAGAAATGAATGCGTATTAAAATAATGTATAAATATGAATTTGGATAATTAGGTTAGAAAGGTGATCGAAAATGGCGCAGAAAAAATAAATAAAAATATTTTTTTTCTGTTTGTAATAAAATAAATCAAATAAAAATTATAAATCACAATAAATTAGTACAGAGTATATACACAAATACTAGGTTAGGTGAGATGCTTGCGCAATATTTTTTGTATTTGCATACCTAGTCATAAGCAAGGCGAAGACGACAAAGACCAATGGGGGACAATAGATATAGCTTTAAGTCGATACGTTTTTTGCATTTAATTAAGAAAGAATTTTTGTCTGGATTTTAAGTAAATAGGAAAGGTGCAATCAATATTTATAGTTTAAAAATTGTAAGTAGTAAAAGCGGTTGAAAAAAGTGGAAGATAGCTTATTCGAATTGCATAGTATATTCGTTATTTATTTTTGGGGTGTTATGCCGTGTTGCGCTACCTCCTTCTTTAGCCATCGTTTCGGACATCGTTGCAGTGTCCATCATTAGGGCAGATCCGGCAAATGTATAATTTTTAGTAGTGAAATGTGTGCCATTAAAAATTACACATCTACCGGATCTGCCGGATCTGCCCTGATGATGGACACTGCAAATGTATAATTTTTAGTGGTGAAATGTGTGCCACTAAAAATTACACATCTACCGGATCTGCCGGATCTGCTCTGATGATGGACACTGCAAATGTATAATTTTTAGTGGTGAAATATGTGCCACTAAAAATTACACATCTACCGGATCTGCCGGATCTGCTCTGATAATGGACACTGCAAATGTATAATTTTTAGCGGTGAAATGTGTGCCACTAAAAATTAGACATCTACTGGATCTGCCCTGATGATGGACACTGCAACGATGTCCGAAACGTTGGCTAAAGAAGGAGGTAGCGCAACACGGTATAACACCCCAAAAACAAATAACGAAAATACTTTTGGCCGTGAAAATCTTAAAACGTATCTGCATAGTATATATTTGAATCAAACATAATTAAATAACTCTTCATGATTAATCAAAAATAACAGTGTTAATTTTAAGCTCATTCAGTGAAACTTTTTGTCGCTGTTTTCCGAACTTTGAGCTTTCTGCGTAGCTCTTATAATTTTTCTGCTGCCCTTGACATTTCCCGCAGCTGATTTTACCATCACCTACCGCCTATTTATAGCCTATATAAACCTAGAACCTTATTTCCCAGCGCAGACCTAGATAAAAACGTAACAGATTTCTATGTAGACTTCGTAGACTTCTAACAGCTTGCTCTCTTTGGAATATATAAAACGGTTGCCATGCGAATAATTTTTAAGTTAAAAATTCAATTTCAAATTTTAAAATCGTGATAACGGAATAAATCAAAAGCAAAGGATTAAGCAGGGATTAGCATAAATTTAACCGACAAGTACAATAATAATTAAGATTATAGCGAATAAAAAGCATTATAAAACAAGAATACGTAGGTATATTATAATATATACCATTTCAGAACTTTCACGTTTTCCATTTCTTAAAAAGACCCTCCACACGGCGTACTTAAAGATGACATAGGTCATGAGCGGTTTTTTCCTCAGGGCCTGTGTGTAAAAAAAAAAAAAAAACAATGAAAAACTTCTATTTCGTGTTTTTCAAATGTGCGTACATAACAAAAAAGTCATTTATTACAACTGTCAACTAAAAATTAACTAAATGTCAAGTTTGACATTTTTCCCGTCCAGTCAATAATTCAGTTTCAAAATCAAACATAACCTCACATTATTTTTTTTTTTAAATTGATTTAAATCGATGTTACTGTGTGTTGCTTTAGTAATAAAAACAATTTTAAAATGGTTCTCTGCAGCAGAATAAGTTCTCAAACGTTGAGTTCTGGCAATGTGAAATTTGCACAGCTCTTCCTTTCTGTAATATCCAAGTACATAAAATACTCAGGCAGGCCACCATTTAGAAATTTTTTTTTTACGTGAGCTCCACACAGGAGGTCCTGAGGAAAATAATTTCCCTCAGGGCCTATGCCATCTTTGGGGATGTTGTGTGGAGGGTTTTTTTCAAGGAAAGGAAGGAGAGGAGAGTTCTGGGAAGGAAAAGGGTTTAAGGGGTAGGTAGGAATCTGGGGTTAAGTGTGTCCTGGTCATCCGCCTCCAAGACCTAGACAAACCTCACCCCATGAACCCGGGCACCCCCGCCAAATCACCAAACGTAGCGAACCACTTGGGGTGACCTATGGCAGAGGTGTTGGTTATCCAATAAAGGTTCCCGGGGCAGCGGTACCCATTCCCGCCTCCCAAATTGGGAACATTGTTTCAAAATCATTAAAGCTATGTTTTGTGACCAGTTCTGAATAGACCTTCTTCTTCTTTTACAATATCTGAAATCGGGATGTATTAGTTCCATTGGTTCCAGGCAGTTAGAAGTCTTGCACCATATAAAAAAAAATGTATTTTTGTTACATTAACTCCACACAGGAGGCCCTGAGGAAAATAATTTCCCTCAGGGCCTTTGTCATCTCAGATACTATGTTGAGGGTCTTTTTGGGGAGAGAAAGGAATGAACATTGTTATTAAAGAGACCCATGTTGTCGGATCGAGGAAACACAAAGGCCGGCAAATCGTTCCACAGCCGAGCTGTTGAACACAAGAACGAGTCGAAGAAGCGACCCGTTTTCATGTGACAAATGGGCACGCGTTTGGCGTGTTTCCCGACTATACACCGGTGCCGAAGGGATCAATGACGCTAGTTCCTCGGAGCATCTTTTATAGTAATACCGGAAGAACAAGGATAGCATTCCTACCCGACGCCTGTGCTCTAAAGATTGCAATGCATCTGTTAAGATGGGAGAATCTATCAAGCAGACCACCCGTTTCTGCAAAGAGTCGAGGGTATTTTTCAGGTATTTTGGAGCCAGAGGAGGCTGCCAAATTCAACCGTGAGGCACACTTGTGATTTGTACAGGGTTAGGAGTTGTGTACTATTAAAGTATCTGCGGGCCCTGTACAGTACGCCCAGTTTTTGAGATGCTAAATTTTCTCTGGCTTCGATGGAGCCCCCATATCTGAGTTGGTACCTTAGTAGTTAGGGAACGTACCCATACTACGTGACCAACTTTTTGCAATTTTTAACCCCCCCCCCCCCCCCCCCCCGATGACCAAAATCCTAAGCAACCCGCCGCTCATTTGTATGGAGCGTGACATTTTGAAGACCCCCCCCCCTAAACGTGTCACGTAGTATGGATACGTTCCCTTACATAAATATTCACAAAATCTATAAAACGTTTTCTAAACAATTACATGCATAGATATCTTTTACATGACGAATTAAATCTGTTGCCAAAAATAAAATAAAAAAGGCTCAAAATCCTATTTTCCCCAAAAAAATAAGAACGTTCGAGATTCAACCAAAACGATCGATTTAAATATACGTATATAAATGTAAGTTAATGTAAAATAACAAGACCATCATTCTTCTTCACCAGTACACAGCAAAATATTAATATTACATGTAATAAAAGTTCTGCATACATAATACAGAAAAAATCTCACCCCCAAATAAAACTGTTGTGACGTAAGAGCATCACATTTATTTGAACTCCGCTTGTTGGTAGGTAGGTACATTCACACGAAACTACACGCACTTATAAAAAAAGGATTAAGTTTCACTAGATGAGCTTTTCAATCTTTTTTTCTTGTCTTTCTAAAGAAAAGCAGCTTTGTAGCTAAGAAGTTCTCTGAAGGGTATTTGAAAATTGAAAAGTTATGCTTCATTCGTAATTTTGAAACCTTTGATAAAATAATATTCGTGTTGGAAATCCATTGATGACCTTTTATCCATTAAAACGCCTTTATAAATTTCCTCCACTTTTTATTAAGCCGCGCTACCCGAATTTCTCCCGATTTCTTACATATCCCTCTTAAGAGGGCATTACCAGAGAAAACCAGAAATATGTCATTTTCAAATCAGATTTAAGACGTATTGACTCTTTTCCACAAAAAATTATAAATGGATTTCGAAAGATTGTTCTTTTATCTAGCATTCGCATGTAATAAATTTTGAGAATTTTTTTAAATTTTTAGTATAATTAGGTTATTCCATAGGTCGTTGGCAGATTTGTTAAATTTTCAAAAAAGATTTTGTATTATACCACACCCATTTCAAATAATATAATCATGCAGTAAAATAAATCTATATATTATCTAGCAAACGCATGTTTTAGAATTTTAATTTTAGTTTCAATAAAATCATTAAAAAATATGTACCTACATGTGTTTCTTGGCGAAAATTGGTCCATTTGTGTATTTATTTGCGCACTTACAAACTAATATATTTCAGATTTTTTTAACATTCTTATTAAATTTAGGCATTATTGAAAAATGATAAATACTTATAATCAAAAAATAACTACAAAAAGTACATTATTTTAATAGTTTTATCATCACGCCTTTCAGCATTTTTGGATGAAGGTATAAATTAAAGCTAATTTGGATTGAAATAAATTCGATATTGAGTTATAATTTTAAAAAGCTGGTACGGAGAATAATAATCTTTCTCGATTAACCGCCCTGCACGATCGTAAGAACAACTTTCGACGAAATGTGGATTTTCGTCCGCTGGCTGGTTAAACGCTCTTAAGGTAAATTGTAGTGTCGGTTGGTTATATTTCTGGTTGTGTGTTTGTGTTGTAAGAGTGTTTTTTATTGTATTTGTACAGGAAATGTGTAAGCATAAATTTTAGATAAAATTGACGAATATTTGTTCATTTAAATTTGACATTTTATTGAATCATAATTGCTTTACTTTTTCCTTGGCGCCATCTCCTATAGAAGATTGAATATTGTTGCATCCAAAACTGTTAGAATTACAATTACAATTTCCCATGCACTTATAATGGACTGTAAATTTTAAAAATGAAACGAAAAAATAGTGTTTGATGGAATTGCGTGATAGAAAATGTAGGAAAAATAAAGTATGCAAGGAAAAGGGATAACCAATCACTTACCACTGTATCTCTGCGAAAGAATACACGACATCGCGATACCTCGAAGTAATTATCGCACAACAAAACGAATGAGTGCAAAACGACTGCCGAAATGCTCAAATTCCTACTTTTTATGTCATGTGCCTTGCCATATTTGGTATGAAACCTCGGAAATTATGGAAAGCATCACTTTGAAGTAATATTTTGTGGATTTATTTTGAGTGTATTTTATTTACCGAAACACATATCACTATCTATAAAAACAACATTACTTTCGTTTATTTGATAAATTGGAACGTTCTTAGATGTTTTCCGGTGTTTTTGTGAACTACCACGCTTGAACTTTGACAGTTCAAATCGCGGCAAAATCAGACGCCCAGATGCCATAGATAATTCATTAAAAAATATTCTAGTATTGCTAGGTGAATGAAACCATTGGCTACATCAAGAATGATATTGGCGCAAGCGATTCTGACCTCGTCCTTCATACAGTTTCTTTATACATAAGGGTTAAAATCGCATATCAAAAAAAAATATCGAAAATTTGTTCCGCGTACGCGGTGCCGGCACAGGAGAGATTGTGACACACCAACAACTTGTTTCTAAGGCGATTTCAAATATTCTTCTGTTTTTAAAACAAATGCCTTTTCAATTTTCACTATTTTTCTTACCGTAGTTCCAAATTTCAAATATTTTTCCAGCAAGAACTGGGTAAATGACAACCCGATAGAAAATACGCTATTTCTTATGCCAAAACCAAACAGATATCATCAGGTCTGTCTTTACTCTGCAGATAAATATGATTGCATTCTAAAATCAGCTTTTAGTGCCTAATTCCGTGATTTTTTCTGAGAAAAAAGTGTAAATTTCATGGTGACAGCGCTCGCAGTCAGAAAACTAATTTCTGTTGCATAATTAGAGATTGCGCGAGATCATATTATTTGCACCGACCTACTGAAAGTACAAAATTTTACCTCTTAAACTTACTGGGTTTTATTTTTTAACATTGGAGGCCATTCTTACGTACTATTTATCAATGTCGTTCTCCATCTCGGAGAAAAAAGTTGTTAAATTTAAAAAATTGTTTGTGTAAAAAAAGACAAATTTAATATACAGACAGATAATTTTTTTTTTGTATAGAACTGTCCCTTTTGACTCATGTTGAAAAAGCTGCCTTTCCTTACCTGTGTCAAGATGCCAGTTATTCGTAAAAACGTGGTAACTTGAAGTAAGTTTAAAGTACAGTTACATACACTTACTCAAAAAGTACATATCATTTTTATGTTGTAAAATATTCATTTATATTGATGATTCGACATTTCGACGATTTCTCATGATTCGTTTGTGAAATTTTTATTATTTTTTTTTCGCATATTCGAGCTAGACTTTTATTTTTTCAGGGAAGTAAGTATGGTGTTTTATATCCGTATGAAGCGGGTGGGGGGTGGTGTCTCGTTACCATGGCAACGGCAAGGTCGTCCAAAACGTCGCGACCATGCTTGCCGCCTCTTTCATTCTCGCGAGTTTTCCGCATTTTCTTATTCGCTCACTCATAGACGATGTCTGGTTCGCGAGTCTGTGGGGTAAAATAAAAACCAATCTCTTACCTTAACTCGAAGAACTTTCATATAAAGCAATCGAAATATTCAAACTTGAAACATTTCATGCATTTTAATAATAATAATTGGATAATTTGTAGAGCGCCGTTTTTGTGAAAAACCACCTGAAGGGCGGGGTCAAATTCATTATGAATTCTAAGGCTTTATCTAATTTTACAATAAATCCGACACCAACTTAAGCAGATATTATATGCCTTAGAAATATGACAGCAGGCAAGTACAATAAGCGTGTTTATACGTCAACGAGTGTGTCTCCATAGAAATCGTTCTAACTCCGTTATTCTTTTAGTGACATCCCTAAAACAAAAAGTAAAAGGTCGATAGTGGAACAAGCTGTACATCCCTATTCAAGTTGTCCATAGAAATACATAACAAGAATATTCTGTCATTCGCGCAATCTGACACATAATTTTTCCCGCCAAATTTCGGACCGGCCGCTCGACATTGTTAATTTTTATATGAAATGATAAAAAATTGAGGTGACAAAAGTATTTATTATACATTTATACAGTAGAATAAGTATTGTTGTTTACATAATCTGTGATTTTTAGTACCGTTTTCTCATAAAAAACATCACATGAGTCATTTTTACATTTTTTTTAATGTTTGCATTCTAAATTTTAATATTTAGAAATGTTAATGTTTATTTTGTAACGTTTTTAAAACAGTTTTTAGTATTCGGCTACGTTTAGAAATGTTTGATTTATAGAGCTTTAATTGTGAAGAACAAAATTATTAATGACCGTCAATACGGATTCCGGAGGAACCGCTCGTGCGGTGATCTTCTCGCGTATGTGACGCATGTTTGGGGGCGATGCCTGGAACGTTTCGGTGAGACCCAAACGGTTGCACTGGACATCTCCAAGGCCTTTGACCGGGTTTGGCACCGAGGACTTGTCAACAAACTGCATTCTTACGGACTTCCCGCATCCTTGTGTACGTGGATTGCCGACTTCTTGAGGGAGAGGTCGATTCAGACGGTAGTCGATGGTTTCACCTCTTCCTCACACTCGATAAATACTGGCGTCCCACAGGGTTCGGTTCTGTCTCCGAATTTGTTTTTGTTGCACATCAACGACCTTTTGTCATGTGCACCAATTCATTGTTACGCGGATGACAGTACAGTTCATGATAGCTTTTTGTTTGACAAGCCCCCAAAGGGCTCACAAACTCCAACAGCTCGTAAGGCTTTGAAGCAAAGAATGGACGGTTACCTCGAGAGTGTTTTCTCTTGGGGTAAAAATAATCTCGTTGAATTTAATGTTTCAAAGACCCAATCTTGTCTGATTACGTCTAAAAGGGATCGAAATGAAAATCTAGTCTCTTTCAACGGAAGCAATCTTCCGAACAGGCCCTCCATTGATATGCTTGGTGTAACCCTAAGTGACCAGCTCAGGTATGGGGGCTCCATCGAAGCCAGAGTAAAGTTAGCCTCCCAAAAACTGGGCGTACTGTACAGGGCCCGCAGATACTTTAATAGTACACAACTGCTAACCCTGTACAAATCGCAAGTGCGCCACACGGTTGAATTTGGCAGCCACCTCTGGTCTGGAGCTCCAAAATACCTGAAAAATACCCTCGACTCTGTGCAGAAACGGGCGGTCCGTTTGATAGATTATCCCATCTTAAATGACGGATTGCAATCTTTAGAGCACAGGAGTCGGGTGGGAATGCTATCCTTGTTCTACCGGTATTACAATGGAAGATGCTCCGAGGAACTAGCATCATTGATCCCTTCGGCACCAGTGCATAGTCGGGAAACACGCCAAACGCGTGCCCAACATTTGTACACAGTTGACATATGTCACATGAGAACGGGTCGTTTCTTCGACTCGTTCTTGTGTTCAACAGCTCGGCTGTGGAATGATTTGCCGGCCTCTGTGTTTCCTCCTTCCTACAACATGGGTCTCTTCAAGACCAATGTTCATTCCTTCCTCTCCTCAAAAAGACCCTCCACACAGCATCCCAGATGACATAGACCCTGAGGGAAATTATTTTCCTCAGGGCCGGTAAGCGGAAGCGGTAATAACACAAAGTTTTCGTAGAAATCTCAAGCGAATATTCGTGAAAATTCGGAGGGGTTAATAGATACAGAAAACATACTTACCTGGCAGGTCACTTCCGATAAACACACTTTAATTAGAAAGTTTATGCTTGGAGAAGATACGACTTTGCACGCTGAGGACATTATATTTAAAACACTGGACATTGCATGATTTTACGTTTGCTATTAGTATTACATTCAAGAGAAGATTAATGGCAAAAGTAAAGTTTATATTTATTTTGGAAGACTGCAGAATTTAGGACTCTTTATGGCTATAGAAGTTTTATTAAATGACATTTTCAAAAGCTTACAAATAAGATTTTTTTACATTTTTTTAAATTAGTTATTTACAATGTCGCGAGTAGAAGTAAGTGGAAGCGAAGGTGAAAGGTTTTTGAATTTATGGATTCGACTGTCTGAAAAGTTGAGTTTTAAGTTTAGCTCTAAATTCCAGGCTTTAAATCCTTGTTATACACTTTGATTGTGGTTTTCAAATAATCACCAACCTGCTTTTTTTTAATTTCTGATCCTTCGAATACCTGAGCTTGACGATCTTTAATACAAACATTTATAAATATTTCTTAGATTTAAGTGTTAGTTATTTTAAGGGAGCTTTTAGAATTCTAACCAACCCCACCGTCACGGTATGCCCACGTGTACCTTCATATATATTGTAAAATACATGCACATGGAACCAATACTAGTACATCAAAAGAGTAGGTACCTACCTATCTTATGAAGTTTTTCCTTATTTTCAGATTCGTCCTATTGTTGGTTGAACGTGAAGTCTTTATAATTTTTTAGATCAATTTTCTAAACATGCTAATCTGATGTCGATTAAATCAGAGACGCCCGCCGTGATCGAGGGGTAAGGTTTTTGACTGGCATTTCGAAGGTCGCGGGATCGAATCCCGGCGTGGGAAAATAAATTTGATTTTATTAATTTGTGTTATTTCACAATTAATCCATTTTAAAATATTATATGGTATATTTGCGGCACCAGAGTGGAAGATACTCTCAATATCGCTCTGGTGTAAGACCACCACTCAGAATCAAAACGTTGCTTAAAATGTTTCAGCCGTGTTTGGTGATCTGAGTAGCCAGGTACTTCCCCACCTTCCCCATTCCCATCTCCCCCCCCCACCTCACTACCGTCAGCCTCACAACATACCCCACTTGGGGATGCCATAGTCTCACTGATTCCAGACGGGAGAAGTTGGAACTCTGGGGACGTATTAGGAACTATAAAAAAAAACAACATTTATAACTGTGTGGAAAATTGAGACTTTTTTCGTTAGTATTTTCATTTAATTTTCTTACATTACAAAAATAAGACAATCTATAAAATTTGATTAATCACCTCTTCATATTTGGTTTTGGCTTCATGAAAAGGGGTCATTTCTTCGACTCCTGTAACTCGTATTATGTGGAACCTAACCTAACCTAACCTAACAAACAACGCTGCCCAACCGGGTTGCGACTTAGTCCCCCTATCTTTGCATTCTATATGCAGAGCGGATCTTGTGAGGTGTAATATAAAAGAAAAAATAAATTCTCAAAAAATAATCAATAAGTTATAATCGTCAATTATAAATTCAAAGCGAAAATTCTAACATCCAAAACTGAGACTCAAATAAAAGGACACCATAAAAAAGTACTGTTTCAGTTATTATTTATCTGGAAGGAGGGTGGCGACTTACCCCAACCCCCTAAATATTTTGCCGACACGTGCCGTACGATTGACGCGTGCAACCTTAGTGACCTTAATTTTTAAAAGATAGGCTATATAATACAGGTTGTCCGGAGGTAAAGTGCAATGGTTCTGCGACTTTTCATCCCCCGACAAAATATCCCCGTCAAAATATTCTCCGACCAAATATCCTCCGACAAAATATCCTACGGAAAAACATCCCCCAACAAAATATCTATTTTTTTTTTTTTTTACGTGAGCTCCACACAGGAGGACCTGAGGAAAATAATTTCCCTCAGGGCCTATGTCATCTTTGGGGATGCTGTGTGGAGGGTTTTTTTAAGGAAAGGAAGGAGGGGAGAGTTCTGGGAAGGAAGAGGGTTTTAGGGGTGGGTGGGGTTCAGTGTGTCCTGGTCATCCGCCTCCAAACCTCACCCCATGAACCCGGGCACCCCTGCTAAATCACCAAACGTAGCGAACCACTTGGGGTGACCTATGGCAGAGGTGTTGGTTATCCAATAAAGGTTCCCGGGGCGGCGGTACCCATTCCCGCCTCCCAAATTTAAAAAAAAAAACAAAAAAAAAAACGAACTAAAACCTAACTTAACCTAATCTTTTTTTTACATTAACTCCACACAGGAGGACACCACTATGCCATCTGGGATGCTGTGTGGAGGGTCTTATTGAGGAAAGGAAGGAATGAACATTGGTCTTGAAGAGACCATGTTGTAGGAAGGAAGAAACACAAAGGCCGGCAAAGCATTCCACAGCCGAGCTGTTGAACTCAAGAACGAGTCGAAGGACCTACACGTTCTCATATGACAAATGTCAACCGTGTACAAATGTTGGGCACGCGTTTGGCGTGTTTGCCGACTATGCACCGGTGCCGAAGGGATTACGCTAGTTCCTTCCATTGTAATACCGGTAGAACAAGGATAGCATTCCCACCCGACTAGCCTAGCCTGTGCTCTAAAGATTGCAATCCGTCTGTTAAGATGGGAGAATCTATTAAGCGGACCGCCCATTTCTGCATAGGGTTGAGGGTATTTTTCAGGTACTTTGGAGCTCCAGACCAGAGGTGGCTGCCAAATTCAACCGTGGGGCGCACTCGTAATTTATACAAGGTTAGCAGTTGTATACTATTAAAGTATCTGCGGGCCCTGTACAGTACGCCCAGTTTTTGGGAGTTTTTAATCTAACCTAACCTAAGCTAACAAAAATGACACAAAAATTATATAGACATCCTGTAAGGACAATACATTATTTTTATCTGTCGTTTAATATCCCTCAAAGATCATGTCATCTTTGGGGATGCTGTGTGGAGTGTCTTTTAGGGAAAGGCTTTATCTTATTACGCAAGTACAGACAGATACATTTGCATTTTTTATGTATTTATAAAAATCATGTCTTTTCTCTCCCTTTCAATAAAATTAAAAAGAGGTCCACGAAGAATGCGTAAAAAGGTTCCTTTTTTTGTCAATACCGCACAAGAGTCCCAACTGCTCTCTACTGAATGGAACAATTAGGACTATGGCATTCCCGATCGTGGTATATTGTGAGACTTGAAAGTACCTGGCTATGCAGATCTGGTCGGCAAAAATGGCTTAAGGCGGTACACAATCCTAATAAATGTTGTTTGCTCAAAACTCACATTTTAATAATTTCCGGCGAATCCGTAATTATAATAACTTTTTCATTTCCATGCCGCACAAGAAATGCGAGTTATTTATATATTAGATTAATAAAAACAGTACCATACGATTAATATATTTTACTTACAACGATTTCAAAACTATATAACCCGTTTTTCAACTATAAAGTTAGCGGTAAGCACCAGATTTTATTTTTCTATACGATGAATTAATGATTTCGGGAGGACAACATGGAGACACATTTTAAATATTTGTATCGCGTTCTTTAGAATTATTAAAATGAACTCGGCAGAAAGGTCGAATCTCCAGGCCTGCTAGGGTGAATTCGACCGTACGTTAGTACAATACGCCGTGCCGCGGCGTATATTTGTTTACACGCTTTCTTCACTTAGGTCGTTAAGATTGATACAGCAAATTCGACAGTAGGTCCGTCCAGCACGGGTCGCAAGTCGCAATTTGATTACACGGCTTCTTTACTTACGTCGTTAAGGTTCTGAATATATTTTAGGGTATATGGTCGTCTTAAGCCATTTCAAGCGACTGTGTAAAACCTGTGTAAAACTGTGTAAAACATTTTTACGGTGGTCCTTCCGTGCTGAGATTACCTTCCACTCTATATACAAAATACGCCATTATTATTTATGTATTATCTATATCCCAACCAAATACATGGCCGTAGGATGCACCCAACAAATCCCAACTCTCTCATGTGGAAACCAAAATTTCGAAACGGTACCAAGATTCACATACCCAGGCTCCCTGATAACAAACGACAATAATACCACAGAGGACATCCAGAAGCGCATAGTGAACGCAAAACGCTGTTATTTCCGCCTACAAAACCAATTAAAGTCCATACTGGTGTCCAGAAACACGAAGATATTAGTGTACAAAACACTTATCAGACCAGTACTTACGTACGCAGCTGAGACTTGGGTACTAACTAAGAGGAATGAGCGAGCACTGGACGTTTTTGACAGAAAAATTTTGAGGCGTATCTTCGGACCGGTTCTAGAAAATGGATTTTGGCGCAGACGTTATAACAATGAGCTCTATACTTTGTTTAAGGAGCTAAACGTCGCAAAATTTATAAAACTGGGAAGACTTCGGTGGCTGGGTCATGTGGAGAGAATGACCGAGCATCAAGCACCAAAGTCCCTGCTGAACTCAAGACCTATAGGGCGACGGAGCCTGGGAAGACCAAGATTAAGATGGAGCGACAACGTCCTCAAAGACATCCTATTATCTATCTTGGAGCTTCTAAACTGGAGAGAGCTGGCACAAAACCGAGGTGAGTGGAGGAAGATTCTTGAGGAGGCCAAGACCCACCAGGGGTTGTAGAGCCAATAGTGATGATGATGATGATTATCTATATCCTAAACAACACAAATTAATAAAAAATAAATGCCGTGATTTGAACCCCCGATCTCTGGAATCGTTGTCAAGGACTTTCACCACTTATCAACGAAGGTTGTCAAATCTTCCTATTTCATTTGTATCTACGTTTAAAATCCTTTATTACATGTAAAAGTATTTCATGACAGTGTCTGAACGCCTATGCGACAAGTACTAGAATTTTTACTTAACAACAACCCGTGTAGAGGGTAATTCAACACCTAGGAACTTTTAGTTACCTTAACTTCAATGCCAAGCAAAAACGAGTGAAATTTCCCGACCTGGCAACACTCGTTCTCCTGCTTCCCCCATCTCTTTCCCCTCCCCATTTGCCGAATAATAAATGTCACCCCTTAGAAACTATCTCCCACTACTCTCAGAAACATCTTCGAGATTTTTGTGACGAAAGAACAAGGGAAGTTTTGCCTGAAATTTAAGTGTGGGTCTCGACAATTTTTTGTTGTTGTAAGAAACGGACCGGTTTTTATTTATAATATTTATTTATTTATTGTTTTAAATATTTACATTGTTAAAAATGTTTACATTAAAGAATTTGGCATTGGGATGTGCCTAGATATTAACACTCCAATTTAAAATGTTGACAGCATGCATAAATTAAGGTTTAGTTGTTACTAGGTGGAGATGCTACTAG
The DNA here is from genome assembly GCA_917880885.1 of Limnephilus marmoratus. Classification (NCBI taxonomy): domain Eukaryota; kingdom Metazoa; phylum Arthropoda; class Insecta; order Trichoptera; family Limnephilidae; genus Limnephilus; species Limnephilus marmoratus. Next base: position 13,381,595 of record OU862935.1, read on the forward strand.
TGAAATAACGGAAATAATAATTAGCAAAATCTTAATACATAAAACGAAGTCGGGTTAGTTACACCATTTATAACTCGTGAACGGCTGGGCCGATTTTTATGATCTTTGGTTTGTTGGGTTAGTCTCCGGCCCGAATAGCAGAATAACTATTAAAATATCGGAAAAAATCACTAAAAACGTAATTATGAAGAAAATACTTTTCTTTATCCATTTTGTTTGGAACGAATTCTCATTTTTTGAAAGAGCTGAAAGAATATTGTGATAAATGCAATATTGAGTATATAATATTGAGTATTCCAAAAATTCAAAACCATCAAACGTCAATGCGCTGATTTTTTTGCTTTTGTTCTTAAACATATAATGCTGCCCCTCTTTTTTACACACTAAATGTCAACAATCGAAAATGGGACAGACGGTGAACGTATGTCTGCACCCCTCCAAAGGAAAAAAACAATCTATTCTAATATTGTAACTGCGAAAGTGCGTGAATCTGTTATATATGAAAAATGAATCTCCGCAATGTATGTACGCGCATAACTTCCGAACGATTGCATCAAACTGGATAATTATATTTTTTATGTACGTTATTGTCAGGACAAGGTTTGTATAAAACTACTGGTGAGCTCTGGCATTATGAAATTTGTATAAAAAATTGTCAATAGGTGGCACGCGAGCTGAAACGTAAAATAGCGACACTAAAAGGAGACAAACACACATCTATAGGATTTAGCCTGCGAGAGAATGAGGTAGTATAAACGGTAGCTCTTTGTGTGGTGTTTTCTGAAGGTTTCATTTCTACCACGTGAGAATTGTACTCTGTTTTTTATCTTTTAAAAATAAATTAATAAATACAATATCTACAATTCCGACCGATTCTCCGGATGCATTCTTTACAGTCATGTAGCCAATAATCTAGGCACTGTTCTCGAGGAATATTATCATCTCTAAAAAATATTAGTTTGACATTGAATACAGGAAAAAAAACTAGTTTACATAGAAAATTATAAAATTCTCCCGTTTTATAAAACTCTTTGTTCTTACAAAATGTGTTGTGAAGTACCTATATTTTCACGCTTATAAAAGCAATGATTAGTAAAATAAATTTAATGATAAGTATAATTTTCTTTGATTTGTTTAGAAAATTCGCTGCTAACTACATGATGCACATGGACATATGAATATATTTGGACCTGCCCTAAGTGATAAAAGCGTATTATTTCCCCCTCCCCATAACGGTTCCATGGAGCCAGCTCGGCTTACGAGAGCCTCGCTTGAATCTTAAAAATGTGACGTCATCATTCTTGTCTTGACCAGCGCGTAGTTGGCATCGTACATTTTACGAACAAATATGAGAGCTTGTGCTATACAGTATAATACTAGAATATGTGTATATAGCAAATGTGGGCGTTTCTCCGGTGAGCTCGTCGCTGGTTACAGGGGTAAGTAAATTATGAAACATTTGTAAAAGTGTCTTAACTAAATACGGCAACAAAATATTCCTCTGTGAAAAAGGTCGAAGTTTACTTTGCGCATTGGGACTACGCAAATATGTTAATAACGTGGCGGGCAATTCGCGCTCCCATGTAAAAAGGTCTCTTCATTCAAAAGCAGGTTTTGCTTATAAGAACTAAATGGTGATATTATAATTCCAGATGCCTATATACTGTCAGATTGATTTTTTTAACGAATCACAGTCATCTTTCCCCTCTTCGCCCTTCATAGTTTGGTTTTACCCCTCATCTCTATCTTCTCGTCTATCCATTTGAATGTATGTCTATGATGATACATCAGTACATTGGTACATATAAAAAGAAGAAATAATTTAAACTACATATGTAATGCAGAAGAAAGAGCAAAGGTGAAATAGTGGTAAAGAAATGTTAAAAAAAGAATGAAGGATAGGGTAAAAAAATTAAGCAGGAGGAAGGGAGATGATAAGCGAAAGAGATAGATGGAAAAAAAAGTCGAATTCAATTGAGTAATAAAGAAACGATAATATATTTATTTCAAATTGGGAGGCGGGTATGGGTATCGCCGCCCCGGAAAGCATTTATTGGATAACCAACACCCTTGTCATAGTGGTTCGTTTGGTGACTTACATAGGGTTGTTCTCGGGTTAATGAGGTGAGGTTTGTATGGCATTTGTCTTGGCGGCTGGTATGTCCATCTACTACGTAGTGGGCCGGATCGGGAGAGACTGGTTGAAGGATACCTAACTTCGATCTATTCAGCCGGACTCTCTCTACTCATCACCTTGTACCTTAATGGGAGGGGTGGATTCATACGTTCGTTACTCCTGGACACATTAACCATCAGATGCCCAATAATATTTGGCTGATTTATGATGCGCCGTTTTCGTGAAAAATTGAAACCCACCCCTAATACCCTTTTCCTTCCCAGAACTTCCTCTCCTTCCTTTCCCTAAAAAAATTCTCCACTTAGCATTCCCAAAGATGACTTAGGCTCTGAGGCTTTTTTTCCTCAGGGCCTCCTATTGTTAAAAAACACAAGTGTATTACACCAAATTATTCCGGAAAAGATTACAATATTTAAAAGAAGAAAAAAAAATCCAAGGGGGCAGTTTCGCTAAGTTGTGACGTATGTTAAAAGATAGTTACTGAACTCTCTATAGGTAATATTGAAAATGTCGGTGCTCAATGCAGAATGGTTGAGCAGTTAAATTGGTCTGTTTAATGACGTAAACACCTCAGCACAGGTTCTCCTAGTGAGGTGTTCATGAAACATACAACAATACCTATACACAGTTTCACCTTCACAAACCTACCTTACACCCAACATAATAAAATTGCAAAATATATTATATAAAAATGTTTTCAAAATTTATCTATTATGCAAAAAGGTTAATTAATAGGTAAATACCTACTGTAATACATAGAAATAAATAAATCTACATCTAAACGGCGCATTCTGAAAGGAAGAAGTTCTCGCTTTCAGACCATAAAAAAGTGCATGGGATCTCCCACGAGTATACGCAAAATAATATATATATAAATGTGTTTGGTTTCTTTTAAGTGTCGCAATTTTTCGTTTCATCGAGTTTAAAATCACGACGGTGCTAAATAAGGATAAAATAAAAGTGGGAACCTACTGTTTTGTCTAATGATTAGGGAACGTACCCATATTACGTGACCAACTTTTTGCAATTTTTAACCCCCCCCCCCCCCCCCGGTGACCAAAAACCTAAGCCCGCCGCCGCTCATTTGTACCAAGCGTGACATTTTGAAGACCCCCCCCCCCCTTGAACGTGTCACGTAGTATGGGTACGTTCCCTTACTTATACTGTTAAGAGCGTTTAAGCAGCCAGCGGACGAAAATCCACATTTCGTAGAAAGTTGTTCTTACGATCTTGCAGGGAAGTGACAATGAGAAAGATTAATTATTCTGCGTACCAGCTTTTTAAAATTATAACTCAATATCGATTTTATTTCATTCCAAATTTGCTTTAATTTTAACTACATGCAAAAATGTTGAAAGGCGTGATGATAATTAATACTAAAATAATGTACTTTTTGTATTTATTTTTTTGATAATAAGTATTTATTATCTTTCAATAATGTCTAAGTTAAATAAGAATGTTAAAAAAATCTGAAATATATTAGTTTGTAAGTGCGCAAATAAATACACAATCGGACCAATTTTCGTCAAGAAACACATGTACGTATATTTTTTTTAATGATTTTATCGAAACTATAATTTAAATTCTAAATCATGCGATACCCAGATAATGTATTGATTTATGTTACTGCATGATTATATGATTTGAAATGGGTGTGGTATAATACAAAATCTTTTTTGAAAATTTAACAAATCTGCCAACGACCTATCGTATAACCTTATTATACTAAAAATAAACATTTTTTCTCAAAATTTAACACATGCGAATGCTAGATAAAAGAACAATCTTTCGAAATCCATTTATAATTTTTTATGGAAAAGAGTCAATACGTCTAAAATATGATTTAAAAATGGCATATTATTTTTCTCTGGTAATACCCTCTTAACCTGTTATAGGCCAGGAAAAAACACGTAAATTTCCTAACAAAGCACCACCTTGAATTTTGAATTGAATGTTTTGTGGATTAATTTTGAGCTATCGTATATTTTATTGACCGAAACACATTCCCAGAACAATAAACTATGTACCAAAACAACATTACTTGCGTAATTACGTAAATTGATAGGTTTTACGACGTTTTCGTCAAGTAACACGCATCGAATTTGACATTTTGATGCCACAGATAAAATCATTTAGAAATATTCTGGGGTTGCCAGGTGAATGAAATTTTTGCCTATCTTATGGGTAAATGTTGACGCAAGCGATTCAGACCTTTTCCTTCATAAAAAATCTGTACATGGAAGGGTCAAAATCGCATTCAAACATATTTTTTTCGAAATATCCGCGCGTCTCCGGCAAATAAGAGGTTAAGGGTAGTTGTCTCTATTAACTTCCCTGATATATCCCAAATACTCGGATAACAAATGATACAAACGACTAATTTCTCATCCGGTAAATGTGTCTCGGGCAATTCTGAAGCCTGGAATGGGCCCAATTCCGTGGGGCGAGTTTGGACAGTTAGTAGGGGGAAAGGGGGCTAAACCTTACAGAAAGAATAATTGTTTTTTCTTGGTACATCGGCCGAAGATGAAGACATAGTAAGCGCAGTGGAAGAATGATGGCCTAATGATCCCACTTCCCCTTTCGATTAATTTCTACACTCGACTGCTAGAACCATTTTATAATAATAATAATAACAAAAAATGTTTTGTGGTTATCCATTATAGATAAATGAAACAATTTAACTTTGTTTAAACCACTTATATATTTGAGTAAAGCCGACCGGTTTCAGAACGACCGTTCCTTCTTCAGGGCAAGCGTAACTAATTTGACAGTTTCGAAATATGGATGAGAACAATGTATTATTACGGTAGGGGTGGAGCCGTTATGATTAATATGAAGAATATTTATCCCCGTATTATTTTCAAAACTACGGTTATTTTCAATGATATGGTTAGCGAACTCAGAAAAATTATTATTATTAAGACACCTTAAATGTTCATATAACGATAGACACGTATAGATAACTTAGAAGCCTTGGAAATAAATAAAAAATCCCTTAAAAATAATGAATCTATTATCAACAAACAAAAAATATTATCTTACAGCCCAATCATGGATATGTTCCCCTACCCACCCACTCTTCATTAATACCTAGCAACGGCTCCACCCCTACCATAATAATACATTGTTCCCATCCATATTTCAAAACTGTCAACTTAGTATACGCTTGCCCTGAAGAAGGAACGGTCGTTCCGAAACCGGTCGGCTTTACTCAAATATATAAGTGGTTCAAACAAAGTTAAATTGTTTCATTTACAAATGTTTTATTTTAGGTTGTGACGAGGATAGTGCAATTCCACACGTCCCATCTATCTATCTATCTATCTATCTATCTTCTATCTATATAATTGCCGAAATGTATGTACGCGCATAACTTCCGAACGTCTGCACCAAATTGGGTAATTCTTTTTTTTTGGGTTCGTTATTGTCAGGACAAGGTTTGTATAAAACTTCTGGTGAGCATTGTCATTGTAAAATTTGTATAAAAAATTGCAATAGGTGGCACGCGAGCTATTTGAAAACTGAATGTAGCGGGACTGACAATTATTTGGAATGCGGGAGGGGGGAGGGGAGATGATGCATCACGTGAGACTAATGCTTTTGTTCAAATTAGTTTTGATTTAAAGATTCAAAAAGGTAATCAACGAGAACTATTTTGGTCTGAGCATATCTTGGATAACGCCAACAAAGTTTTACAACTTCAGTTCAACTTCTCTTCGACATAGCACAGAAGGCCTAACACGCTAAGGCTTGATTGGTAACTGGTAACCCACCCTTAACTGATAGCTGACTCAGCATTTTGATAAGTTTAAATAAATAAATTCCAAGCTTTAATTGTGGAATTTAAAGATCGGATTAATTAGTTCGGTTCTTAGCTTTTAAGTTCATTTTCTAAGCCCTTTCTTATCAGTCAGCAAGCTTTACAATTATGTTTGTAATGCGGTGAACGATTAATGATCGAAGGGTGAACGGGATGTTTATAGGAAGGTGGAGAGCGCATGACTTTTCTGATATTGTCAAGCAGTGGCGGCCAGCCCTAAAGCGCGCCTTCCACTGCGAGCGGAGCGGACTCATTACGGAATCCGCTCGACTAGCAAACATTAACTGCATACAAGTGCTTCCATCAAGAACGAGGCCAGCGAAGCGGACTAAACGAGTTAAATAGTTGTACGATCTCCGCTCGACTCGCACACGTTAATTGTGTACAAGTAAGTGCTTTCATCAGGAACGAGAAGAGCGGAGCGGATCGAACTTGTTAAAATAGGTCCGAACGACACCGCTCGCGCACACCATCGCCGACTAGTTTCTAGCGGACTCCGCTCAAGAACTGTAGCCAATTCAATTGCCTCGCTGCGTTTTTGTCGAGTTGGAGGTGTTTATTGAAGCCGTTTGCCAATTTCGTTTATAGGATACGACTAGCAAAGATTGTCAACATAAAGGATTCGGCTTAGAAAACCATTATTGGTTTATGATATTGGCGGAAATAAGAAAGTAAATTATTTTTTTAAAGTTTTAACATTTTTGAGATAAGATTATTTTTATAAATGTACATTTAATTCATACTTAACATTTTTTTCATTGCATACATGCTGTCAGAATCATATTCACTAGAATCAGTACTTGACATCACAAAAATCACTCCGTTCACTTCGAAACAAAGCGATACTGACTCGTTTTCAATGGAAGCGCAAAACTATTTCTCATTTTTCATTGACCTCGCTCCGCTCGCCCCACTCATTTCTCGCACAGGCAGTGGAAGGCAAACGCCTATCTTCTAAGTGACTCTTTTTTGATAGAAGGTCAAAACTATTTCGCTCAGCTCCCACTCCGCTCCGCTCTACTCTTTTCCGCTCGCAATGGAAGGCGCCCTTAAAGTGCGGCAGTGCAACGCACTCCCAAAATTTCAACCAATAACATACTAAATTTTCAACACTCCTCATCATAAATCACAATATACACTTCGGTTATAATGCATACATAATATTAATATAGGTGTCTGTGTAAGCAGAACGTTTTGTTTCTATATTCAGGGAGGTGCGTTTGGAAAAGCGATCACAGAATTCAAGAGAATCCTAAACACAATTCTCCATGCGCCAAAATCGTAGGTAGGTATAATGACATGCAAATTTAAATGAATAGCGGACGGCGATCTAAAAATTTCCACCACGTCAAAAGGACCAGTTTGTTCAGTAGCATCTTAATAGGGGACGCGTTCGTGTCATTTTATTATTGATATTGTGTGTTTAATTTAAGATTTTCTCTTTTTCAGTCAATTTTCCGCTCAGCATTGACCATCTCTTATCTCTAGCATAACATAAACAATAAGACCCGTTGTGACAGGTCGCAGGTCAATACGCCATTGTTATTAGTTTTTTTTTTTAAACTTGGGAAGAGTAAAAACTTATTTCCATTATTAATTTTGATTTTATAAAAAAACAATACGCTGAACTTTGAAAAACGTTTAGAAATTTAAAATAGTAATAGTGGATTATCGTATGATTTTCATGATTTTCAGAGTATGTTAAATTGTTCAAAATCGTATTTACAATCCCTATGACGTCGGTGGAGAGTAAACGCCGTTTTGCAACTTTAAAAAGAATTGAACCTTTTTAAAAAAATACAATTAGTCAAGATAGACTCAATGCATTGTCAGTGTTAAGCATTTGAAAAACGCCTTTTTCAATCTATAGCGGGCTCCAGTGTCACCGACGTCTTTGCCACTCAGAGACAACGGAGAACCTAATCTACAAATAGTTTGGATTTTTTTAATAATTAAATTTATTTTAATTAGAGTAGGTATTTGTACAAGATTTTTAGCGCATCACTGATTTTTGTGCGCCCCAGCCGCCACTGTTGTCAAGTAACGTGGGTAACTTCTAGGAAGGAAGTATTATATTAACCAAGTAACTAACTAATCATCATGACGTTTCCCCTCAGGGGTAGGCAGAGAGCACAGACCGCTAAATATCTCGATCTTGGCACACAATCCTTGCGTCGTTCACATACAATCGTCTCGTACATGCTCTTCTATTATTCTGACTCTTGACATGGCCCGACTCAAGTGCATCTGATTCACTTGGTCGTGCACTATCGTACATTCCTGTGAGAATGGTTTTAGTGGCACGCCTGCCTTTTCAAGTATGCAAGAGCGAGACGGCAGAACGAGAGTATAATAGGTGATTTTTTATTTATTTATTTTATTTTAAATGCACATTTACAGTTATACATAACCAATAATAAACATACATTTTATTTTATTAAGTAATAATAGCGTTTTTGAATTGATGAATATTTAGTTTAAAAATATCTATATCAGGGGACAGGAAATTTAGTAAGAGAATCATTTTTTCCGAGCGGCATTACTAATGGTAAGTTAGTTCTGCATCTCGGAACAACGAAAGTTCTGTGACTGCGCGTTCTTGTGAAGTTGTCGGGGACATAAAACTCAATTTTTTGTAATATATCGGGAATACAGATGTTACCGTTTAAAAGTTTATATGCTGTTGTCAGCAAAGCAGTTTTCCTTCTTTCAGCGAGGCTATTAATACCCAGCATGCCGGACAAAAAGGCTGATGGATATAACCAGGGATAACATCCGAAGTCTCTAAGATATAAATATCTCAGAAACTTCTTTTGCACTTTCTCAATCATTTGAGAGTATGTTAAATCCACTGGTCCCCATATTACTGAACCACTTTCCAAAATGTTACGTACTAAACAACTATAGTATAGCAAACGAATCGCGGCTGAGCTGCAAAAGTGTCTGGAGTTGCCTAGCACAAATCCTAGCATTCTTAGAGCTTTACTGCATATCGTCTCTATGTGGACGTGAAATGTTAGGTGCGCATCAAATGGTGATGAATGTTCCTGCTCGCTCTCCTTACCTACAGACAGCTCCGTTAGCTAGCACGTAGCTTAAACTTATATAGTGCAAATAAATGTTTATCTCGACAACGCGTCCATCATTTAAGATCTACAAGATCACATCACATGCCTACACACTCACTAAAGCTTAAATAACAACTCCTCGCTCTACATGCCCAAACATCTGAGCATCCCTTTCTTCTTACGTATTACGCTTACATCAGCCTTGCATTCTTTGGGGATCTCACACGATCGTATAAGGTTTTACCACACATACGCATCAGGGATCTCATTTCTACAGCATTCGGTCTACTTTCATCCTTCCTCTGCCAGTTCCATGCCTCACTGCCACACATCAGGATAGGTACCAGAACTCGATTATGGACGACTACCTTCTCTTCTTTAATGCGTTCAGTCCTCCATTAATGGAGTTACCTGCATTTACCCTTCTTTCAATATCTCTATCAGCCTTCCCATCTCTCGTAAAGATACTTCCCAAATACACAAAGTCATCCACCTGCTCCAAGAATTCATCTTTTCGTTTTGGTACGTTAATAATGATAAACTGTTAACCGCGTAATTAAACGCGTCCTTGCAATTACTATCATTTCGCAGTTCAATGTGCTCTTCTTGGATTTCTTCAGCTACCCTTTATCATTAATACCAAAAGAGTTACGAATCGGCTTTTGGATACCTTTCGACACCACTTGTGGTCCATGGATCTCCGGTTGGGAAATACTGCTCTAGAATAACACTAAGATTTATTTAAAAGAAGCTGCTATATAAAAAAGTTATCGTAAAGTTCATAATTTGAAGAGTTTGTTATTTCAAATATTATTTATTTTTGTCTAAGTTTATTGTTTAAATAATGATTAGCTTTACTATTGTTATTGTCTAGGTCTAGCATAAAGATATTTACTATAAAATACAATCATATTTTAATGAAAACGGGCACTTAAATGGAATGAAAACAATAATGTTGTGATCAAAACGTTTTTTTTTTCATATTTATTTCATAATAATTTGATAGTCACTTTAAAATTGCATAAGAAAGAATCGCTCTAATGTAATCGCTTATAAATCTTTGTTATTTTTTTCATTAAGTTATTTTTTACGCATTTAAAAAAAAAACCTATATTACATATATTTTTTTAATTTTATCTATTGTTGAAAATGGTATGAACTAATGATATAATGAATGATAACATTTTGTCTGATCTCTCAACACTTTGTTGTTAATTCATATATTTTATCACTTATTTTTTTCTCTGTTTATCATTTTATTTTTAAATTTTTTATTTTGCTTTTACTTAACTGTTTGGCATGACCGATATTTGCGTGTGTTATTTTGATTAAATTGTGAAATTATTAATCCCGATACAGGCGTACCCCAGTGGGGCTAATAATTACATGCTAAAAATATATGTATATAAATTGTGAAGAAGCAATAAATAAATAAATTAAAAAATTGTTAGTTGTTCGAAGATGTTTTCAATTTTCGTAATTTCTTTAAAGTTTAAAGAACCATTATCGTAAATTAAAGATATTTTAATTTCAATATGCGTAAATTGACGAATGAAAAAGCAATAAATGATTACAAAATTATGCGATTTAATTAATATCTTTTATTTCATCGAGCATTTTATTCAAAAGGAGTCGTCCAGTAATCACGTGAGGCTCGAAAGGGGGGAGGGGGGGTTCGGAAAAAATCAAGTAATATCACGAGGGAGGGGGGGGGGGGTATGATGAGTTATCACGTGTATTTATTTTTCGTGATAATATTCTGAAAATTTCAAAATTCTTTGTACTTAAAAAAAACACGTGATTTTTGGGGGGGGGGGGGGTTAGCCTAAAACCTCACCACATATCACCAGGGGGGGGGGGTTAAAAAGTTGCTAAAAACATGACGTGATTAATGGACAATTTTTATAATCAATAATGTTATTAATAAATTTGTGGAAAATAGTTTAATTATTAAAAAAATTAGAATGCAGTTTACACGCGGTAGAAGCGAAACTTTACCAAAACAACCTTAACCAATACTTGAAAAGTGAGGTCATAATCAAAGCGACCAATGAGCGCAGACCAGCGTAATTTCCGTTTCATTTCTCAACCAATAGGAGCCTTTAAAAGTGACATCATAATCAAAGCGGTCAATGAGCTCGTTTGATGCGTCGCAGGTGCAGTAATCGTCATTTCCATTTCATCGGAAATCCAAATGGAAATCAATGACCTCAAATCAAAATTTAAGGTTTACATGAAAAAGTCGCGCAGCCGTTTCTTTTAATATATAGATAAGATAAAGGTTTTTTTTTGGACATTAACCGTGTAACCAATTCTAAACATTTTGTTTTGAAGAGTTTTATTTCCCGTGTACATTTGTTACTTAATTTTTATTTCTCTGCTGTTTCCTGTTATCCCACTACCCTTACCTTATCAAATCTAATCATTTCTGTACTTGTATAATTTTTTAAGATAGTTTTAAGATTGCTAGTGAATGACACGGATGTGTCGAAACCGGTAGCAGATAAATAAAAATTAAGTAACACATATGCATGTGTGAAATAAAACTCTTCAAAACAAAAATAGAAAAGTCTTTCGCTAATTATTCTCAAGAAGGCACATTATCAATGGTTCCATGACAGTTGATCCGCCGACAGTTGGCCTTCCGGTGCACTTATGTACAATATAACTAAGTTATCCCGAAGGAATGTACAGAGAGGATGTGCCGCCGAATAACAAAAGTATAAAACATATTTTTAATAAAATAAAATACTTTTTTGTTTAAAACCACGAGATTTATTAATTTGTGAACCGACCGGTTTCGCTTTACTCAAGCATCTTCAGGGTACAAATTAATACTAAACAAGAAGTAGAGTAAGTTCGGGTAATATGGCCTAGTCGGCCAATATGGCCACTATTATTTTCTCCGACACCAACCAACACTAATAATAATAATAATATTTGGCTAATTTATATAGCGCCGTTTTTGTGAAAAATCACCTCAAGGGCGCTAGTGGTTTATGTATCCGCCATATTGTCAGGCCCCTTCCCTTGACCCCCTCATTAGATTCTTGCGTTGCGGCGAGTGCGCGTTTGTCCGGCGAGTGCGACGATCGAAAAATGTCTGATTTGATGTTATTTTGTTGGTAAGTTTCACTCATTACTGTCCCTCAAATAATCATTGTTTTCATATTGCTTATACACAGTTTTGTAGGTAAACTTTTAATTAATGGTGTGGTGACCTTTTTAAGTATTTAACTTACTAGTTTTTGGGTTAGAATTTTATTTGTCATAAACGTCTTTGCGGCTATTATGGCCACTAGGTAGGTGGCCAATATGGTCTACCGGGCCGTATTGGCCTCACAAAACGTAAATCTTTATAATATGTTAAATTTTTTTTCCTAAAGGCAATGGCTTTACGAAAACCAATTTTACAAAGAAAACGCCAAACTTTGTGCAAGGTGTTAATGAAAAAGACAATTGAAGATGTATGAAATAAGAAAATGGGTCATACTAAAAATAAATACAAGTCTTACTAGAAATCTGGAATTGATAGACCTCGCGAGACAAAATCATGCCCACTTATTATCCATTCCTCCACATTCCAGCCACAAAATACAACCACTAAATAAGTCATTCATGGAACCACTGAAAAAATATGTTTCTGATGAGATAAAATCATGGGTAAGGAACAATTCATGCCCACTAACCCAATATGAAATTATGGAAGTTTTTCGACACGCATATCTACGTTCTCAAAGCGGTGAGATACCTGTCGGTGGTTTTCGTGTAACAGGGTTATATCCTGTTAACAGAAATGTTTTTAAAGATCACGATTTTATTGATATGGACAATGAGCCAGAATGTAGAATCACTAATTAAGAAAATATTACACCAAAACCAACAACTTTAGGTTCTACTCCTGCAATAGAAAATGAATCTGTTGACATGACGTCCACCATAAATGAACCTGATATGAGTCATGAGTTGACGCTGATGAGTTGATACTGCTTCAAAAGACGAGAACAGCACACCACCTGTCCGTTTTGAACAAGTTGTAGTTCCCATTACGAGGTCGCCACAGCCTTCGACTTCAAGAGATCAGAATTTTGATAATGCCGTTCCAATTGTCTCCAATACCAGAAAAAGCACTTAGAAAAACTACTAACCGAGGCAAAAAGGCTGCTACGTCGACATTGCTTACTTCATCCCCGTACAAAATGAATTGCAAGACTCTTTAAAAAAGAAAAAAATTAAATCGAAAATACTATGGGTAAAGGCAAAGGTCAAAGGTAAAAAGCCAAAGTCAAAATCTAAGGGGGTACAAATGTCTAGCTCGGAGGAAGAAAATGAACCATTGTACGATGACAGTTCTGACGAAAGTCCTTAATTGTTTTATTTTTTTTATTTTATTTGATATGGTGGGCAATATGGCACACTTCATTTGTGGCCAATATGGCCCTAGGCCATATTGTCCTACCACATTTTTATTTTCAGATTATTCAAGATTATGTAAAAAGTTTATTATGGTCATGTTTCGAAATCAAATAACCTTAAACTTATAATTATTTTGTACCATTAAGTTCAAAGGACTGATTTAACCAATAAAAGATGTTTGATCTCAAAAATTTCGTATTTTATTACCAAAAAGGCTTATGGTGTGCCATATTACCCGAACTTACTCTACATAATGTGTGCTTACATATAACAAAAATATAATAATCAAGTAGTCCTGTATTAGGTCTGTTTCCAATAAACCCTTAAAAAAAATCCCAGTGCTCCTTACCACCCTGCCAGTTGATGCTTTGTTTCTACAAAATTATTATTATAACCCATTAGTCTAGATAATTATCTTTCGGTTTTTCCCATTATTTGAGTACTTACGTTAATGTATTTTATGGCCGTCTAAGTGTTTGTAATATTTGTATCATGTTGTCTCCCTCTATATTTTGTTATATATAAGCACACATTATGTACTTCTTATTTAGTATTAATTTGTACCCTGAAGATGCTTGAGTAAGGCGAAACCGGTCGGTTCATAAATTAATAAGTCTCGTGGTTTTAAACAAAAAAGTATTTTATTTTATTAAATATTTCAAACCACAATGGGATTGCTTTCTAAAATAATAAACATATTTTTATTCAAATGTATCAAGGAAAAATCTGCTTGTTTTTTTTATATACTGTGTGTACCTGCGCATAGGTACAAACCAATCGACACCGTTTGATATTCATACCAATGTGGCAATAGGTTATTTTTAAAAGTATTTTTGAGGTCGGTTTAAAATTTGAAATTGGTAAATAATGCACAAAAAATTATAATTTTATAGTATACTAGCTGGTCCCGGCGTGCGTTGCTATGCCTTTTAATAAAGAAATTGTTTCTCCCTGCGTGTCCTTTCCCATTCGTCCCGTTCCCCTTCCGCCTTCTTCTCCTGCGTCCTCTTCTCCTCTCGCGTTCCCACTCCATCACCTCCACCTTCCCTCTCCCCACTCCACTCCCCCCTCCCTTCCCCCAACCCCCCTCCCGAGTTCCCCTTCCCCCTCACAAGTCCCCTTCCCCTCCGGCGTTCCCCTTCCACCTTCCACGCCTTCCCTCTACACTTTCCCGCTCTCTCGTCCCGCCAACCCTCCTTCCGCGTTCCATATATTCAATCCCAGTACATTCAGTTTTTAAACAGCCCGCGTGCCACCTTTAACATTTTTTATTAAAATTTCCATTTTTCATGTATATAAAATTTGGTACCTAACATAGGTACCTACCTATTTAAAATATCAAGATTCTTGATTCGATTCAAACTATTAGGGGAGTACCTACTTTAAATAAATTTATCAACTTAAAGATTTTCAAAAATAGAATTGTTTTTCAAAATGTCATTCTCAAACATGCGAACTGTCAAACGTGCGATAGTCGTTAGGTTTTCTGAAATAATCCAATTTTCTTAATTTTTCTCTCCGTCAGAACCATCCTCGTACTTCAAGGAATATTCTAAAAAAAGAATTAGCGAAATCGGTTGAACTGCTCTCGAGATTTGCGCTTAGCAACACATTCAGCGATTCATTTTTATATATAAGATATAATTTCAGGGGACCAACCGTCGGCGTTATTTCTACTATGAAATTCATCTAGAAAAGGATTTTAACAAGTTTTAAAAACGTTATATATAGTATAGCCAAAACACATTAATATTCTGATTTCATCCTAAATGCGAACAGGAACATTGAATTTAGGATTAAATGGGTTGGGCAATAAATAATAAACCTTTTCTCCTATCGTTTAAATTAATTATCATTTCATCAAAGTCCCGTCTGCTTTCAAAATCGTATTATTATTATTATTAATCTAAATTCATCCTTAGACCATTGGCATTCTTAGTCCTTTGGACGGGTGGAAGCAAAAAGTGGTATAGTCGGAAGAGGTGGAATGCAGTTTTGGCGAAACTCTTTCAAAAATGCAGTCGACTCAAAACGCTCGGGCTGCATTTGACGGCGTTTCGGCATGTGACGGTATTCTCGCTTTCGGAACAAACGAATTCTGCCCAATGTGCAAGGTATTATGATTTTTTTCCGATGATTGCTTCATGCGTTTATCTGAATGACAAAGAATGTAGAAATTATTAGGGGGCTCGTTTTTGTTAGATTATATTTGAAAAGGTGCGGACGTTGTAACGCGTCGGTCAATGATTTGAGACCCGAAATCAAAAACATTCTCACCCGAGATATATATATATATATATATATATATTTTTTACTTGATACTACACTAAAGATATTTTAGTTTTTTATTATTGTTTTAGAAACAAACTGTACGTAGATAGAGTGAAATGATTTAGGAATTACTAGCTGGGGTACCCGGCTTCGCTCAATTTATTGACAACTTTCGAGATGTTCTGGAATGTTCCACAATGATGTTCCCGATTGGTTCACGGCGAGTTCATTGAAAATCAATTCATCGAAGGCAAATTCATCGAAAACGAGTTCATCGAAAACCAATTCATCGAAAACCAATTCATGATCAATTTATCGAATCGCCAATTCATCAAAAAAAAATTTTTGTAGATATTTGAGAGAAATGCCGAGCGGACCGGGAAGCGTATTTACAATCCCTACCGCGTTTCAGTCGCTTTAAATTTTCAATATCAAAATTTAAATATTTAGAAATAAAATTATTAATTTCTAATAGACACATTGGAAAGATTATTTTATCTAGATTTTAGAACAATTTTTGTTTTTAATTATCAATATAGAGGTGTATTTACAATACATGGAAATAATATTAAAATTTAAATATATAGAAATAAAATTATTAATTTATAATATACACATCAGAAAGATTATTTTCTAGATTTTAGAACAATTTTTGTTTTTGCAATGTGATAAAAAATAACCAATATAGAGGTATATTTAAAATGTAAATTGTCGTTACCGCGACTGAATCGGTATAGGTTTTGTAAATACGCGACCGGGAAGTTAAAAAAGCATTCGTCAATAAAAGTTGACAATAAATTTATATATAAAAAATTGATAATAAAACTTTCGACGAGGGGACTACCCTAACCTAACCTAACCTTTTTTTTCGATGAATTGGCGAATCGATGAATTAATCATTCGAGGAATTGGTTTTCGATGAATTGGTTTTCGATATACTCGTTTTCGATGATCTCGTTTTCGATGAATTTGCTTTCGATGAATTGATTTTCGATGAACTCGTCGGTTACCTTCCCGATTCTATATTCCTTAACATTCCAGAATGTTCCAAGATGTTCTGGAATGTTGTGGAATGCTCTGGAATACTCTCGAATGTTCTGGACTATTCTAGAAATTAGGGCGAGACTTCCAGCCCTTATATCTTCCAAAGCATGCCCTTAAGATAAAAACGAGATCCTTCTTCATAGATGGGGGTGGAGGACTACCACACCATGTAACTCCCTTGATCGTACCGGGACTCATTTCTGAGTTCTAGCTGAATGCACACTTTTGTACACTTTCTTTTGTAATATATATTGATTATAAGGATCAATACCAACGACATATCTCTATAAAATATCATGTAGTGGATAATTACACTGGTACATTAATTTTACCGGGCGGGGTGAGTACTTTCTAGGGAATGTTTTAAGGGTAAAGTTAAATATAAACGATGTTTATGAAATGTTTTTTTAAATACGTTCAAAAATACATATTTTTTTATTTATTTATACGATTCAAAAATACATTAACAAAATACGGAATCATTGAAGGTTCAAATACGAAGGTTTCCCTTTTAGGACAGTCAAATTGATAGGTTTAGTTCGTATTAATATGTAGGTATACGCTGTTATTTAAAAAATTGAATATAAAATTAATTACGTCATACATTAAAGCAACCAACCACTAGAAAGTCAAATACTGCCAAACATTTTTCGTAAGGGGCCCGATACAGATTCCTTTTTTTTTAATTATATTAGCTCCCCACGGGAGGCCCTGAGGAAAATATTTTCCCTCAGGGCCTACGTAATGTTAGAGGATGATGTGTGGAAGGTCTTTTTCGAGGAAAGAAAGGAGAGGAAATTCTGGGAAGGAAAAGGTAAGATGGGAATTAGTCTGTCCAAGAGTGACGGAAGTATGAATCCATCTCTTCAATTATGGTGCCAGGCTAGAGAGTCCGACTGGAGAGGGCCTACCTCAACCAGTCTCTCTCGATTTGGCCCGCCTCTCAGGAGGTGGGCAGACGTATCCGCCAAAACAGACCGAAAAACCTCACCCTAAATCACCAAACGTATCAAACCACTTGAGGTGGCCTATGGCAGAGGTGTTGGTTATCCAATAAATGGTTCCAGAGGCTGCGGTACCCATATCCTCCTCCAAGATGAGAATCGGTATAAAAAAAAAACGCATCGTGTAAAATCCCTTTTAGTCGGCTTTATTCCATTTTTGCCACAAGTCCTGCAAAACGGAACCGTTCCAGCTTTATAAATTGCTTGAAGGCGTGGTTTTTAAATTGCAACTATGATACAACCACAGAACTTATACCCACATATCTACTAGATAATATGATAAACCATAGGTTATATTGTAGCCTCCTTCGCCACAAATCACTTATACTGATATTACCTACATTCAACAACTTATAAAGAAATCAAACCGCAAGCAAAAAATATAACAGCCGTTTAAGACAATCGATTTTTTCACCTTTTCATGTATTTTTTAACCACATTCATATAAAATTACGCCTATTATCATTGTATACAGAGAGCTTTATTGCAACTTATATTCAATATAGTAGTAGTTTTAACATTTTACATTCATATGAAAGTGTATAGATTTGCATTCAGTGGTTGCATTATACAGTAAAAATGGTTTATAAACGAGCTTTTGTGACCACAAGTAATTTTTTTAAGCAGTCAAGCGTGCATTTTTTCGCTGTTTTTTTATGTAAGGATGGTGAGTTTTTTTATGTATTGTTTTAACCAATGTACATGATTCTGTCGTGTGCCTTTAGCAATACAAAAATTACTCATTTTTTACTGCAATACCTACGGTCATGCAAATTCTTTTGAAATCGATAATAAAAATCACTTTCATTTCTTAATACATTTTCATTATGGAGACCGTTGCTTTTTTATAATGTTTTATTGACAAATCAAATAAATTTATAAAATTTCTTTTGTGTTCTTAAAATAATGATATCGCGGAATCTTGGAAGTGGAAATTAACCCACTTCTCGGTATCCGATCGAGCTGAAACTCGGCTGATAGACTCGTTGTCAATGACAATGAATTCTTTCAACTTTTGGTGGCAATCACTAAAAAACAAACGGATCAAATAAGCATTTTCCTGAAATTAAAACAAAATTTTGGCATTGAAAGTGTCCGTTTTAAAAATCAGAATTTATCAAGATTGGTTAGGCGGATGATTCCGATCACTAGGAAAGAAGGTTCAAACCTCAGTCAAACCAAAAGTTATTATTTTTTAAGCTATAAAAGACATTTGAAAATAGATGAAAAAAAAAGTTTTTTGCGTGTTGATATTTATCATTATTTTCGTTGCTTTTAAGCTTTTTTAATATATTACTGAATAGATCAAACGTTTAATTATTTATTGTAAGAGTAAATCATTTTCATTTTTCATTGAATATTTCAAGGAAACAGTTCAATAAATATTCGTTGTTCGTGTGCAAAAATGCATCAGTGTTGGTTTTCAAAATCAAAATCAAAATCATTTATTTTACAAAATTTTCATTTAGTACACAAGGTATAACTTATAGGTACCTATATGGGAACGTACCCATACTACGTGACCAACTTTTTGCAATTTTTAACCCCCCCCCCCCCCCCCCGGTGACCAAAATCCTAAGCAACCCGCCGCTCATTTGTATGGAGCGTGACATTTTGAAGACCCCCCCCCCCCCCTAAAAGTGTCACGTAGTATGGGTACGTTCCCTATCCTATTTCTTCCAGTTAACCTAACATGTTATACAGATATGAACACAAATGAAATATAAATATAAAAGTGGTACAACGTGAATTTGTTTTAATTTATTATATAAACATAAATATAAAAACAGTTGTACCTATGTGAGGTATTCACTTAATGTGTAATGAGACCTGTTCATAAGGAATGTTTTTAGTGATGACTTAAATCTGAGTGTATCTTGTATTTGTTTAATATCATGTGGAAGGTTGTTGTATACTTTAATGGCCACGTAAAAGGGTCCTTTTTGGAAAATTGTTTAGTTTGCTTTTGGTATTAATAAATTTTCTGTAAACCTTGTAGCGTGTTTATGTGTAGAGTTTTTTTGTGGAAACTTTTCTGGAGATGATCGCACTAACATGCATAACTCCATTATATATATGTCGGTGACTAAGAATTTTCAAATTTTTAAATATAGGTCTACATGAATCCCGATTAGCAGAGTTTGTCATTTTTCTTATACATCTTTTTTGGATGATAAAAACATCTTTGGCGTTTACTGAGTTTCCCCAAAAGATAATTCCGTATTTAGAACCCTATTGTGGGCAGCAAACTTGTGAAAGTTATCTCAATTTTTTGCGTAAATGTTTATGTGCAGTTCATTGTTTTGATTAATTATTCGTATAAGTCGACTTAGCACTAATCGAACTCAGTACACATACATGCATTTTTCGCATTTTTTTTACATGAATACCGCACAAGAGTCCCAACTGCTCCTGTCTGGAGCCAGTGGGACTACGGCATCCCCAATTGGGGTATGTTGTGAGGCTAAAGGTAGTGGGGAGGGGAAGGAGATAGGGTAGAAGAAGGTGGGGATAGTACCTGGCTATTCAGATCTGGTCACCAAACACGGCTAAAAGCCATTTCAAGCAACGTTTCAATTCTGAGTGGTGGTCTTACACCAGGGCGATACTGAGAGTATCTTCCACTCTGGAACGTGCCGCAAATATGCTATATATTATTTAAAATATACCTCTCTCCATGGCTACCAATGTATTGATAGATTTTTTGTGTTGTAATTTTTCATTTTATATAAAAAAAAAATTGTTTTGAGAATATATATATATATATATATATTTTTTTTTTTTTTATATAATTTTGGATTCATATTCCTTTTTTATAAAATCAATTTACTTTTTCTTATTATGCTGTCTCAGTAAAAGTCACAAGGAGGAAATCCATAATAGGCCACTTGCATCACATTTTTTTAATTTTTTTTCCGGTTTAGGCAAATATTCTAAGACATTCTGTATTTTTTTTTTTTAATCGTATTTTTGAAACCCTGGGGATTTTTTGAAAATTTCAAACCGAAAAATCAGACCATTTTTTATAAACCGGAAAGACGGGACATAATTTTATAGGTGTAAAAAAACGATAATTACATAGCCGAAAATCATTTTAAAAAAAAGAACGTTTTCCACACGAATGGCACAGTAGAATAACGAGGCATACCAAAAATATTACATCTCATAAATATTTTTTTCCTTGATCCATCTTAGTGATCATAAATCATCATAATGTACAGCGTCTATATTACTAAATTCAATGAAATATACTTGAATTTGTAAATTGTAATAATAATAAGAATATTATAAAATTTTATTTTGTTAAAATCAGCACCATAATCATTATACCTCTAAAACATGTACCGACATCATCTTCACGTTCTGAAGAGAACCCCGTACCCATTAATTGTACGGGGTTCTCTTCAGAACATCTGTCAAAAAATCAAACCAAATGATAAGTTCGCAGAGAACAAACAATAAATCTAGTGAACGAATTCAAAAATTCGCCTGAAATCAAAGTGATGCCATATAAAAAAATAAATCAGTGTGGAATTTTATCAAATTAATAGGAACATTTTCGGCGACGGGAAATTTTCATGTAGTGACGTCACGAGCCCAAATAATGGATTTATTTATTTAAAAATAAAAAAAACTGTACGTTTCTAAAAATTTTTACTAACATTTTCGTAATCTTAGTAAAAAACTCTATCCACACGATTTTTTCCAAGTCGTTATGAAGTCCATGCAAGTGGCCTATTGGTTTTATTTTGGCTATTTAATACTATGTACAAACTGAAATAGATATAAACTGTTGATTTCCCGAAAATTAATAAATAAAAAAAATAAAAAAATTAATAAATTGTGAAATAACACAAATTAATCAAATAAAATTTATTTGCCACGCCGGGATTCGATCCCGCGACCTTCGGAATGCTAGTCAAGAGCCTTACCGCTGGACTATGCCGGCCGTCTTACGATCGGCATACTTATGATCTCAAATTGAAACGAATTGACTTTACCTGAATTGATTTATTCAAGTTCATTTGAAATTATCTAATTACAATATGACGATCTTCGAAAATCATTTAAATGTTAATCCTAGTTGTGAATTCCATTTAATAATTTTACTTCTAATTAAACTTTAATTAGTTTCAATCTAACAGTACCTACTCTCTTTTCAACCCTGCAGACTTAACCCTTAGGCGCCCGTAAGGGGGTGTGACTAACCCCTTTACGTAACGTCTCGGGGTGTCAAGTGTAGAGGGGAATATCTTGAGGGTGGAAAGGAGTTAAAATTAAGGGCAGTTTATCACGTGCTGACACTGTTTTAATAGTTCGTTAGATGATGTGTGGGGCTTTGTGTGAAGTTAACAACGTGAAAGTACTTGTGTAAGTGTTCGTACTTAAATTATTACCTTAAATTTTCAATGATGTGCCGTAACGTGTACGAAGCCGATTGTATATTACTCTAAGGCGATCCAATAGTCCAGGAAAAAATTGAAACCGGAATTCACGCCCTTTTATGGGAGGAGTTTAAAAAAACTTGAGACAAAGCTTTTGGAAAGGTTGGAAAAGGTATCTGAGAATTTTTTTATACTACTGTATTTTATTTTGTGAACTTCGGGCGTAAATATATATTGTTTTTTTGCAATTATTATAAAAAAAACTGAATTTGCCACATTAAACAATAAAACCATATCCGAAAAGGGGCTTATAAATAGGAGAGTTTGGACTTGAAAGTGTTTTTATAGACCTTTTACTTTATTTTTTTATAGGCTTATTAAAAGACCGATATTTTTAAGGGCCAAGATATGTTCTACATGCAATATTTAATTGAAGTATCTTTAATACTTCTCAGCAATCCAATTTTCAAAACAAAAACATATTATTTTGTATGGTTTTGCATTATTTAGTATGACTTCATCTTTGTAACATTGTGTTGTTATTTGTATTTTGGTTATAAACTGATTATATACTGGAATAAACATTTATTATTTTTACTTGTTAAGTATGGGGAAGGCAAAAGGTATGAAGGATGGGTATGAATCCGGGGGTCAGTGTGTCCTGAAGTGACCGATATAAGAATCTGTCCCTCCTACTACATTTGACTATACTTGACTACTATATTTGACTTTAGCAATATAATTGGTATTATTTTTAATTGTCATTAATAGTTGATAAAATATTTTGGGTACAATATGGTTTAGGGTCAATTCACCATATTTACCTAATGGTACATTTCGGAACCACCAATTCCACATTTTGAGTGAATTTTGTATTTTAATTTTTCCCTATACAAGGAATCAGACAATATAGCATGTTGACTTAATATATAATAACAATATTGTATTCAATAATATTCCTCTTATAGGTAAAACATTTAGTGACTTGTATATTAATTTAGAGTTACTTCTGTGTGCATTGGTATATATTTAATTGAGTTTGGTAATGTTTGGATGTAACTTATATTAGTTTTATAAAACCAAATCTAGTTAACTGAATTATAAAAAAACCACTATCTTATTTACTTTATGATTATTTAAAAAAAATACTACATGATATATGTGGTTAAAATTGATGTTTATTAAGTAGGTACTTGTTCTATGGGCAATTACTTCTAGGCAAGTACCTACCTAATTGTATAATTTTCTTTCTATTCGAATTAGTTCTACAGAAAAAAAAACAAAAGATGTAACTTCTTTGTCTTAAGTAAAAAAAAAGTGTTCCAACAAGCAGACCACACAAAAACACCTATAATCAGGATTTGGCTTAGGTGTTTACTTAATCCTCAGTAATCCTATAAAAAAACAAGAGCGTATAAAGCGCCAATATGTTATGTCTAATTCATATTAATTTCTTATAATTAAATTTGTAAATGAAATCCTCAGCACGGGAGATCCCAGTGAGGATATCATTATCCCTACTGTTACTAAGAAATGAAGACAATAAATCATTATTATTACTATTATTATATTATTATAAGAATGTTCCCGAAATTACTTCCGTAAGTACTCTTTAGTTTCTTACGAAATACTCATCACTAACTTACTAATCACAGGAGTAGGCTGACAGCCTTAAAAAATGGGAATTAATTATTTTAAGACATCACTAATATATACCTATCTAATTCTAAAATCGAAATTATAAGGTCGTTAAAAATGACAGAATATAACGAATTAGTAATGGTCTCAGTAAGCAGATTAATAATTGGGAGGTTGTTTTCCTGACAAGATAGAGGATCTTGGTTCAATTCCCAGTTGCGACCGTTATCGTTATTTGTTTTCTTTGTCTCTTTTTGTTTCACATTTATTTTCGTTGAAATTTGTCAATGTTTTTCTTACGATATTATATTTTATCGTTTCGTTGTGTTAGGTATTGATGCCAAAAAAACACCTTACAAAAAGAACAGTTTCTTTACAAGCAACCTTTCTACCCACCAAAAATGGATTTTTGTTACCAGGCTACCAGAAGAACGAAAGTTAATAGTACTGCCTTTGTTGCTTAGCCTGGACAAAGGCTACACTATCTTCCCAGGAACACTTTAGATATTAGTTGGCTAAATAAAGATGTATTATCTCCGGGTGAATGTTAAAGAGTATAAGAGTAGAGAGGGGCGGATGGGAACCGGTGACAAATGGCAGTGGACATCGCGCAGGGTACAATCGGAAAGTCCTACTCTTCTCCGCGCGATAGCAGAGGTGGAGAAACGGAAAATATTGCCAATTGCAAAAATAAGTTCGCTAGTGAAGTCTCGCCCGCAAAAAATAGGCATAACCTAACCTAACCCTAACTAAACATTATTAACGTCCGGTGAAAGAACAATACTAACCAAAATTACAATAATCTTAATTTTTTTTTTACAATGAATGTACATGTTTATAACATTATTTGATAATGTGAGCCTTACTGGATGCTTTACCCGTGCTGAATCCTCCAATTTTACAATTTAATAAAATTCAATAAATAGATAAAATGTGATAATACATTTAAAATAAATAACAATGAAGTAAAATATAAAAAATAAAGGCGGTAATGAAAAAATACAAAAGATTAAATAAATCGGCAAGTGTTATGAGGGACTGTTAAATATTATAAATAATAAAATAAAAACATTTAGGTACCTACCTGTCAATCAATTTTTATGTTTGTATTTATACTTACATCCTTTTTTTAAAAATTGTTTGTAATGGTATTGTAACTATATTATTTAAGTATGTTTTATTCTTTTACGCCATGATTTTTTTGTAATACTGCCTTTTTTTCTTTAATCCATTTTTTAATTTTTGAATCTGAAATGCTTTTGGTATACGTGTCTTCCCAAATTTTGCATTATGGCCTATCTCATATTTGGGGATGCTGTAAGGAGGGTATTTTCAAGGGAAGAAGGGAAAGGAAGATCTGGAAGGAAAAAGATATGACGGGTGGGTAAGAATCTGGGGGTCAGTATGTTACACTAGGGCACCTACCTGTCAATCAATTTTTATGTTTGTATTTATACTTACATCCTTTTTTTAAAAATTGTTTGTAATGGTATTGTAACTATATTATTTAAGTATGTTTTATTCTTTTACGCCATGATTTTTTTGTAATACTGCCTTTTTTTCTTTAATCCATTTTTTAATTTTTGAATCTGAAATGCTTTTGGTATACGTGTCTTCCCAAATTTTGCATTATGGCCTATCTCATATTTGGGGATGCTGTAAGGAGGGTATTTTCAAGGGAAGAAGGGAAAGGAAGATCTGGAAGGAAAAAGATATGACGGGTGGGTAAGAATCTGGGGGTCAGTATGTTACACTAGGTGAGAAGACGCATCCGCAGTCAAGACGTAGACAAACCTTACTCCATTCAATTCAATTTAATTCAGTTTATTTATTGGTTTAAAAACATTACAACATTGTACATTATAGTTCGGTTTTAAAATAAATTTTTAAAAACAATAATATATACAACATAAGCAGTAGTTATATCAACTATACTAGCATTAGTCTTTTGAAACCGGCCTCACTGACGCTAACTACATATGTCTACATCCGAATTGATTTTGTTCAAATCAGATTGCTCTTCCGATGAACCCGTGCATTCCTGCTAAGTCGCTAAACTTACGAACCTCTTGGGGTAACCTAAGGCAGAGGTGTTGGTTATCCAATGTATGGTTCCAGAGGCGGCGGTACCCACACCCGCCTCCCAAATGTTAAGTTAAGTGTTAAATGATTAATCTTTCTTACGATAAATTAAATAATTATATTTATATTAATAATTGGATTTCGCAGTAATCTACCCCTACAACTTCTCCTTGTTCTTCTCGCTCATATCACAATGGCCGGGAATTAAATGGACCACACATTATTACACGGAGGTAGTCACAGTATCTACTCGCTCTCACATCCTATATGTAGCTACCTACACAGCCTCCCTCGCTAGCTGTGGTGGCTGTACCATTCTCATCTCGCAAGACACTCCCCGCGACCATTTGTGCCACATCTCCCCCATTGTTGCCGACTGACGGTTGCCCAATTTGTAGAAATGTTTTACTATGCAAGGATGAAATAAGACAAAATACAGATATGCTGGAAGTGGATAACATTATACACCCTTGAATGTGATTGACTTACTTTTTAACCAGCCATTCCTGACATTATTTGGAGTAAAAAAGATAAATAAAATTTGGTTCTATGATGGCCTTATATTAGGTCCTTAGATACGAAATTGGCGTTTTGTATGGGAGGAACATAAAGCCGATTTTTTTAAATATAATATATTTATACCCATATAAACACAATCGGTAATAAAGGAATGAAAATGCTTGGCTTCATTCTTCGAAATTCCAGAGGTTTTAGGAATATTTCAACACTAAAAATTTTGTATACATCCTTAGTACGTAGTCAAGTCGAATATAACTCCTCGATCTGGTCCCCCCATTTTAAAATACATTCAGATTCAATCGAAAAAATTCAAAATAAATTTCTAAGACATATTAATTTTAAACGCGGTATTCCCATTGAAAACATAAACTACAATTACTTTATGAAAGAACTAAATTTATTAAAACTCTCAGATCGAAGAATTATATCCGACTTAATATTTATGTTCAAAATTGTAAATGGTAGCATAGACAGTCCTAATTTAACTAAGCTCATTGAATTTCATATTCCCACGAGAACCACTCGATCTAAAATCCTGTTTAAATGTAACAATAATAAGACTGAGTATACTAAACACTCCCTTTTACCTAGGTTACATGATGTTACTAATAGATATGCAGATGTTGCAGATCTATTTAACTGCACGGAAGGTAGGTACAAGAGGGCTATGCTATCAAACCTTTTCAGTCAATATTAATTCTATTATTTTGTACTATAGATTTTTGTATGTAATTGTCTATCTGGTGTCATTTCTAATTCAAATGCCACAATCATCTGTTAAACATTTTTTTTTTATTATTTCTGTATTATTATTTTTCATTTTGTGACATGTAATCAGTTCTTATGGTATATGGTATATGTATATGTAATATGGACATGTTGAAATGAAATGATGATATTTCTCACTTTTATTTCTTGTTATTTTTTGTTGTGATACACAAAATAATTGTATGTTATTTTTTAAGTTTAAAACTACTATTATGTAATGATATTACTTTTCTTACTTTTGTACTCTATTATATGTTTATTTATAAAAGGCAGTATAGCCGTTTATGTATTTAAAATAAAAAATAAAAATGTATACCGTTGAAATTAAATAAATAAATAAATTTATTTAATCAAAGTATGTACCATTGCTATCTATGCACTTTTGCCATCTCATAAGTAGTTCATCGAACCCTTTATTAAAAATACCATTTGGACGGGAATCAATAAAATCTTTGAAGGCGGTTTGGACTACCCCATCGGAGTTGAATTTTTTCCCTTGCAAGAAGTTATCCAAATTTCGAAAAAAATGGTAATCTGTTGGGGCAAGGTCTGGAGAGTACGGTGGATGTCCAATTGAAGCTCCTCTAATTTGGTAGCCGTCTGTTGTGCAGTGTGTGGTCTAGCGTTGTCATGAAGCAGCAGTGGCCTAAAGCGATTAAGCTAGCTTTTCCATCATGGTTTGCAGTTGCTGACAATAGACATCTGCCGTAAATAAGAAAGCTGTGATGAACGACACAAAAAAAAACCGTCGCCATACACATCATTAATCCTTCGAGCCGTTTCTGCAGCACTGGTGCCACGGTGGAACTCGTACTCGTAAATAACGCAATATTTCAAGTTTTCCACTTTATCTAAGTGACGCAAAGAAAACAAACAATTAAGGAAAAAACAAATGAATTATAATTTTCGAAACGCAAATACATGAGTAAATAGCTGTATAAATTTGAATTTGGAATTCCTAACCAAAGAGATGATATTTGAGATCAAAGTTGCCAGAACGGCAAAACGCCAATTTCATAACTAAGGACCTAATATTAAAATTACATCAAAAAAAGTCACCGGAGATCAAAATTTCGTTTACGTTTTTTTCTCCAAATAATGTCAGGAATCATTGGTTAAATGAAGTAAGTCACATCACCCTGTGTAGAAGAATCGCGTAATTATCTTTTGGCCCATCTTGACGCCCTGAGGCCTAAGTCATCTTTGGGGATACTGTGTGGATGTTCTTTTTAAGAAAGGGAAGGAGATGGGATGGAAAGGGATGGAGCTCAGGTAAGAAAAAAATATTTCACTTGTAGCACAAACAAATAGATGTAATTAACAATGCTGTGTACTTTTAAATCATATTTATTTGTTGTAAATTAGGAACATTTAACAGAGAGATATGATAACAAATACTACATATTGATAGAAACAAAATAAATGTGACAAATGTCAACCGTGTATGCTGCACCAGTGCCGAAGGGATCATTGACGCTAGTTCATCAGAGCATCTTCCATTGTAATACCGGTAGAACAAAAATAGCATACCTACCTGAAGTATTGCCGTATATATGGGCGTTCAAGTATTACGTAACGCAATTTTTTAAGATTTTTGACCCCCCTTGAAGCTCTCCCCCCCTCCCTCCCCCTATGTAACGCACCGTAACGTTTTTCTGTACCCTCCCCCCCCCTAAACGTTACGTAACGCCCAAGTGACAATTTTTACCTGAAAGTCACAATTAAGTTGCGCAAAGTCGCTTAAATACCTTTTTTCTTGTTTTAATCGCGTTTGCGGTAATAAATACAACAAGAAATATCGAGAACGAAAAGGGTTGCCAACTTGGAAGATTTTAATTTCCTAGTTTTTTTTATCTATATAAAGAAAAATATGTTACGTAACGCGTTGTTCGAACCCTCCCCTCCCGCACAGTGCGTTACGTAATACTTGAACGGTCCCTAATAAATATGTAAAGTATCTTGAAGCATAAAAGATTTGAATAACCGCTCATTCGAAAACGGTTCCAACTGTCTGCAACGTCATTATGACAAAGAAACCGCCACTATCTTGTAGGACGGCTGTCACCAACGTTGTCCAGCGTGACGTCAACGCCGCCGAATTCACGAATTAAAACGAACGAAGTCGTTTTGACTGCAAATCGAAAATGGCACATTTTAAATCTTTATAGAAAATTTATTCAAAAATGAAAATTAAATACTGGTACGTTCACTATCGTAATTTTTTTTTAAAAATTTCGAGATTAAAAAAACCGTGAAAATACAATATTATAAAAACTCACTCAAATTACAAATAATACAAAGAGATGCAAAAGACACAAAGATAGACCCATGTCATGTCATAATATTTATAATTAACTATCCCAAAAATTGCTTAATTTTCGACAAAAATGTCTACTGCAGCACACTCTATTTTATATAATCGACACATGTATGATTACATTATGTCGAAAAGGTGGAAAGATTTAGATACCTCGGCAGTATTCTCACGGAGACTCTTGACCCAGATTTAGAGGTTAGGTGCAGAATTGAAACAGCAAGAACTGCGTTCATTAAAATGAAATCCCTCTTCTGCAATGACAATATCAGCTTAAAACTGAGGCAGAGAATGCTAAAATGTTATATGTTGTCGGTCTTGCTGTATGGATCTGAAACATGAGCCTTGAAAGTAAATTGAAATGTGGCTTCACCGGAGAATGCTCAAGGTCCCATGGACCGACATGATCATTAACACAGAAATTCTCAGGCTGCTTACATTAATAAAAATCAGGAAAATTTAATATCTGGGTCATATACTTCGAAGGGAGAAGTATCACTTGCTCCATTTAACATTGAAAGGAAAGATAGAGGGTCGCCGAAGGCCTGATGGGCCCGAAATATACGAGAGTGGACCTCCTGGCATTAGAAGTGTGAAAGCGCTATTAGGGCACACAAAGAAGAAGAAATATGATTGCATTCGTCAATACTCGTAGATAACCTTTGGTTCAGAGATAAAACGTATTTCAATGATAAGTAATAGTTGTATACCTAAGTCAACGGTTAACATTGTTCAATGCATTTTGCACTAACCTATATACATGTGAAACATGGTGTCACTACCGTACCAGCTCAATAGAACGACTCCGGATCCAATATAATGATGCTTGCAGAATTATATTTGGATACAGAAGATACAGCAGCGCATCTTCAATGTTTACGGAGCTAGCACTACACGGATTCGCCGGTCTGATGAGACACCGGGTCACTGGAGCCAGGATGCGGCTAATGGCTTCCGATAACACAGTGGTGATCGCAGCCTTCCAGCACCAAGCTCACTTCCAGCCCGAGCTCACTCCAGACCACGTCCTACATTATAATTGATTATTTATTTTATTTCTATTATCGCTTATGTCTTTTATATTTGATTGTTCTATTTACTTTTTTTACTTTATCTGTTGTGTAAATATGTACAACTTTATGGGACGTGTGGGATTGCACTATCCTCCCCACATCCTGGAAACATTATTATTATTATTATTTTAGGTAGTCCTTCACTTAATTTCATTCTCTTCAAAAGAATGCCTATAAAAAACAAAGTTTCCAAAACAAGACGCATCGTCCAACTAAAATGCATTCATTGATCGAACAGGAAACGCAGTCCGTTGATGCATTTAGTTGCATTCTGCAATATGCAAAGTGTCCTTTATTTAGCATTCCCTTCATGTCATCATCTCTGCTTTTTGCCCATCATTACGGGGGCTGAAAATATTCAAAATATTCAAGTATTCAAGAAAAAATGAAGATACATTTTGGCCGCAATTTATTTCGCACAGAAAGGCACAACAATTTGTCATGGAGCGGAATTTTGCAAAATATGACGTATTTTTTGCTAAGTATTGAATACATGATGCATAAGTTGTTTTTGCTTGATATTTAAATTTTGGTAGCGGATGTGTTTCAAGTGTTATAACATGTCTTACGCAGATGTAACTGGTATCACAATGGGTTACCCAACAGCTCCGACAGTGGGTCCCCAAAAATATAATCGTTATAAAATTATAATTTTTTTTGCATTACGCTAATTTCAAACCTAAAATTAATTATAAAAATAACGTTAATACTAATAAGTTGGTGTGGACATTAAACGAATTTATTTGCAGTATCGAGTTTTGTACTTATACTCTGGTATATCTTAATATATAAAACAAAGTTGGGTTAGTTACCTATTTATAACTCGAGAGCGGCTGGCTCGATTTTGATGATCTTTGATTTGTTGGATTTGTCTCCGCTCCGGATAACAGAATAACTATTAAAACATCGCAAAAATTCACGAAAAAGAAAGTTATGAAGAAAATTCATTTCCTCATACATTTTATATGGAACGAATTCTCATATTTTGAAAGAACTGCAGCAATATTGTGATAGGTATAATATTGAACTATGCATGAATTCCAAAAATTCAAAAACGTCAAAGGTCAATGCGCTCATTGTTTTGCATTTGTTCTTAATCATATAATGCTGCCTCTATTCCTTACACATTAAATGTCAATAGTCGAAATTGAGACAAACGGTGAACGTATGTCTGCAACCCCTCCAAAGGAAAAATACAATAATTATAATAAATCTCTGAAATGAAACGCATTTTGTTTTATATAAGCTCCACACAGGAGGCCCTGGGGAAAATAATTTGTCTCAGGACCTATGTCACCTTAGGGGATGCTGTGTGGAGGATCTTCTTAAGGAAGGGGAGGATAGGAAGTTCTGAGAAGGAATAAGGAATGAGGGGTGGGTAGAGGAATCTGTGGGTCAGTGTGTCCGGGAGTGACGGACGTATGAATCCAACCCTCCAACTGCGGTGCAGGGCAATGGGTCGAGGGGGCACGGCTAGAATGGTCGAAAGGCCTCCCTCAACCAGTATCTCTCGATCCGTCCCGCCACGCAGCAGGTGGGTAGACGCATCCGCCGCCAAGACCCGGACAAACTTCACCCCATGAACCCGGACACCCGTGCTAAATCACCAAACGTAGAGAACCACTTGGGGTGACCTATGGCAGAGGTGTTGGTTATCCAATAAATGGTTCCCGTGCGGCGGCACCCGTACCCGCCTCCCAAATTCCCGTAATTAAGTGGAAAAGTAATAAAATCACAAAAAAATCATTACACAATGACATCTCTGATACTGTCAAAAACAAAACACGGACAGCTGCGCATCGATAATTGTTTCATTGTGTAATTTTTAATATAAAAAAAACTGAATTTAATTCAACAGTTATTGATTCTGAGGCGGTACGAAGTTCGTCGGGTCAGCTAGTAGAGTATAAAGACAAGTTAGTAGTTTTATCATTAATGCATTTGTTGCATCCGAAACTGTCCGAAATGACAGCCTCAAATGCAACAGGCGAATGGTGGACTGTAAATTGCTAAATAAACAAAAATTACGAAATGAATTGAATGCTTATATGTGTCTGGTAAATCTCTGGAACTAGAAGGAAGTAAGGAAAGCCAAGTCACTTACCAAATTCGAAGACGAGCACAAACTTAAAGAAAAAACCAGTTCCTTCCAATGTCACAAGTCGATCAGTTGTAGGTGCACACTGCTGGTTGTTATTGTTCCAAGCCTTTTTTCAGCAAGGTGACATGGTTGGTGGGGGTAGGATCGAAAAATGACATTCAGGTAGGTACTGAGCACAATATCAATTCAAAACCCAACATTCCCGCCCCCGAGAAGAGATTGAAATCTCTTATCTACGACCGATGGTAAATCACACATTTCCGAATACTGACAACAAACAAATGAATTTAATAACAACCTATTATTAACAAAACGACAAACAATTATTCAATCTTTTTGCAACGAACAACTTAACGAAATTAAAAAAAAAATGTAAGAAACATAAGTCTAAAATAAAACTAAAATTAATCCATAAGGAATATGTTCCTAAGATAAGTTATTGAAGACCTATCTTTCATAGCAACTGACACCGCGGTAAAACGAACAAAAAGTAAGGAGAAAATAAAGACGACAAATATAAAACTTAAAATAAACTTATGAGTAAAATGTTTCAAAGTGGTAATGGATAAAGTTTGACAACTGGCCGACGAAATGTTCCTTGTGCAGTTTTAACTGTCACAACCCGTACGATTTGATCAGGACCCGGATGACATTCCTCGATGCGTCCCAGTGGCCAGTGCATGGATGGAATTTTTCCATCATTTAATAACACCAAATCTCCAACATTAAGATTAGGTGATGAAGTTATCCACTTTCCACGTTGTTGAAGGGTGTGCAAATATTCTTTTCTCCATCGATTCCAAAATGCCTGAGTTATTTTTTGCAACAATTGCCAACGTGATAATCTATTCATCGGTACTTCAGACCAGTCAGGTTCCGGAACCGATGTAAGAGGAGCCCCTATCAAAAAATGACCAGGCGTCAATGCTTCAAGTTCAGATGGATCAGAAGACAATTGAGATAATGGACGAGAATTCAAGATGGCTTCTATTCGACTAAATAATGTTGCTAATTCCTCAAACGTGAGTACTTGTTCACCTATTACTCGTTTTAGGTGATATTTTGAAGATTTTATTCCTGCTTCATATATGCCTCCAAAGTGAGGTGCAGAAGGGGGATGAAAGTACCATTTGATTTGCCGCGTGGTGGCAGCAGATGTGAGGTAATCACGCGCTGATAAGTATTTGTTAGCGCCGACAAAGTTTGTGCCGTTATCACTAAGGATACAAGAACATAATCCCCTTCTGGCTAAAAAGCGATCCAAAGCTGCTAAGAAAGCATCCGAGGATAAATCAGACACAACTTCTAAGTGTACTGCCTTGGTACTTAAACAAATAAATAAGCACAGATACGCCTTCAAAACTTTGGCTCCTCTACGCCTACTTTCCTTTATTGAGAACGGGCCACCAAAATCCACTCCAACGTTGAGGAAAGGACGTCCTTCACGAAATCTAATTTGGGGCAAATCTCCCATCATAGGCTGTACCCCAACAGGACGAGCCTTAAAACATGTTATACATTTACTTAGACGCGACCGAATGACGTTTCGAGCGGAAACAATCCAATATTTTGATTGTAGAATTGACAATAATGTCCTAGGCCCCACATGCAAATAAGTCTTATGAAACGAGTCAATAATCAAGTTAGTAAGGTGACTTTTTTTGGGCAAAAGTATAGGGTGTTGAAAATTAGAGGCGATAGGGGCATTGTGTAACCGCCCACCGACTCTGAGCAGACCAACCGGGTCTAAAAAAGGCATTAACTTTTGAACATGAGACGAGTTACGACAATTTTTTCCTGCATCAATATGAAAATGCACGCGTTGTACTTTCAAAATCCATAATTTCAGAGATGAATGCAACTCCTCGACGGTTAACATTCCAAATATACGATCCTCTTTCTTCTTTCGAATGTTGACAGCAAATCTCAAAATCCATGCTGTAACACGTTGCAATCTTGTTAATGAAGAAAATCTATTTAACGTCTCATCATTCCACGAATCAGTTGTAGTCAATACATGAATATTGTTGGCCTTTAGCTCAGGAACAACATCAAGTTTTACACTGAAAGAATGGACCAATGGCCACTCATCGACGGGTGAGAGCATCCAAGGAGGCCCCTTCCACCATAACTCTGTATTGACCAACTGATCAGGCAAAAGTCCTCTGCTGGATACGTCAGCTGGGTTTAAATGAGAACGTATATGAAACCATTTGATCAACGAATTAACTTCATTGATTTGTTCTATTCGATTGGCAACAAAGGTTTGCAAATTATAAGTAGGTGTATGAATCCATGATAAAACTATCGAAGAATCCGTAAATGCGAACACTTTGTCAATATGTAAAGTTGTACCGAATGATTTCAAAACATAATCCAAAAGTCGAGCAAGTAACAAAGCACCACATAATTCTAAACGTGGAATAGAAAGAGTTTTCACTGGAGCCACCTTTGACTTGGCAACCAAAAGTCTAATGTTAAATTCTTGCTTTGAGTGTTGGGACCGAATATACACAACACAAGCATAGCCCCTTTCGGATGCATCTGCAAATCCCACTAATTGATATGTATTATCACTACTCTCCCCTAAGTAACGCGGAATTTGAATATTGGCTAATGTTGACAATGACGATACTATTGCCGTCCAATGAGATTGAACCATGACAGGAACTGGATCGTCCCAGTTCAATCCAAGCTTCCACAACTGTTGTAACAGACATTTAGCCAAAAATGTGACGGGGGAAATCCATCCAAGTGGATCAAAAATCTTTGCAATTGTTGATAAGATTGACCTTTTCGAAAATGTTATTTGTGATGTTTTCACTCGGTACGAGAACGAATCAATTTGCGAATCCCAAACAATACCTAAAATCTTAATGTTATTGGCATGATCTAAATCAATTTCTATAGGTGCTTCCTGATGTGAGATTGGAATATCATAAAGCAGTTCACGACAATTACTCGACCACTTGCTCAATTCAAAACCGCCAAGATTAAGTAGTTCCACCAAGTCTCGCTGCAATTTACGTGCCGATTCAAGTGTGGATGCTCCAGCTAAAATATCATCAACGTACGTATTTTCTAACAAAACTTTTGATGCCGTCGAAAATTTGGCATCTGCATCCAATGCGAGTTGCTGTAAAGTACGTAAAGCGAGAAACGGTGCGGAAGCCGTTCCGTAGGTAACAGTTTGCAGTTCAAATTCTTTAATCATTTGTTCCGGTGATTCACGCCATAAAATATGTTGATAGGATCTATCCTCTGGTCGAACCAATATTTGTCTATACATTTTGCAAATATCTGTTGTAAAGACAATTTTATGCGTTCTGAAATTGGAAATTAACTTCACAATATCTTGTTGAAGTTTAGGTCCTACTAAAAGTATATCATTTAACGACTGGTTAGAAGATGTTTTTGAACTTGCGTCAAAAACAACTCTAAGTTTTTTAATGGATCCAGTATCCTTAATCACACAATGATGAGGAATGAAATATTTTCCAATAGAAACTGATGAACTTGTCACATCTATCATGTGGCCCAAAGATTCATATTCTCTCATGAATTGAATGTAATCAGATTTTATATCTGGATGCCGAGAGAAACGGCGCTCGAGGTGATGCAGACGAGATACTGCCGAATGATATGAATCACCAAGAGCCGATTTAACTTCCCTGAATGGAAGTGGGACAACGTAACGTCCCGCATCATTTCTATAATGCTGCGTTGAAAATATTTCCTCACAAAGCAACTCTTCCGTAGATAACGGTGAAGGATGATTTGGAAGGTCTTCGATTTCCCAAAACGTTTTCAGAACAGTCTCAATTGTCGATTCTGACGTCGTCAAAAACGAATTCATGGGAAGAGACACGCTGTGATCGACATTTCCCATTAAAATCCAACCAAAAGCCGTGTTCAAAGCTATCGGTTCATTAGATTTTCCTACCACCCGTCCTGAACGAAGAACGGATGAAAACAACCCAGCACCCAATAAAATATCGATTGCAGAGGGTTTATCGAAATTTGGATCTGCCAAAGTTAAATTTTTCAAATGATCCCAGTCTCCCCGACGAATGGGAGAACTAGGCAACTGTGCACAAATGCTTGATAACACGACGAAATCCGCATCAAAAAGCTCATTCGAACATAGAGGACGGATCCGACACTTGACCAGTCCCTTCTGCGCGATGGCCGACAACTGTCCAATTCCTCGAATAGGAATTTGTTTATTAGAACAGTCGAGGCCCAAACGAATTGCACAATCATTTGAAATAAAATTTGCCTGACTGGCACAATCCAATAATACACGAACCTTGTGAAAATGACCCTTTTTATCACGAGCTTCTACGATGGCCGTAGCTAACAAAACTGATGATTGGCTAGAGCTCGATAAAACGTTGAGATTGTTAAGCCTCTCCGAATGGGGTGTGGTTGCCGCGATGGCCGATACGATTGGGTCGATTGTCTCAGGTGGCGAATCGAGTACTTCTTGTGTAGAAGTGTTATCGTAATTGTTGCTATTTGACGCCTGTTCTTGCCTATTTACGTCACGAGAAAAATGCAACAAAGAATGATGATTTTTATGGCACTGAAAACAATTAAAACGCGACGAACAGTTCTTGACCAAATGCTGAGCGGAAAGACAATTCTGACACAACTTATATTTCTTCACAACATCGAATCTAGCAGGTGGTTGTAGCTTTAAGAATTGGTCACACTTTGAAAGAAAATGTCCACCTTTGCATATTAAACACACCGACTTTTGTGTACTGACAAAAGAATTTAATAAGCGATTTGTTTTTGCTTTTGGCGCTTCATTTTTCACACCGTACCCATGAACCGATTCATAAATTTTAGATTGTGATTCTAAAAATGACAATAATTGCGAAAATGATGGAATTTCCTCCTTATGACCTATTAACTCGAAGTTAGTTCTTAAGTCATCAGGAGTTTTCTTCAAAACGATATGTAGTAATAAAAATGACCACTGATCTGTTGGAAAATGTAACGCTTCTAATGCCTGAATATTTTCCTTCAAAACATTAACGACAGATCTAAGCGAATCCTTTTTAATTATGGGGCATGAGATAATGTTCTCTATGTGTCTGTCCGCAATTATCCGTTTGTTATGAAAACGATCTCTCAACAAATTGTAAGCAATTGGATAATTGATTGCGGAAACAGGAAGATGCTTTATAATTTTCAACGCGTCACCCGATAGTGCTCCTAACAAATAATGTAATTTATGTATGTCACTTAGAGATTCATTATTATGAATAATTGCATCATACGTATTTATAAAGTTTATCCATTCAGTAATTCCACCCGAAAAAGTTGGCAAACTAATTTTAGGAAGTGAAAAACCGTGACTATTTGATGTTTTTATAGAATCTTCCTTTGGTGGAAAAACTGCTAGATAATTCGTATGAATTTCAAAATACATGTTCATAAAAGATTTATATTTATTTTCCAAATCTGTTAATTTTAACTCCTCACTTTTTGACGTTTCTAGAATAATATAAGATTCAACAAAATCATCCCTTTGCTTTTCAATATCCTTAATTCTAACCAGTAAATTATTTCTATCTAATAAATTA
This sequence comes from Limnephilus marmoratus, assembly GCA_917880885.1. Classification (NCBI taxonomy): domain Eukaryota; kingdom Metazoa; phylum Arthropoda; class Insecta; order Trichoptera; family Limnephilidae; genus Limnephilus; species Limnephilus marmoratus. The sequence goes on from OU862935.1 coordinate 13,419,832, forward strand.
CCAGAAACAACTGCTCTGATCGATGAATCATGAATCTCCCGGAGACCTAGAATGGCCAATTTATTGCGAACACTAGCAGAAGCAGCCATTTTGATAATATTTGAAAATAGAAATTCAACAAACGAAAAATGTGAAATTTACCACGAAATTTAACCCCTTTTGAAGGTGACAATGTGCCCAATTCGAAAGCCGAAATGCCAGGAATATTAGGAACACAGGATCAAGGTTATTGGAAAAACACATACAAGCATTCAACTCCAAAATGCTCACGAAATCCGGCTCGAAGGACCAATATGTTGCATCCGAAACTGTCCGAAATGACAGCCTCAAATGCAACAGGCGAATGGTGGACTGTAAATTGCTAAATAAACAAAAATTACGAAATGAATTGAATGCTTATATGTGTCTGGTAAATCTCTGGAACTAGAAGGAAGTAAGGAAAGCCAAGTCACTTACCAAATTCGAAGACGAGCACAAACTTAAAGAAAAAACCAGTTCCTTCCAATGTCACAAGTCGATCAGTTGTAGGTGCACACTGCTGGTTGTTATTGTTCCAAGCCTTTTTTCAGCAAGGTGACATGGTTGGTGGGGGTAGGATCGAAAAATGACATTCAGGTAGGTACTGAGCACAATATCAATTCAAAACCCAACAGCATTTGAATGAAAAAATGTTTTTATTCGGCGGTACATTATCTCCTTACCATGACGCTTTCTTGTAGAAAACTGGTTGCAGATAAAATATCATTCGAACTGTAATAGTTTGTTTTAGAAAATAAGTTGTTATTTGTGAACACGAAATAATTACCCCATGCATTCAAAACTAAAAAAAACCATTAATAAATTTAGATTTAAACTAATAAGTACTTAGGTGTAACCATAGATTGTCAACTTAAATGGACCAACCATATAGAAAATACTGTTAACAAACTCAGATACTTAAATTATATTTTTAAAAGAATGTGTAACATAGTAAATATAAAAACCATAAAACTAGTTTATGATGCACTAGTCCATTCATCTCTTTCCTACGGAATAATTGGCTGGGGTGGAGCTTACAATAATCATGTAAAACCTTTAGAAATTGCCCAAAAATCAATTATTAAGATTATGTACAAAAAAAATAAATCGTATGCCTCCAAACAATTGTTTAAGGAAACTGATATTTTGGACCTTAGACAGACCTATGGACTTCAATGTCTTAAATTTATTTACATGCGTCCAAATAACTTTCTAAAAAATTCAAATCGTACCAGCCAAAGACGTGGCACATGTGAGTATGCAGTACCCCACTGCAAAACTAGGTTGTCCCAAAGGCATATTAGTTTTATAGCTCCAAAAATGTATAATTTACTATGTACTTATAAAAAATATACCAAAATTTGGCTAAAAAACACTTAAACAGATATTTTTTTCTTATAAGTTTAAATAAAGCCATTAAATATATCTATCATTAGACAGTTTTTAGAGAAGATTTATAATATTGTTTGCTAGTTTATTTTGTTTGTTTTTTATGTTTTTAAATTGCACTTGTAACATCTATTCTTACAAAACTTACAAATACAATAATAACAGTGCAGACTGTTATTCTGCTGTAGTTTTTAAATGCATTTATTCAGTTACTTTTTTTTAAATCCCTTATTTATGTATACTTAAAATATTCACTATAACCATAGAAATAAAAGTAAAAAATCTATATTATACCCACGCACAGGCATTGCCTTTGTGGGATTTTTTTGTTCATACATTTATTATATTAAGTTTTTTTATATACTTTTCATTATTTCATGTATGTATTATATGTATTGTATCAAAAATTTTCAATAAAAAAAAAATTAAAAAAAATAGACACTCTACAACAAATTATTTATTTATCTTTATTATTGGATCCACTGCAGAATTTTTATTATGAACAGTTTCTTCCTCTTTAAATCCAATTATCAGAATTATTATGCCTTAGCTGGTTCCCAGCATGCGTTGCAATGCCATATTCAAATAAATATACATTGTTTTTCCCTGAATCACCTTTGAGCTATATTATTGTAAAGTTTCATTAAAATCCATTCAGTAGTTTTTGCGTGAAAGAGTAACAAACACACATATATCCATACAAACTTTCGCGTTTATAATATTAGTAAAATTGTAAAGTAACTAGCGCAGATCCGTAAAAAATTGGCGGATAGTCTAAATTTTCGACAAATCAGTTAAAATTAAAAAAAAACGGCAATAAAAAATACATTTCCTCATACTCAGCAAACTTATTATACTGTACCATTGTAATAATACTTAATTTTAAACACTTTTTTTTGTTTAAAAAACCAACAGGTTTTCTATCGTAAGTATGATTCGTCTGTAATAAATGATTAGCAAACTCCGAGAAACCATTATTGTTTATGTTATAGGTAACGAGGTACTTCATCGGTTTTCTGAATTCTCCAAACAAACACTTACAATTTTGAAAATGACACTTACATTCAAAGCAAAGCAAAATTACTAGATTTTATTTAACCAGAGTTACAGACAGATGGAGTCACAGCTGAAAGTAGTACTTACTGAAATATATGCGTAAGCATGCTTAGACGTGTACTGTTAAAAAGTGTATAGTTTTATCTTACGGTAACTATTTTTCATATTTTTGTAATTGTTACCTTCTCAGATCATCATATGGAACTGCATTCGTAACAGTCATAATGATTTCTAAGCCATAAATCGTCTTCTTCTGCTACGTCTTCTAGAAATATTCCCCTGGATTATCAAAAATGAAAATGGGAAATTGGTAATCAAACGTAAACTTTAGACGAGTGTCAAATCTTCTTTATGCGTAAAATCATTATAAAAAATAGTTTTTGCAGTGTATTGATTATCCATATAGTTTCAGCTTATTGCAATAGATGTCGATAGCTTAGTTTGGTATACGAAGTTCTGCTATATCCCAACAGATGGCAGCCGAGTTGGATAACTATCGCAGTTCGTGTCTTACGATACGAACGGTTACGATGATGGCCGAAGGCCTCAGTGGGATTGGGCGGGCTCCCCCAATCCACCTGCCGGAGCAACAGATCCACTTAGAGCCTAGCCTAACAAGAACGTCTGTCCAGTTTTATTAATTGTAAATATTAATGACAACCAAATTAACCAACTAGTAATCATTTGATCCTTTACTTTATTGGAAGACACCCAACACATATCAAGTAGTATCAGTATTGGAAGTTAACGTAACAGTTTTGGTCATGCTTGAAGGTTCGCCAATTCTGGCGTATATCATACAATAATGATAAGACTAGGAAATCGCCTCTTGACGTCCAATTTAGATTGACATGTCGCCAGTTCGATCCCCGGAGTAGCGCAACGCTGATGTCTTGCTGCATTTTGCATGTCATTTGAATAACAGATGCACCTTTTTGCAACGATGTCACTGCAACATCGTTTTTTCTTCCTTATTTGAGGAACCGCTGTTCGACTCCTATGTAAAAATAATCATAGTGAATAATAATACTACACGAATGAATGGAGGTTTTTTTAACCTTTTTAAGGATATGAAATACGCACGCATGACTTATCGTAGGCAAATTTATTTATACTAATAATACAGTTTCATTAAGTTTCTGTTGTGAGAACTTCGGAAATATAAATATTAAATTTAAGTATGTATAATAAGTAAGTACTCTATAGAAAAGCTACGAATAATGCATTATTAGTATTCTATATATATAAAAATGAATTCCTGTTTCCTTGGTCACTCCATAGGTTTAGAACGACTTTACCTATTTCATTCCTCTTTTTTTTAAGTTTTCCAATACTTTGTAGAAGGTTCTAACGGAAAGAAAAATTAAGAAAATTGCGCAGGCTAATTTTAGAAAACTTAACGACTATTTTAACTTCGCACGTTTTAACTTGACAGTTCGCGCGTCTGATGAATGTGAATTTAGCATGCAGCTGTTTTTTTTTTTTTAGAAAAGAATTGTGTATGGATTTTTTAAATTTTAGATATTTTAAATTGTTACCTATGTTAGGTACCAAATTAGATTGATTGTTCTTATAGTATACGAAAATGAGTATTTGTAATATATGAAAAATTAATATTGTAATTAAAAAATTGTAATAGGTGGCACGCGAGCTGTTTGAAAACTGCATGTACTCGAACTGAATATATGGAACGCGGGAGGGGGTTGGCGGGACGGGGGAACGACTTTCTTTGAATATGGCATTGCAACGCATACCGGAAACCAGTTAGTAATGAATTATAAAAAGGGCATTATTTAATACATATTATAAAAAAAAGTGTACTACAACGTGCATACCGCTAAAACTCAAGGGAGTTATATGGTGCGGTAGCCCTCTATCCCCCATCCATGAAGAAAGTTCCCGTTTTAACCTGAAGGGCTTGCTTTTGAAGATATAAGGGCTGTAAGTTTCGCACTCCAGAAATTTTAGAAAAGTCCAGAACATCCGAGAGTATTCGATAGCATTCCAGAACATTTTGGAATGTTGTGAAATGTTCGGGAATATTCTGAAACGTTCGGAAACATCCTAGATCATTGTGGAACATTCCAGAACACTATCGAATATTGTTGAATCTTCTGAAACACTGTGGATCATTCTAAGCCTTTTTGTATAGGTGGGACGCTTCCAATTGGTAGGGGTATATAAAGCAAGATCCGTCGTAGATACCAACGTCAGTTCAATCTCATATCAACTCTCCGAGCGAAGCCGGGTAACCCAGCTCGTAAATAAATAAATGACAGTCATGTTTTCAAACCATTCATGAATCTGTCTAAAGAAATATGAAGCAAGGTGCACTTCCCGTCTGACCCGTAGATGGTTCATTCCTAGCGTATCCTAGAGAAGATCCGTAGGTTAGAGCCACGGGTCAGACGATTTCTTCACCATACTCTCCAGGTGGAGAAATCTCAGAAATTTTTTCTGAACCTTCTCCAACATGAGGAAATATTTCACCTGGTGAAGGTTCTGAACCACGGACCCACTCTCAAGTCTACTCCTAACCAATGTGTGTCTCTAAAATACCTCGCAGTGCATGGATTGAAAAAATAATTCTCAATGAAGTACTTACCTAATTTAATATGTGTTTTCTTTTTTAGCAATGTGGCCAACACAAGGACGGTCTGGAGTACTCTGGGTGGCCACGCTCCAGGAACTCTATGACCATGAAACAAGGATATGAGGTAATTAAAACATATTATATTTGACGTTACTTTTTCTAATTATTTCATATTGTATTGTATAGTTTATCCTGGTGTTAAAAGTTCATAATATTGTAAACAGGAATCCTATGAATTAGTTTACAGGATCATCTATGTAATTCTTAATTCTTACGAAATACTTAGTGTGATGTCTCCCACGTTCTCTCCAGAAACATTAGTAATTTAGTAAGTACTGGGAACTGTATGCTCCAGTACTATAGGATGTTTTATGAAAAGGCTTAAGATCTGTTTATTGACATATCGTAATTGATAAAATACTTTATAAAATACTGAAAGCCAGGTTTGATCTGCGCAGCTCCTGAACCACGTATAATGACTTAAAATTTGTGAGGCCGGTATTTATTGGATAAACAACACCTCTGCCAAAGGTCACCCCAAGTGGTTCGCTACATTTGTTTACTTAGCAGGGGTGCCCGGGTTCATGGGATGAAGTTTGTCCTGGTCTTGACGGCGGACGTGTCTGCCCAATAGCTGCATGACAGGCCGGATCGAGAGAGATTGGTTGAGGGAGTCGCATTGACTTATCCAGCCGTACTCTCGGAATATCGCCTTGAATTGCAGGGATGGGTTCCTAGACACACTAACCACAGATTCCTACCTATCCCTGATACCCTTTTCCTTCCAAAAAACTTCCTCTCCTTTCTCTCCTTCTCCTTTCCTAAAAACACCCTCCACACAGCATCCCAAAGATGATATAGGCCCTGAGGGGAATTAGTTTCCTCAGGGCCTCCAGTGTGAACCTTTTTTTTTTTTACATTAACTCCACACAGGAGGCCCAGAGGAAAGTAACTTCCCGGATCTCCTGTGTCATCTTTGAAGATGCTGTGTGGAGGGTCTTTTTGAGGAAAGGAAGGAGTGAACACGGGTCTTGAAGAGACCTATGTTGTAGGAGGGAGGAAACACAGAGGCCTGCAAATCGTTCCACAGCCGAGCCGTTGAACTCAAGAACGAGTCATAGAAACGACCATTCTCATGTGACTAATGTCAACCGTGTACAAATGTTGGGCGCGTGTTTGGCGTATTTCCCGACTGTGCACCGGTGCCGAGGGAATCAATGACGCTAGTTCCTCGGAGCATCTTCCATTGTAATACCGGTAAAACAAGGACAGCATTCCCACCTGACGTCTGTGCTCTAAAGATTGCAGTCCGTCTGTTAAGATGGGATAATCTATCAAACGGACCGCCCGTTTCTGCACAGAGTCAAGGGTTTTTTTAGGTGTTTTGGAGCTCCAGACCAGAGGTGGCTGCAAAATTCAACCGTGGGGCGCACTTGCGATTTGTACAGGGTTAGCAGTTGTGTACTATTAAAGTATCTGCGGGCCCTGTACAGTACGCCCAGTTTCTGAGAGGCTAACTTAACTCTGGTTTCGATGGAGCACCCGTACCTAAGCTGGTCACTTAGAGTTACAACAAGCATATCGATGGAGGTCCTATTCGGAAGATTGCTAATGTAAAAAAAAAATACTCCGCACAGTTACCTTCGGTCACCTTCGGCACAACTCGGCAACGAGACCGCGTGACCCGAAGAGCCCATAGACAACTAATGAAGGAACTAAATCTTAGAATAATATGATAAACACACCTGGAAATTTACAGAATTCACTGAATCACTGAGGAAAAAAAATTCTCAGGGTGTGGGTCATCTTTGGGAATGCTGGGTAGAGGATACTTTTAGGGAAAGGAAGGAGAGGAAGTTGTGAGAAGGAAAAAGGTATGAGGGTGGGTAGAACGAATCCAATGAGATAAATCCATCCCTCCCACTGCTGTGCAAGGCGATGGGTCGAGAGAGTCCACCACGTCCACGTCCACGTCCACGAACCACCTGGGGTGACCTGTGGCAAGGTAGAAATAAATACTTGAAGTAGATATAAATTAACACTACTAAATGCAGATATCTTTTGGTCGTTTTAGTTTTCTCAGAAGGTCATTGCCTCTTTTCAAATATGTACGCAATATTCACCCCTCTGATCTATGATTACCACATCTAAAGCACAACTATCGTAAACTAATTTTCCGTATTTCAATATACCACCCCTATACAATATGAAACTACCCCTAACCGCAGTCCTGTTACTGTTGCCTTTTGTCAGACGGACAAAAAACTATGGGAAATTGTTAGGGTATAGTTAAATATCATATTTTACTGCGGAGTATCTATGAAATCCTACCTATAGTGAGCAGATCAGGAGATACAGAAAAAAATACTTACCTAATAGGTCACTTTAGATAAATTAACACTTGCAAAATTTAAAAATCGAGCGTCTTATTTGCACGAGGCAAGTAAGCGAAAAAGTGGGTTTTATTTATTTTGTCCATAATTTTATAAGAACGACAAAAAGTTAGAACATACAAAACCTCAAAAAGAGTCTCAGCCATAAAGAGGTATTTTTTTTAAAATTGTTTCTTGTATCACTTCATAGTTAAGTCATGAAAAAACATTTTTTTTTAGTGGTTTACGCTTATATTTTTTGTTATGTAAATAATAATTTTATTGTAATTCTAATACATAGAAAAGTTAGTAAATGCTTCGATTTATCCATAGTATATTTTTTGATGTTCATTCTGTAAGCCGATTTGTCGTAAAGATTAATCAAAATAGTATCTAAATAGGATATCACGTACTTCATCTTAAGCTAGAAGAAGATAAATTGATATTGACGGCCGGTGTGGTCTGGCGGTATGGCTTTTGACTCGCAACCCGAAGGTCGCGGGATCGAATCCCGGCGTGGCAAATAAATTTTATTTGATGTGATTGTGTTATTTCACAATTAAATGAGTTTGTGTATCTGGGTAGTATGTTTACGAGAGATGGTAAGGCTGATAGGGATATTGAAAGAAGGGTGAATGCCGATAACTCCATTAATGGAGGACTGAATGCCGTTGGCGCTAATAAAAAAATTGTCAAAAGAAGCGAAGCTAGCAGTCCACAATGGAGTCCTGGTACCTACCATTATGTATGGCAGTGAGGCATGGAACTGGCAGAGGAAGGATGAAAGTAAACTGAATGCTGTTGAAATAAGATCTCTGAGGCGTATGTGTGGTAAAAGTATGTATGATCGTGTGAGAAATGTGGATATCCGCAAAGAATGTAAAACTATGTAAGCATAATGCGTAAGATTAAGAAAGGGACCCTCAGATGGTTGTGAAAGAAGAATATATGACGCAAATATGAATGGTAGGAGAAGTCGGGCACGCCGAGGAAGACGTGCCACGATCAAGTGAATCAGATACTTTAGTCGGGCCATGTCAAAAGTCAGAATTATAGAAGAGTACGTATGTGACGATATATGAATGTGAGTGAGGCAAAAAGTGTGTGCAAGACCGAGTTGTTTGGCGGTCCGTCCTCTCTGCCTACCCCTGCGGGGAAACGGCTTGATGGTTAGTTAGTTAGTTTTAATATTATATAGTATATTTGCGGCACGTTCCAGAGTGGAAGATACTCTCTGTATCGCCCTGGTGTAGACCACCATTCAGAATTGATACGTTGCTTGAAATGCTTTAGCCGTGTTTGGTGACCAGATCTGAATAGCCTGGTACTTCCTCTCCTACCTCTTCCCCATCTCTTTCCCCTCCCAATTACCTTCATCCTCACAACATACCCCAAATGGGATACCATAGTCTCACTGACTCCAGACGGGAGCAGCTGAGACTCTTGTGCGGTATTCGTATGAGAAAAGAACTTGACACCAAATTTAATTACGCTGGCCTCGTCTAAATCGAGCATTCCAGAGAAACGAATTTAACAATTTTTTCCAGTGATTTTAAAATTTTAAATGACGGCTTTCCGTAATCCCCTGAAAACCCTCTGCTTGACTTCGTTTGTACATAGAAAATACCTACCTACCCCCTATGGTCATCTTGTGGACAAATTTGCAGGCGTGTTTGCAGCATTACGCATTACCACCCCGGGGTTCAAATCTCGGCGAGGGCTCGAGATTACTTAACAGCAGAGGGAGGCGGTGGATGTGGTCCATAAGGGAGGGTCGTCGCGACGTTTGGCAAATAGTGGTCACAAATCATACCACTCTCTGCTGTGACAAACCTAGCCCCTTGACCGGAGGCATGTTAGGAGATTTGAAGTCAGTTTATAAATCTAAATAATTAGGGGTTTCTTTCCCACCCCCTGAGGCTCACAACTTACCCCGGACAATCGGGAGCAGTTGGGAAACGTGTTCGGTATTCATGGTAAAAATTATGATTTATAAATCTTTATGTATAAAAATCTAGCGTCACGATGTTTGTTCGACATAAACTCCAATTTGGTTCAAATTAAAAGATTTAGTTTTTATCTTGATTAATGTCTTCAATATTTATAATTACGAATTAAATGTTTATTAAATGTTTATTATAGAGGATAATCAAAAGCTTTGTAATTATTAGTATAATAATAATAATAATAATGATTTATTGTCTTCATTTCTTAATAACAAGTAGAGATAATGACATCCTCACTGGGATCTCCCGTGCTGAGGATTTCATTTACATATTATAATTTAATTATAAGAAATTAATATGAATTAGACATAACATATATATCATGTAGTATTTTTTTTTAATAATTATAAAGTAAATAAGATAATGTTTTTTTTATAATTCAGTTCACTAGATTCGGTTTTAGTCTGTATTTGATTTCAGTATATTTTCTATTTCTGATCTCCCCATATTTAGTATCCAGCTTTTTATTTGAAATTTAAATGTTAATATGTTGAGGTTTTTGAGTGAGAGTGGTATTTTATTGTAGAGTTTAATGCCATAATATATGAAAGAAGCTTTTTTGCCCAAATGTTGTGTTAGTAGTTACTTGTTGGATATGTTTTTGACCATGAGATCTAGTGTTTCTAATGTACGTGTTAGTTGTTATTTCTTGGGTGTTGTACTTATGAATGTAAATGAATATAGTTTTAGAATATAGTTGTATAATTGACATGATGTTAAGATTGTTGAAGATTTCGTTAGTGCTAGTTCTTACAGGAACTTTCAGTATAATTTTAATTATGGCTTTTTAAGTTTTAATTAGTGGATTTAGTATGTTTTATTTGCACTGCCCCATCCGATAATACCGTATTCTAACAGTGATTGGCAGAGAGTCTTTTTTAATGAGGTCATTCCTGATAGTTTTCAAAAAATAACTTAGTTTTTTAATTTGGTTATTTAAATAGGTAATGTGTTCGGTCCATTTTAAGTTTCGGTCAATTTTTCGACCCAGATACGTTATAATGGTCAACGTTTTCTAATGAGGGACAATTACAATTCTCGTAGTGATGCGGGCTATGAATTTTCAAGTTCAGGTTTTCTTCAGAGTTTTTCTTATTTTTTTATTTTGAAAGTGATAAATTTGGTTTTATTAGCATTGTTTCTAATAGATGGCGGTGTGAGTTAATTCATCGACACTACACTTAGTTATCTAGGTTGGGTAACCATCCAGAAGACGGCGTTGTGTTTCGTTAGCCAAAGCAACGCGTTGCCGGGTCAGTTAGTATTATATAGTTTTCAAAATACTTATCTCTCTCGTACACAAAAATATAAATGAGAGCATGTACTTGAACGACGCATTACTATTTGAACGAAAACGGATTTGTTTTAAATATAAGTGTCATTTTCAAAATTCGAATTATTTGCTTGAAGAATTCAGACAAGCGATAAAGTAGGTATCGATTACCTATCTGTAATATAATGTTTGAACAGAAAATTATTTTACCGAAAACCATTTTCAAAATTGGAACTGATATGTTTTATATTCGGGCATAATTAATTTGATAACTTACACAACTGCCACAACTTTTTAAAAATAATACCTTGCAAGAGTCCCTACCGCTCTCGTCTGGAGCCAATGAGACTATGCCATCCCTAATTGGAGTATGTGTGTTGTGAGGTTGAAGGTAAGTGGGGAGGGGAAGGAGACGGGAAGACGGTGGTGGGGAAGTACTTGGCTATTCAGATCCAGTCACCAAATACGGCTGAAGTCATTTCAAGCAATTTTAATTCTGAATGATGGTCTTACACCAGGGCGATTCTGAGAGTATATCCCACTCTGTAACGTGCCTCAAATATGCCTCATATTATATTAAATGACAAAATTGTGAAAACGAAAATAAAAATAAATATATGTTTATTGGTAGATTGAATTATACATAAACGAATCAAACACTTACAAAATTTGGGAGGCGGGTATTGGTACCGCCGCCCCGGAAATCATTTTCTGGATAACCAACACTCTTGCCATAGGTCACTCCAAGTGATTTGCTACGTTTAGAGACTTAGCAGGGGCGCTCGGGTTTATGGAATGAGGTTTGTCTAGGTCTTGGCGGCCAATGCGTTTGCCCACCTACTGCACGGCGCATCGGATCGACAGAGTTTGGTTGAGGGAGGACCCTTCGCCTTGCAATGCGATGGCAGGGATGAATTCATATATCCTTCACTCCTAGATGCATTGACCCCCAGATTCCTACCCACCTCTCATACATTTTTCCTTTTCAGAACTGCCTCTCTTTCCTTATTCTAAAAAAAAACCTCAATAAAGCATCCCCAAAGATGACATTGGCCCTGAGGGAAATGTTTTTCATCAGGGCTTCCTGTGTGGAGCTAATGTAAAAAAAAATAAAAGATATTGAGTAGCTTTAGATAGGTGCAGTCACTGGCAAACATCCCGAAGCGCTGCAATATCGAAGGAGTCCAAATCCATGTAAAAATAGATAGAGTGGCGCTTTGCAAAAATAACACTCAAATACAAGAATGTTTGTGACACCGATATAGTACAATGCTCAATTCGGTTGGTGAAAGCGGCTGCTAGATTTTCCCCTTATAATTGATTCCTGTAAACGTCTCATCTAGTCTGCTAAGATATCGATCTAAATCTCAATCTGAATCAACATTGAAACAGTTTAATTTATGCAATTATTAATTGACCAGCTACATCTCAATCTATGGAGATTCTACAAACACTGTAGCGTTGATTTTTTTTAGACAGAATTCAATACTATTTACTACGACTATTAATTTTGTATATGGAGTGAGGCGGATTATCCGATGTGATTTTCAGAATAATGAACGCGCCTTATAAAATGCAATTTATTCATTATTGACAGACAGGGATGTGAAAAGATCAAGGCATACTGACAAGCAAGCTGGAGTACGCAAGCGATGTTTGGGCACCGTACCACCAGAAGCACATTGATATGTTAGAGCAAATCCAGAAGAAATTCCTCAGGTATGTTTATATGAGGAAGTATGGAACTTATCCAAGGTTCATGCACCATATTGACTTACTTGAGGAAACTGATTCTGTAAGTCTAGAAACTCGACGGAAAGCAAGTCTTGCTATTCTGTCTTTCAAAATTTGGAACAATTTCATCGATAGCCCATTTCTCTTGGGTTGCTACGATTTATATATACCAGACCACTACAGCCGAAGTCGACATCATGACTTATTTAAAGTAGCGAACGGTAGAACAGACGTCTTGGCATAGCATAGCATGATGACGAGGGGAGTGGTGCTGTTAAATGAAATTGCAAACCATTTGGATGTAATTGACTGTTCTTTATATGCCTTAAAAATATTATTGAAGAGTCACTTGCCTAAATGCTGATAGGGTAACTAAATTGTACTGTAATTGAAAGTATTCTGTTGAACAATAATAATAATAATAAAAATATGCTTTTTTGTGATACTTGCGTGTATATATAATTAAAAAGGGCTCACCTGAATAGATTTTATAAGTAAGTTTTAGACTTAAATATATAAAATAGGAGTGTTTAAATTAATAAATATGAAATACTAAGTATGATTATTTAAAATAGTATTTTAAAATAATCGTATTTCAAATTTATTACGCTGTTATTCACAAATTATTTCCAAGCAGCTTTTTATACTAATAATATTTTTTTAAATTAAAAATGTATAAATATTCGTAACGATCGTAACTTTTATTGTAGTTATGACTCCTAGAAATTTTAATACTAGAGTTACCTAAGTAGCACATAAGGTAAATATAGCACATAAAAATGTATTTTTAAATAATCGTGCTTCAAATTTGTTATGAAAAAACATCACAAATTATTTTCAACCAACTTTTTATACTAATAACATTTTTTAATTAAGACTTCTAGAAATTTTAATAATAGAATTATGTAGCACGTAGGGTATTTGAACGACTATTATTATTATTCTGAATTTGCAAAACCAGAAATGTATCATAGATATTCGTTAAATTCGTTGTCAATTATATAATATTAATAACCATTTTTTAATGGCCTTCTCTTAAATTTATTTTTGCATTAATACCTATATTAATGGTGATTTATTTATTTTTATTTAAACGCCTGATGCTTATTGATTCGTAATGATAGTTTAATTTTTATATTTTAGATTTTTTAAAATCATATACAAATAGAAAATTTCCTCTTATTTTGAAGGTCCATGTGCAAAATTAAATCAAGAACTTTAAAATTTTTGCTTTAAGGGGTGGTAAAGGGGATGGGTTTTGTTTTTTGAATTCTAAAGTAGACAGTAATCATCCTTTTGTTTTGAAGGTCAAGTATAATTTTCATCAATCGCGGAATAATACTGTAACCAATTATTTTTATCAAAAAATATGACAAAAACACATATTTTTTGTAGTGACCGAACGAAGGTTCGGTTTCGGCAAGTTTCGGCAAAAAATCTAGTTTCGGCTTCAGTTTCGGTTTCGGCAGATTTTCTGCCGAACCTTCGGCCGCACCGAAACTCTGCAAAAGATCTCAATAAATGGTAAATTTAGTCTTAAGAATTTTATGATTTAATCGCAATCAAAATTAAAATACTCAATTAATGAGGTCATTCCTTTATAATATATATAAGTGTTGATTATTGACAATTTTTTGTTCCAAGAAGTGTTAATATATTTGTTAATTTTTAATTCATTTAACACGGGTTAACTGTCTGTATTAGTGTAAAAAATAAGCCAAATTTCAGTAACAATAGATTTTTAACATGTCTAAAAAAGTTTCGGTTTCGGCCGAAACTGAGACAGCTAACGAAGATTCGGATTCGGTTTCGGTAGAAAATCCTCTTTCGGTCGGACACTAATTCTTTGTTCAATAAGAAAACAGATTTTGAAACAAAGTTGTTGGTAAAGTCGTGTAGTATTCTACTGGTTTAATTATTATCAAAGTAGGTAAGGTTCTCATTACTCATTACTAATAATTAGTAAAAATTATTTAATTGTGACAACCCTGCCTTAATTCGTATTTTCCTAAAGATTTCACAAATCCAGAACATAACCAAATTGGTTCGAAAATGTCTCTAATCCGATAAAATAAAGAGAATTCTCACACGGGAACATTTGCATGCATGTCACGCGTTTAGCGTGCGTTCAACATTCAAAGAATTCCGAGAAAATCGTTGAATCATAATATCTCCAACGGACTGTTTATTCAATATTACAACTCCTTTTATAAACATTACTTTTATCATAAAAGTGCAACAGAGTGTAAAGATTACACTTGGTATAAATTCAGATAGAGTTGCACTGCAGTTTTATTACAAGCGCTTAATTAACGAGTTTATATAATGGATGTGATAATGGTGTGCTTTGATGTAATTAAAGCTTTGGTAGCAGATGTGATTGATAACATAATACGATAGTTTATCGAATAGAAAACTGTTTTTAATAACGTGTGATTACGTGTGTGATTAACAATATTGAGTAAACTCAGGTGCAATTTTTAATTATTACAATGAATTGCAATAAGTAAGTATATGAGGCGTATATAATGTTGTGTACATAGTTTTTACTTCGGAGCTGACTACTAGAAAAGAAGAAAGACTTTGTATTTATTTATTTATTTAAAATTTACGACACAAAGTGCCATTTACAAACAAGGTATTATTATTATATTTAAACAGTCGAAGAAAGATTGTTTTTTTTTAAATTTCTTATAATAGGAGAAGAAGAGAAAAAATTTCTAACAACTAATGAAAACTTCAAAAGGATACAGTGAAATAAAAGAATAACTTGTTATGAAGTAACTTCGTTACAATACGTAAGGCTGAAATGTTTGATAAGTAGAGCCTTGTATTTTAATAAGGAAATATGAAAAATATCAGCAACATTGGCATAAAATTTACCAATGGTGAGTATTCTATTTATAACAGAATTATATCCAGCAACAGACGTATAATTGTCACAATAATACATACTAGGGAACCTTGATCTAATGGTAGGTACATGAAAGTGAATCAACTTTAATATATCAGGGCTATCCAACTGATGATTTACAATTTTGTATAAAATATGAGATCAAAAAATTTTCTTCTGTCACTTAACTTCGACAATTTCAATGAGTGTAATAAAAAGTCATAATTTATTGATTCTAAAGGGATTCCAAGTCGAAAATTAATACACCTCAAAAACTTGCGTTGAATTTTTTCAATGATATTAATGTGATTATTAAAGACAGGTGACCAAATTGTAGAGTTATATTCTAGACTGCTTCTAACGAGAGATGTGAACAGAATTTTTAATGTGTGAATATACATTGATTAATATATATATATATATATTGCAGTATTTAAACCTATTCTTTGAAAAATACTTAATTTGAATCAACGGTTTAGTTTTAAAGGACGTTGATATGATCACGATGTGCAGTTAATACCTGATTAGTATACGAAACACGTCGATTGTCCAGTTGATTAGTCAGACATCTCCGAAAAATCGAAATTTAAGTTAAGTATGCAGTTATATGTAAAAGTGTACCCTCTATCTGGTACAATACTCAGATTACTCATAAACACCACTAAACCAATTATATCGCAGAAAAACTTGTAGTGAATTAAATAAAATGTTATGTTTTCTGTGAACCTTTTACCGTTATGCCTCCGGTGTTATTTTATAGCACATTGCATGTGGAAAACACAGAAGGTGTACATAATATTTGATTGATGGTGAGCATTCGAATATTGCTTTCTTCATTATCTCAAAACTTAGTATTTGGAGATGTCTGACTAATCAACTGGACGATATTTTACATGGAAGCGATTTGAGTCAACGTTTAAGATTATTTTGGTTTTTTTTTTTTTTTTTTTTTTTTTTGTTTTTTGTTTTGTTTTGTTTTTTTTTTTTTTTTATTAAGGAGAAAATACAGATACAGATGTTAATTAACAAGAATATACAAAACAATTAATAGAGAATTCACCTGCATCCAAACTATTTCTCACGAATTAACATTAACAGCAGATAAAAACATATACAAATATTTTTACCTTTAAATACGGAAAAGACGGAGGTATGCATATACATAAGTAAATATTATTTTACAAATAGAGAGATGAAAAAATGCGCAATATCCTTATAAAAGTTTACAAATTGTTTTTGGAAAAATTTTGATGTTAAGACCAAAAATATATATAGATAAAAAATAATGTCATACAGAAATTTAAAAAAGAAAGGTAGTTAAAATTATAAACCAAGCCAACGTCTAAGTTATTGTACTTTGTAGGAAAACAGCCTTCAATTTTCTACTAAAAGTACTGCGTGTATAAAAAAATAAGTCGAAATCCTTGAGGTTTTGATTTTGATTAAACGATTCGCACATTCTTCTGATTGGATCCCTGACACCAGCATTTGTACGCATCCGGCTAATGTGGAATAAGTCGTTAAGCCTTGTTACTCTGGGTGGTATTTTGAAGTTTATTAGTTTCAGTAGGTCAGGACTGTCGATAACGTTATTGCAGATTTTATAAAGCGTCATGAGGTCAAGGTATGTTCGCCGGTTAGTTAGAGTGGAGACGTTATAATTCGAGAGCATATTTATGTACCCCCGTTTAGGTGCGCTCATTCTGTAATTGAGGTATTGCAGAAATTTCTTTTGAATACTTTCAATGTTGTCTTTATAGATACCGTAAAGTGGTGTCCATATGGAGGAGCAGTATTCAAGTTGAGAACGGACCAGCGTGTAGTAAAGTAGAAGATAAGTTTCAGGTTTTCGAAATTCGTGGCTGTTCCTGATGACAAATCCTAGCATGCGGTAAGCTTTATTCACAATATTCTCAATGTGCGCATCGAAATGGAGTTTAGAATCAAAAAGTACGCCTACATCTTTTATACAGTAAACACGCTCGAGTAAATAGTTACCAACACAATACAAGTACAAGTAAATAGTTACCATTACCAATACAAATATTCAAGTCATTTGTTTAAATTCAGCGAATAGACGCAATGTTAGAAGATATCTTTTTTATTTGAATACCGCATTACAGTTGCGTCCGTCGGGAGCCCTTGGTAATATGGCATCAATAATTGCGGTAGGTATTGTTTGGGGAACGGGAAAGATGGGGAATATGAAGGCTGCGAAGTACTTTGTAATTCAGATGGTCACCAAAAAGCTGACTAAAGCCATTTCAAGCGACGTTTCCTTTGTGAATAGTGGTCTTTCACCGGGTCAATACTAAGGATATCTATCACCCAGCTTTTAAGATAGCCTAGGCCCCTTAGCACAGTCGGTCGATAAGGATTGATAAGATAACTTTCGGTAACTATTCATCGTTCCATTCCATGACTGCAGATTGTCAATGAATAAGTAACAGTTCACAATGACTAAGTGTTCTTAATATATTCGACGTCAACTTTTTTTTGTTCGTTAGCGATCTTCATTTGTCCTAGGGAACGATGAGAAGTTAACGAAAGTTATCATATCAATCCGTATCGATCGACCATGCTACGACCCTTGATACAATGTATTGTTTAGTAAAATACCCACACGAATCAATTCGACTTCCTTCCATATATTTTTTTAAATAATTCCGTACAGGTAGATAGTTTTATAACAAGCCATATTTTTAAAATACCTACTTTAATTATCGTGAATATATATGGTGAAAATATGGTGAAATAGCACCATTAAGTATCGAAATGTCACATTGCTTGAAATGACTTTAGCCTGTTTGATAACACCCTCTCTTACTTTTACATACTTTGCTTTACTAGAAATAAAAACGTATTAATCCATGAATACTCAATTAATCATGTACCGTTGTCTATCAAATTCGAAAGTAAGGACCTTGGGGTTATACTTGATAGTAAACTGAATTTTAACAAACATATCGACCATATAGTCACTAACGCATCTTCTATGCTTGGTTTCATAATCCGCTCTTGTAAACAATTTAAAGACCTTACTACTTTCAAAACACTGTATTTCTCATATGTTCGTAGTATCCTTGAATACGCATCTCAGGTGTGGAACCCAGGCTATGCAGTGCACAAAAATAGAATTGAAAGCGTTGAAAATAGATTTTTAAGGTACCACAATTTCCGCTCTTTTCGATCTCATGTTAATAATGAAGACTCTGCAAAGTTCTTCAAAATACAAACGTTAACTTGTCGAAGAAACATAGCAGATTCGGTAATGTTATTTAATATTACACATAACTTAATCGATTGTCCTGATCTTCTTCAACGCCTATCATTCCATGTTCCAAATCGCAACAGCAGGCAGCTAACTCAAATTATTACCACATTGACATTTTTAACTCAACTTTACGTGACATAAAACAAAAACTCACCAAGCACCATGACTCAAACTAAAAATTTCAATCCCTATATATATATTCCCGTCCTTTGCCTCTTAATCCTATTCCTATGTTCCTCCTCCCCCCCCCCCTTTTTTATATTTTGTAACTAAAAAATAAAACTTACATATCACACTTTTTTATTATAAGTATCATCAGTGGAAAGTTCATAATTGGCATAATTAACATCCTATTATTTTATTATTTTGTAATCTCTGATTTGCTGTTAACTTTCTCTAAAATAAATAAAAAAAATAATAAAAATAAAATAAAATAACTCCTTTCCTTCTCAATTCCTTCGACCTCACGACAAACCACAATTTGAGATGTTATAGACACACTGGCTCCAGACGGTTGAGAGTTGAGAGCTGGGACTCTTGTGATCCTATAAAAAATATAATAGCTTGCCTGAATCGTTTGTTGTTCAGTTTTTTGATATCAGGAAAACTTTATAAACTCATAAACTTTAAAACCTACGTGTGACTTACGTCAATTTTTTTATCGTAGGGCCGATGTTTTTTGTCTTCTGTGTACAAACTTGTAATGATTACTGTTTCTTCTCGTATTTCATTTACTATATTAATCTACCTTAGGAAAGAAACACAAACAAAACGAATAACGTAATAATTGTAACAATGTACCTACCTCTGTTCAAACACTAAAACAACACATTAAAATCCAACCAAAACGTGTTTTTCTTCAATCTATTTATTTTTTAATCTAGACCGCCAAGGAAGTATTGCACCCATTAATCAAACAAACTACAAGCAGCTATCTTATAGCTTACGGGCAGTGGCGGTTCGTGGCATATCTCATTGGGAGTTCAATCGGAGATTAATTTTTTTCAGATATGTGAAAAAATCTTTCATTGATCTTTTCCATATTATTCTATTTATATACTAGCTTTTACCCGCAGCTTCGTTAGCATGGCTTTAAAGGGAAATCTATGTATATAAAAATCAAAATATGCTAGCTTCTGGGTTTGTAGTTCCCGGCATGCGTTGCTATGCCACATAATAAAGATATTGATTCTTCCTTCCTTTTCCTTTCCCTTCGTCCCGTTCTTCTTCCGCATCCCCTTCCCCTCACGCGTTCCCACTCTGCCTTCTCCGCTTTCCCTCGCCCCACTTCCCTCTCCCACTTCCCCCGTCCCACGAACCCCCTCCCGATTTCCCCTCCCGCCTCCTGCATTTCACACATTCAGTCCATGTACATTCAGTTTTCGAACAGCTCGCGTGCCACCTATTGCAATTTTTTTTATACAAATTACATATTGTCAGAGCTCACCAGTATATATATAGAAAACTTCGTTGACGTGCTCACAACAACTCACCAAAGTTTCATCGCAATCGGATGAACGGTTTAGCAATGCATAACTTCATGATGCCAGAGCTCACTATTGTATACAGAAACCATCGCGGACATGCACACATCAAATCCCCAAAGTTTCATCGCAATCGGATGAACGGTTTAGCAATGCATAATTTCATGATGCCAGAACTCTCTATTAGATACAGAAACCATCGCGGACATGCACACATCAAATCCCCAAAGTTTCATCGCAATCGGATGAACGGTTTAGCAATGCATAATTTCATGATGCCAGAACTCTCTATTGGATACAGAAACCATCGCGGACATGCACACATAAAATCCCCAAAGTTTCATCGCAATCGGATGACTGGTTTAGCAACGCATAGCGGACATACTAGAGATTTTAGATATAATTTTCTTCACATTTTCAATACATTAGAGATTAGCGATTTAGCAACAATATACAATTTGGCGATGCATTAATCGGAGGCCACAAGCCAAAAATGTATGTATTCTTTGTATGCCCTATATCGCCACGAATATAGAAAACAGGCATAAAAATAGCTTGGCAAACGGAGATTAGAGGTTTCGATTTCAAGCACAAAACTGGTTTTTATTTATTTTGTGATTAAATTTATAAGAAAGATAAAATAATGAAAAAAAAAAAAAAAAAAATCAATGAAATTTATTATTATTTATATGCTAATGTTAAGAGGGCATTACCAGAGAAAGCTGGAAATACGTCATTTTCAAAAAAGTTTTTAAAAAAAAAAAAAAAAAAAAAAAAAAAAAAAAAAAAAAAAAAAAAAAAAAAAAAAAAAAAAAAAAAAAGAAAAATATTTAATCGATGGAAACTGTCACAGATAATTTTAGCTATAAATGTTTTATTATGGTAGGGGTGGAGCTGTTGCTAGATAATAATGTAGATTGTGTAGAGTGGGTGGGTAGGGGAACAAATCCATGATTGGGCTATATGACAATATTTTTTGTTTGTTGATAATAGATTCATTATTTTTAAGGGATTTTTTAATTTCCAAGGCTTCTAAGTTATCTAAACGTTTTCCTTTGTGATTAATATGAAGAATATTTATCCCTGTATTTTTTTCAAAACTATGGTTATTTTCAATGATATGGTTAGCAAACTCAGAAAAATTATTATTATTAAGACACCTTAAATGTTCTTTGATTCTGATTTCAAAATTACGAGTGGTTTTTTCAATATAAAATGAGGGACAATCATTGCATTTGAGTTTATATATTCCGGAATTAGTCAATTTATGGTCTTTATCTTTAGTATTTCTCAAAAAATAACCGATATTATTTCTTGTATAAAACGCTGGTTTAATATTAGAAGGAAGATTTTTGCAACATTGAACTGAAAAATTATTAATATACAAAATTTTACGCCATTCTTTATCATTAATATTATTAGAATTGTATAGATATTTATTTTTTGAAATTTTGATAAGTTTTTTATTTAGGATGTTATCAATTAATTTTGGTTCATATCCGTTATTTATAGCAATTTGTTTTATTATTGAAAGTTCAGAAAGGAAATTATTATTACACATTGGGACATTTATTAAGCGGTGTATCATGGAATGGAAGGTGGAGTGTTTTTGTGAGACAGGGTGGTTGGAGGTCCTATGAATTACTATGTCAGTGTATGTTGGCTTGCGATATATACTAAAATCGATTTTATTATTTATAATAGATAAAGTTAAATCATTTTAATGAAAACGTTTAGATAACTTAGAAGCCTTGGAAATTAAAAAATCCCTTAAAAATAATGAATCTATTATCAACAAACAAAAAATATTGTCATATAGCCCAATCATGGATTTGTTCCCCTACCCACCCACTCTACACTAATACCTACCTACCCAATCTACATTATTATCTAGCAACAGCTCCACCCCTACCATAATAAAACATTGTTCGAAACTGTCAAATTAGTATAAGCTTTCCCTGACGAAGGAACGTTTGTTCCGAAACCGGTCGGATTTGCACATCAAATAAGTGGTTTATACAAAGTAGAAAAATATATTTTTTGTAGTTTGCGCTTATATCTTTAATAAAGTAATTAAAAAAAGTGTTTTAATTCTACGCAATGAAAACAGTAAAAGTAGCTTCAATTTATCCAAAGCATATTTTTTGTATTTATAATGAAAGCCGATTGGTAGTAGAGATTTATCTAAAATAGTAATTTAGCATCAAGCTTCGCCTTAAAAAAACATTATTTACGCAGGAAACTGTTCGTTTTTAACATAAAAAGTATTTAATATTATATTATTTTAATATTAATATAGCGAAATTAACTTGTTTTAATAATAACTTAAAACACGATAATCACAGAAAAATGCTTGATTCTTGCAAAATACTATTATGTATGAATTTGGTAACAATTATTATAAGCAATAATTGTCAGCCTGAAACACTCATTTACATTGAAAAATCTTCCGAGAAAAGATACTTGCCGCCAACGGGACTTGAACCCGTGTCCTTCTGATTGCCTGTCGGATGCTCTGATTTTTAACGAACAACGGCTTTAAAAAAATGTAATACTAATTATAATAAATTTTAAATGTGCTGCGTACTCGGGCACCTAATAGATTCCCAAGATTTGCAGTTCTGCCACTCTGGAGCCACTAGTATGTTTTATATGAACCTAAAACATATGACGAAAGGAACCATATGTGCCAATATTCATAACGCACCTATGGGATTTCGATCCAATTCGAAAACGCTCTTGGGCAGTACCGGCAGTACCTACGGGTATCATTCCGACATCTGGATTTTTTATCAAGGATTTGAAAGGCTTGCTAAGGGTTGCTTGAAGTATAGTAAAATAATTATAATACAGTTTTGTCTAATTATCTAATATTTTTATGGAAGTTTACAGCTCAAACGCACTTTAGAGAGAACCGCCACTGCTTGCCGGGCAACGCACGTATGTAGAAGACGGCAATATTAAATATGAATGAATTCCCACACCTCCCAGATGTGAGGCTGCTCAGGTAGCCGGTTTAATGATGATGATGATGATGAATGCCGTGAGACAAGAGTGCTACCTTAATCAATTTAACACACGTCTTCAATTTGCTGATCTTCTGAGCTCATTTGCGCACAGCCTCTTTGTGCACTGAAAAAGAATGCACTAGATATGACCACATTCAAAAATAATACTTTGATCAACTTTTGTTCATAGATACTATAATTTCTTGGGGAATTTTTGGACCTTTAACAAGCCAGCGGTTGAAATCCACATTTCGTCGAAAGATGTTCTTACGAGGCGGTCCCAATGAGAAAGATTAATTATTCTCCGTACCAGCTTAAGCTTAAAGAGCGTTTAACCAGCTAGCGGCCGAAAATCCACATTTCGTCGAAAGTTGTTCTTACGATCGTGCAGGGCGGTTACAATGAGAAAGATTATTTGTTCTTCGTGCCAGCTTCTTTAAATTATAACTCAATATCGATTTTATTTCATTCCAAATTTACTTTAATTTATACCTACATTCAAAAATTCTAAAAGGCGTGATGATGAAAAATGTGTACCTACTTTTTGTAATTGTTTTTTGATCATAAGTATTTATCATTTTTCAATAATATCTAAGCAAAATAAGAATGTAAAAAACGTCTTAAATATATTAATTTGTAAGGCCGTAAATAGACAAAATAGAGAAACTTTCATTATAAATAAGTGTTATTTTTTTAAGTGATATTTTTTTAATGATTTTATTTAAATTTTGAAACGTGCGTTTACTAGACAACGCAACGTATCGATTACATGGTACGAAATATGTCTTTTAAAATAAGATTTTTCGTTTGAAAATTTAACTTTTGCCAACGATCTATGGTATAACCTTATTATACTAAAAATAAACATTTTTTCTCAAAATTTAAAACACGCGTTTACTAGATAAAAGAATAATCTTTCGAAATCATTTTATAATTTTTTGTGGAAAAGAGTCAATACGTCTAAAATTTGATTTAAAAATGACATATTTCCGGTTTTCTCTTTGCTAAGTATATTCATGTGTTTGAACCATTTTAGGAATTCATTATTCGACTGCAATAATTTGACGGCCTCCATGGTCGAGTGGTAATTTGCGATCCGGAGGTAGCACGTTTAAATCCCGGGGTGCACAAATAATTTTTTTTTTTTTTTTTTATGTTTTCACATTTTAATAATTTAAAATAGGATATGATATATTTGCGGCACGTTCCCGTGGAAGATACTCTTAGTATCGCCCTGGTGTAAGACCACCATTTGACGGCCGGCGTAGTGCAGGCTCTTGACTCGCATTCCGAAGGTCGCGGGATCGAATCCCGCGGCAAATAAATTTTATTTGATTTATTTATTGTTTCTTTACACTGCAGGTAAAATGTTTACAATACAATTTGTTACCTCACTAGGACAAGCCTGTGTTGAGGTTAATTTGTGTTATTTCACATTTACACTTATATTCATTTAAAATAATATATAGTATATTTGCGGCACGTTCCAGAGTGGAAGATACTCTCAGTATCGCCCTGGTGTAAGACCACCATTCAGAATTGAAACGTTGCTTGAAATGGCATTAGCCGTGTTTGGTGACCAGATCTGAATAGCCAGGTACTTCCCCATCTTCCTCTTCCCTATCTCCTTCCCCTCCCCACTACCTTCAGCCTCACAATATACCCCAATTGGGGATGCCATAGTCTCACTGGCCCCAGACGGGAGCAGCTGAGACTCTTGTGAGATATCACTATAAAAAAAATAAAAAAAAAAACATAGCTTTAGCCATCTTTGATGACTAGATCTGAATTGCCAGGTAATTCCCCATCTTCATCTTCCCCGTCTTTTTCCCCTCCCCACTTACTTTCAGCATGCCCAAATTGGGGATGCCATAATGCCACATGTCAAGTGGTTGGGACCAAAATTTCAAAATTCTTTTTAGATTTCAGTAATAACTATCACTAACCACGAGATATTGCATGTACGTTGTTAAGTATTTGTCCTAGAGGGAATAATAACATGTTTTACTTTAGATGTTTCTTGTTCACATTATAGGATTTAGCCCGCGAGAGAATGAGATACAATGAAACCTTACCGCTTTGATTGCGAACTCATTTTTAAAGGTTCCTATTGGTTGAGGTTGTGTGTAAGTTATTGTGAAGGTTTCACTTCCACCGCGTGTGAACTGCACTCGATTTTTTATGCAAAATGATGTACGAGGATAATAAGTTTTTATTTTAAATTTATAATATGTCTATATAATAAAATAACAACGCGCCATAATTTACTTACCAGTTTTATATCGTAAGTTATAAGTTATAACATATTGCATTAATTAAGATCAGACGCTAAGGCTATTATTGCAATACTCAATCATCTGGTCAAATTGATGGCGTCAAGGAACTCAAGTTATTTATTAATTATTTTATTATAAATCAAACTGATATGATTTATATATGCGAATCAACCTTTGAACAAATTCCTTAGGAAACCCGCTCTAATATTAATAATAATAATTCCGCATTGATATGTACACTTTTTTTATTGATTCACTTATAATTTCTCATACGAATAACGTAATAATTGTAACAACATACCTAATACCTACCTGTGTTCAAACACTAAAATAACACATTAAAATCCAACTAAATCGTGTTTTTCTTCAACCTATTTATTTTTTAATCTAGACCGCCAAGGATTCTCATATGTTCTATATAATTTAAATAGCAAATTTTACTTCAAGATTTAATTGCACGGAATAAAGTTATGTGAAGCCCTCTACTCTGAGGTGAAGCCTACAATAACATATCTCAAAAATAATAATCAATGTTATCCTTCATAACTAAAACTATCTAACTAACCATCACGCCGTTTCCCCGCAGGGGTAGGCAGAGAGGACGGATCGCCAAACAACTCTATCTCGGCACACATTTCTTCCCTCGATTACATTCATACATCGTCTCATACATGCTCTTCAATTTTTCTGACTCTTGACATGGCCCGACTCAAGTATCTGATTCACTTGGTCGTGCCAGGTCTTTCTTGGGCGTCCTCGACTTCTTCTGCCATTCACATTTGCGTGATATATTCTCCTTACACCCATTTCCTTATTCATTCGTTCTACATGCCCAAACCATCGTAACGTCCATTTCTTAATCTTACACATTACGCTTTCATCAGCCTTTCATTCTTTGCGGATCTCCACGTTTCTCACACGATCGTACATGGTTTTACCACACATTCGCCTCAGGAATCTCACTTCTATAGCATTCATTCTACTTCCTCTGCCGGTTCCATGCCTCACTGCCATACGGGTAAGTACCAGCACTCCATTATGGCGGATAGCTACGCTTCTTTGGATTGGACAGTTATTTTGTCGGCGCCAACGGCGTTCAGTCCTTCATTAATGGAGTTATCTGCATTTACTAACTAACTAACTAACCATCACGCCGTTTCCCCGCAGGGGTAGGCAGAGAGGACGGACCGCCAAACATCCCGGTCTTGGCACACATTCCTTGCCTCGTTTACATTCATACAACGTCTCATACATTCTCTTCTATTATTCTGACTCTTGACATGGCCCGACTCAAGTATCTGATTCACTTGGTCGTGCCATGTCTTTCTTGGGCGTCCTCGACTTCTTCTACCATTCACATTTGCTTCATATATTCTCCTTACACTCCTTTCCTCGTTCATTCGCTCTACATGCCCCTTCTTTAAATATCTCTATCAGCCTTCCCATCTCTCGTAAACATACTTCCCAAAAACACAAACTCGTCCACCTGCTCCAAATACTCATAATTCACAACTATGTTGCAGATTGTTTTCTCTTTCAAATACCATGACTTTAGACTTACTTACATTCATCATTAACTCATTCTTCATACATACTTCATTCATACTAGACACGAGAGACTGTAGATCTTCCACACTGTTTGAAATCAACACCGCATCATCAGCATACGACAAGCAACATACTTTCAGTTTACTCAATTTCGCACCCAATCCTATGGATTCTTTATAATTTTAATAACATATTTTACTTCAAGAAGTCCCACAAAATTATTACGTTTATCACAGTTTTGTAAAAGTTCATATAGGCATTTAATAATAAAAACAAATAAATCAACATCTCAGATAACCGGAATTAGTGAGTTTGATAAACTGCTATAAAATGCATCAAAAATAAATATTGTATTAATTTTGCTATCGCGTACAAATCAACCCCAGACTTATAAAACAGGATATAAATCACAGAAGATAGTAAAAAATACCATCCCTTGATATTTGGCCATAAATCATGAAGTCTTGACCGCGTTCTTTGGAGGTTTTTTGTACTCCCCCACCCCATGTTATTGAAGGGTAGTTGTGGTAGACCTTGATTTCGTACACTGCTAAAGTAAAGATGAAATTGGTTTTATATTCTGTTTACTGAGAAGAAAATATTTTTTTAAATCATGTTTTAAATCGGAACTCGTGTAGTGTGATGTTCATTCAATTGTGAGTTTTATTCGTATTTTTTTGATAATCTTTCATGAAACATTTAGGGATACTTAATAATATTATATGCATTTAAAATAATATGTAGCGTATTTAAGGCACGATCCTGGCTTCCAGAGTGGAAAATACTCTAAGTTTCGCCCTGGTGTAAGATTCACTATTCAGAATTGAAATATTGCTTGAATTGACATTAGCCGTGTTTAGTGAGGGTGTTTTATGGGTGCCGCCGCCCCCTGAACCATGTATTGGATAACCAACACCTCTGCCATATGTCACCCCGAGTGGTTCGCTACGCTTGGTGACTTAGCAAGGGTGCCCGGGTTCAAGGGATGAGATTTAGATACTCCTTGTCTGGTGACTTAAGTGTTTGCCCACCTACTGTGTGGCGGGACGGATCGGGAGAGACTGGTCGAGAGAAACCATTTGACCATTCCAGCCGGACTCTCGACCCATCGCCTTGCACTGCAGTGGAACGGATTCATTCTGGACACGTTGAACCCCAGGTTCCTACCCACCCCTCATCACGTGATTCCTACCCAAAACTTCTCCTCTCCTTTCTTTCCTTAAAAAGACCCTCCACCTTAGCATCTTCAAAGACGACAGAGGCACTGAGGGGAATTTTGTTTTCCTGAGGGCTATTTTCCTCCTGTGTGGAGCAAAAGTAAAAAAAAAAAAGTGACCAGATCTGAAGAGGCAGGTGCTCCCCCAACGCCTTCTACCCCAACTCCTCCACCCTTCTCTATCTCCAGCCTCGCAACATACACTAATAGGGGATTTCATAGTTTCACTGGCTCCAGATGATTGGTATTGGTTGGAACTCTTGTGCTGCATTCATTTTTGTGTAAATCTCTCGAATGGTTCCTTACGACGCGAGGTCAAGAAATTTGTAAACTTTTTTTACTGCCAAGAAAAACTGGTTCAAAGTAACTAATCATTTATATTTTCTTCGAAGTTTTCTTCTTGAGTGAAGCAAATCAACAAACGCGCGTTAGAACGCTAGACCACACACTGCACAACAGACTGCTACCAAATTAGAGGAGCTTCAATTGGAATGTCTAAGACATCCACCGTACTCTCCGGACCTTGCCCCAACAGATTACTATTTTTTTCGAAATTTGGATAACTTCTTGCAAGGGAAAAAAATCATCTCCGATGGGGCAGTTCAAACCGCCTTCAAAGATTTTATTGATTCCCGTCCGAATGGTTTTTTTAGTAAAGGGATCGATGAACTACCTATGAGATGACAAAAGTGCATAGATAGCAATGGTACATACTTTGATTAAATAAATATGTATATTATATTTTTAAAAAATCGACCTAATGTTCCTCCCATACAAAACGCCAATTTCATATGTATGAACCTAATATTTTAGCAAAATGAATTTTTGAACAATTCAAAGCGGCTAAGGACACGATGAATAGAGTGGCAGATTTTCAAAAAAAAAATCTTCTGCTTGACCATCTTCTTTCCTTACCCACCCTTTTTAGCCTCAAAACATACCCCAATTGAGGATGCCATAGTCCCACTTGACATTTGTGAATTCTATGCGTTATTTTGATAAACACATAAATTAAATACTTTTCCCCTCATAAGCAAACCTACTTCACCACTATTTTGTTAAACAAAGCATAACATTCACTTTTTATCAAACTTATTGGCGTGAAGCAAACAGTTGTATAAATTGCCCAAACGATAAATTCAACTGCCTGTTAATATAAAATAAAGCACGAACCTTATGCTTCCCCTCATTCGTGTTTTTTTTTATCCATTCTTCTACCACTTATCACCCCTGACTATCCCCTTTCTCTTCCTCCTGGCAATATATCATATTATTATATTTTGACCGAAGAGTGGCTTCTATCAAAAATCTCGCAGGACATGTGCGTATTGCATACCCATTTTTTCTTCATCGCACTTCTGTTATGAATTTTGCAAATATAAGGGATGTTTTAGAAATAGTCCAGTAACTTTATACATCACAGGATGCATCAAATCCGGTAGTTCTGATTTTTTGCAGACTTGTTTATGTTGTTGGCCTAATGAGTAATCCAAGTTTGTGACCTCGAGCGCCGAACGCAACTTTGTCAAATTATAATGTCAAGATTATAATCCTAAAGGACTAGTTTTTTAAAAAAATTTCTTAAGATGAAGCCACAGTAAATAATGCAAAATCATATGTTTTTGTTTTGAAAATTTGATCGCTTAGAAGTATTATAGATGCTTCAATTAAATACTGCGTGTAGAACATATCTTGGCCCTTAAAAATATCGGTCATTTTTATTAGTCTTTTAATAAGCCTATAACAAAATAAATTATGAGGCCTATAAAAAACATTTTCAAGTCCGCAAACTCTCCTATTTAAAAATATGCATTTTCGCGTTGTTATTTTACGATACGGTCGCTAGTCGACGAATTTGATTTTTCAAAGTGAACCCTATGGCGTCCACCGAAGAACTACTGAACACGCCACACCTATTTCGTATCAGTCACGCCCCGGCCGGAGCGGGAGATGGACGTGTGGCTCCGCGTCGCTTGATTTCGTGAAATCAATTTTTAATTTCCGTTTTATTACAATAACAATGCGTAAATAAGAAGTTAATGTTTTTTACAGGTTTTTACGAAATCAACCCGTAAAAAAAATTCTCAAATACCTTTTCCACCCTTTCCAAAAGCTTTTTCTCAAGTATTTTCAAACTCCTCCCTTAAAGGGGCGTGAATTCCGATTTCGATTTTTTCCTGGACTATTGGATCGCCTTAAGACGTTTATAAAGTAGACTAAATTTTCTACAATATGATACTAGAACTGTCTCTGTAGACCCAATAGTTTCCGAGATTAAGCCTTTCAAAGTTTACAATTTTTTCCGAACTTTGCAATTTTTTGCAATTCTGTCGTTCTGAATGAATTTTGACCCTGATTATACTATCGAAGACCTGTATTTTTATGATGGGATTTAAAAAAGAAAATGAGAAGTGTGAACGATGATATTTAAGCTAAGCTACGAATAATGAAGTAAAAACGAGGTGTTGTAGTAACTTATATAGAATAGAGAACTCCAGTCCAATTTTTTTTTATTTTTATGAACCTTCTAACTTAAATAACTGCGTTTTTGTTTTTATTTTTAGAGTTAGTTTTAATAGTTAAAATAATTGTCAAAGTTTTAATTTTTCGAGACCCCCCGGAAATATGGTAAATCGTGTGACGTCATCACTCCCGAAAAATTAGTATGGGATTGGGCAATCAGCTGATCTACTGCCGCCATTTTGAAATCCGTTGTTCCGTTGTTCGAAGTATTCTCTCTAGAAGAAGCATTACTTTTTTTATTCATTATTTTTTTTGTGCAGTAGTTTTTCAATATTTTAAATAATAGAGATAAACTAATAGAGATACCTTTATTTTTAATACTGAATTATTTAGGCTTAAATATTGTTTCAATAAACACTACAACTAAATCTCTACAAACAGTACGAAATAAAGAATAACATGAAATGTTGTTAATACTGGTGGCTTGTGCCATACCTACATGTCAATTGATTTCAATACAATGTGATACAATGACTGGTGTCGCGTGACGTCAGCACTAACCATTCAATCGTACCAACTTTACAGTGTATTTTAACGAGACGTTAAAAAATGCACTTTTTAATATTTTTTTACGAACACTACGTTTAATATTATAAAAAAAACTTATATATTCAGAATCAGCGTTTATTGGTCTGTATGAACATATTTTTTAAAGTCATAATATTTTTTACTGGAGTTCCTTATTGCGCTATCTATTTACTCAATAAGTTGACAAAATTGAATTTTCAAAATTCAATATGATGAACACCCACTATCATAAGACAAGCTTAACGCAAGTTATTTGACTACATCAAATAATGTTACTAGTGTGTTCGCAAGTTTCATTATACAAAAAAATACAAAATTGGCACTTTACAAATAAAGTTTTCTCTCCCTATTAAAAGCAACTAAATCTTTGATAACGCTCTTTTGCCTTTTGCTCGGTGCCCAAAATATACAAAACTTTTGTGAAGTTTCTTGTACAATCTGGTTGCAAGTGTTGCCATGTAATAAATAATATATTTCGGACCTTTTTACCCCAAGCACGTTTCTCGTTTTACGTGTCCGAGGGGTCAATTCTGATATTAATATCGTGGGGCACCCCAGTGTTTTTTCGCCGTTCATTGTACTGCAGTTTCTTGTGTTTTAATATTTAATATGAATTGTTCTGTAAGAATAAAGTATAAATCAAACACTTGGCTATGGCAAACGTGGTTGTAATACAATATTGCTTATGGATTGGCTAATAAAAAAATATAGATAAAAATAAAAAATTTCCGGTTACCGAGTAATCTGACAATATTTGGAAAATTCCTACTACCATCATTTGAAACAGAAAATATTGCTGGATATATACAAGGTGTCCGGGGGTAAAGTGCATTAACTTCGGGAGGTGTTCTACACGATGGTAGGAGTAAAAAAGATTAACAACTTTTTCCGAAATTCCAACATTTTTTTCCCATACAAAAAGACGTACTTACTAAAAATCCTTAGTGTGAGGTACGATCTTACTTGCTGACAGCCTGCCGGGCGCCCGACTCGATTGTGATTGGCCCATATCGTAACAGCGGACTAATTTTATCTTTTTACCTCAAAACTACCCCTAAAAGTTGGAATATCGAAAAAAGTTATAATCAGATACAGTACTTGTACTATCTGCTGTCCAGAAACACGAAGATATTAGTGTACAAAACACTTATCAGACCAGTACTTATGTACGCAGCTGAGACTTGGGTACTAACTAAGAGGAATGAGCGAGCACTGGACGTTTATGAAAGAAAAAAATTGAGGCGCATCTTCGGACCGGTTCTAGAAAATGGATTTTGGCGCAGACGTTATAACAATGAGCTTTATTCTTGTTTAAGGAGCTAAACGTCGCAAAATTTATAAAACTGGGAAGACTTCGGTGGCTGGGTCATGTGGAGAGAATGACCGAGCATCAAGCACCAAAGTCCCTGCTGAACTCAAGACCAATAGGACGAAGGAGCCTGAGAAGACCAAGACTAAGATGGAGCGACAACGTCCAAAGACATATCCATCTTGGAGCTTCTAAACTGGAGAGAGCTGGCACAAAACCGAGAAGAGTGGAGTAAGACTCTTGAGCAGGCCAAGACACACCAGGGGTTGTAGAGCCAATAGTGATGATGATGATGATGACTTGTACTATCATGTAGAATGACCTCCCGAAGTTAATGCACTTTACCCCCGGATACCCTGTAGGTATATGGAGTACATAGCTTAAAGAGGAATTGAACCCAAGATGCCTTTTAATGTAAACACTTTAGTACCTTAGCCTGTTTAGTTATGCCTATTTTCTTTGTGAAAGATCGAATTAATGATATAGGTTATTTATTTATCGCCAGTTTTTTTATTGTTATTTTAATTCCGATACCGCAAAAACCTAAAAGAATATGGTCGAGTTTCACAAAATAAAGTTAGAATTTGAGGCAAAGTTTTATTTTTATTTTAGACAGTAGGATTGGCGAAGCCAGTTCAATCTCGTCGAATTTAATGTTTCAAAGACCCAATCATGTTTGATAACGTCTAACAGGGATCGAAATGAAAATCTAGTCTCCTTCAACGGAAGCAATCTTCCGAACAGGACCTCCATCGATATGCTTGGTGTAACTCTAAGTGACTAGCTCAGGTACGGGGGCTCCATCGAAACCAGAGTTAAGTTAGCCTATCAGAAACTGGGCGTACTGTACAGGGCCCGCAGATACTGTAATAGTACACAACTGCTAACCCTGTACAAATCGCAAGTGCGCCCCACGGTTGAATTTGGCAGCCACCTCTGATCTGGAGCTCCAAAATACCTAAAAAAAACCCTTGACTCTGTGCAGAAACGGGCGGTCCATTTGATAGATTCTCCCATCTTAACAGACGGACTGCAATCTTTAGAGCACAGGCGTCAGGTGGGAATGCTGTCCTTGTTCTACCGGTATTACAATGGAAGATGCTCCGAGGAACTAGCGTCATTGATCCCCTCGGCACCGGTGCATAGTCGGGAAACACACCAAACACGCGCCCAACATTTGTACACGGTTGACATTAGTCACATGAGAACGGGTCGTTTCTATGACTCGTTCTTGAGTTCAACGACTCGGCTGTGGAACGATTTGCCGGCCTCTGTGTTTCCTCCCTCCTACAACATAGGTCTCTTCAAGACCCGTGTTCACTCCTTCCTTTCCTCAAAAACACTCTCCACACAGCATCTTCAATGATGACATAGGCCCTGAGGGAAGTTATTTTCCTCAGTGCCTCCTGTGTGGAGTTAATGTAAAAAAAAAAAAAAAATCAGATGGTTCTACTCTCAATCATCAAGTAGGTAATATTGGAAACAAAAAATATGTAGGCTTATTCTTAGTGTACCTTATATCATAACCACTATAGGTAATAGCTAATAGGCCTAAAATCTGAAACTGTCACAGATAGTTTTAGACACAAAATTTATTCAAAAAAAGTAGTTTGTTTTATGCGTTAATATATTTCTAATGAAAATGTTTTTGTAATTTACGCTGATAGTTTTTGTTAAGTAAATAAGAAGAAGATGGAGAGATATGTACTTACGAATGTTGGAAAGAGCGCGCTAATATTTAAAACGATAAAATTGAAGCGCAAATTGTGAAAACGTTTAATAAAACACTACCCGTTTAAAATACAGCAAAAATCTCGTTGGGAACATCTTAAAGAGCAATTAAAAAAACACTGTGAATTTTTTCATACATGTAACTTCTAAAATAAGTGTAGGGGCGTGTAAATATCCCCTGACACGAGGGAATGACTACCCTATGTAAATCAAGGAAAATTGAACTCTTCCCATATGTGACACAAAACAGTTGACCCAGCAATTCCAAAATCCAAAGTGAAAACAAAACAATACTCACTCAGAGAATGCAGCTCATGCACGATGTCCAACACAAAAGACACTTCTTTTCATTAAAAATATCAATTTCTGCCAAGGCGGTATTGCATAATCTCAACAGATGTTTCGCACAGCAAGGAAGTTTCAACAATGAAATATAAATCTGCCTATTAATAATACGTGCCAAATCTTAGGTAACAACAATAATTCAATTATTGGGTGAATTATTTGATAATGACTGACTAGGAGTGACATCTGTTGGCTTTTCACTAACACCCCCGTCGGAAGTAATTGCCTGCTTCACAGAGGTAAGGAAATGCATGAATATACTGAATTTCAAGTCACATAGGTAAATTCAATACAATACAAAAACCATAGATAGCGCCCTCATGGACTCATAGCATAAATTAATAATTTAAAGAAATTAATGCCCAAATGGATCCAAATATATTTATGGCGCGTATCCAATAAGTGAAACGAATGTGTTTATAATAATTTTCGCACGTACTTTGGCAATTTTTTTCTATCGAGGGAATTTCATATAATTTGCGTTTCGGCGTGGAACACATCTAGATATTATCTTCAAAAACACTATGTATTTTTTTAAGAGCTTAAAATTTTCAAATGTTTAAGGGAGATATGTAAGAAATCGTTAGAAATTTGGGTGGTGGCGGCTTAACAATGTATTTAATTCTAATCAAGCGAATTAATAGGAAAATCTACAATTTATCAAATGCATATTTTTTATCATTCAAAAATTCACATAATTTGTAGTTAAACGTTAATCGAAAATAGTATTTTCGATCAATTACTTACCCATCCTTTTTTCATTCTTCCAGGCTAAAATGAACACGGCAGATCCGCTAGGAGCCATGTCCCACCAGAAAGGCGCAGGAGGCGAGGCAGACCGACTATCCCTCGGAGGACACCACCACCATCACCATCATCACCACCAGGCAGCCGTCAGCCAGATGCTGTACGGGGCAGCAGGACTATCCGCTGGTAGATCAGGTATTATTAGACCTCTAGGCAGGCGCTGCAAGGAGAATGGATATGGCAGATTTACGAGATGCCGTACAGAGTGGAGGTAATAATTAGATACAGTAGAAAGGACACAATATTTGGCCCAACAAGGAGACTGTAAAAGGCAAATCTACCAGCTTCTATAAGAAGTTGAAGGTAATAAGTCAGGTACAGTAACATGGATGCACTGTTCGGCACAGCAGGAAGTGTTAAGTAAAGAAGTGTAGGTAATATTACAGTCATATACAGTAGAATTGACACTCTATCAGGTACAGAAAGGAGACTGGACAAGGCAGATCTACCAGATGCAGTAAAGAGTAGAAGGTAACAGTTGTGGCGAGCCAACGCTCAACAAAACGTTGAGCAACAACAACGCTGAACACGGAGAAGTACTTACCTACCTGCGCTGAAATATTTGGCATATCGTCGCACCTTATGGAAAGTACCGGAGCATTCAAATTCCCTGTACATTAGTCTTTAGAACAACAAGCCAAAACAAATGGTCCCGTTATTTTACTACTGCCACGCTCCGTATTCCGATAATATTGTGAATTTTAATTCTTAGTAAAAACTATGAAAGGTTAATTCTAGTGTTTTCTTTTACAAGTTTACGTAGCACGTCCGATTGCTACAGACGCAAGGGAATGGATACACCGTCAGGTATAAAAAGGAGACTGAACAAGTCAGACTTTGATTTCCAGGTGATGTAAAGAGTATAAGCTAACGTTAGGATACAGTAGCGTAAATATATGGATATATACTGCACATGGACATATACTGCACAGCAAGGAGACTGGAGAAGGCAGATTTTTTCAGATGCCGTAACAAATATTAGGTAACATTACAATCAAATACAGTAACATATTAACACCTTATCAGGCACCAAAAGGAGACCGGACAAGGCAAATCTACCAGATACTATAAAGAGTAGAGGATAATAATCAGATACAGTGCCATAGATACGCTGTTAGGTACAACGGGGAGACTTGGCTAGGCAAATCTATCAGATGCTGTAAATAATAGTTGGTAATATAATAGTCAGATACAGTAGAATTGACAGAAAGGAGACTGGACAAGGCAGATCTACCACATGCAGTAAGGAGCAGAAGGTAACAGTCAGATATAAGGGCATGGAAACACCGTCAGGTACAGAAAGGAGACTGGACAAGACGTCAGACTTCGACTTACAGGTACAGGAACAGTAGCATGGATACACTGTCAGGAGCAGCAAGCAGACTAGACAATGCAGACCTATCAGATGCTGTGAAGGGAAGAAAATAAAAGTCAGTTAGCATGGATACAACGTCAGGTACAGCGAGGTGACTGTAGAATACCGATCTACCAGATGTGTAACAAGTAAAAGGTAATAGTCGTATAATATAGCAGACTGGAGAAGGCAGATCTACCAGATGCTGTAATGTAAAGAGTAGAAAGTAACAATGATCAGGAATAATAAAGGATTGTTAATTAAGAACGCGAGCCAATAACAAAGCAAACAATGAGATTTTTCAAATAGTTTTGAAAATCAATATTATAATTATTTAATTATTCATTGAAGAAGAAGTTAACAATAATAATCTAAACGAAAATATGAAAGAGAACAAGACACAGAAAACATGATTAAAAAAAGTTGTTTTCTGTGTCTTGTTCTCTTTCATATTTTCGTTTAGACTATTATTATTATCTTCTTCTTCAATGATATATTACGTTGATGGGAATAACCTTAAAAAGTTATAAAAGAAAGTTTTTCTTATAAAAAATTGAATTTAATTATTCTTTTAAATTATTGTGTAAATTTTCCCAAATCTTGTACTGTAACTAGATAAATAATCTGATGTACCTAGAATAAAAAATAATAATTTTGAAAAATAAAAATAAAATGATCATTTAAGGGAATTGACCATGACTTCTTCTAAATGATATTCTCACAAGTTGACTCATTATACTCTATTAACACTTGAAGTCGTTCGATGATTTGTGTAAGTAATGTAGGTAATGCTGTGAACCTTAGCTGACTTCTACTATGGGTTTTTCAGGGTCTTCGAGCTCCTCCCCCGGCGGCGGGGGCCCGGGCTCCTTGCTCGTGGTGCCCCAGCCCAAGCAGGCCGGCAGCCCCAGACTGGGAGGCTCACAGCAGCACGGGGGCGCGCCCAGGAAGTACCACTGCAAGATGTGTCCTCAGGTTAGTCAAATTATTCCATTGTTTAACAGATTCATTTCTGTTCATTTTTTATATATTTCAAACAGGTGTAGAAATGAAATTATTTTATGGTCGATGCTGAACTCTATAAAGGTGCTATATAGATTTCAAGGAATTAATTTTTTTCTTATGGTGCGATAAATTCTCAATTTGATGAAACAGTTTTGATCTATTTTGAATATTATTTCGGGGTACAGTGTCACTAAAAGATAAGATTAAAAGTTCACGCATTCGTGGTAGCCTGGGTGTCACGGACATACACAGTAAGCTGGAGGAAAGACTGTTGAGATGGTATGGGCAGACGGAGACCACCAGACCACACAGTGAAGCAGGCAATGTTTATGGAGCTTCATCGGCAGTTATCCAGAGGAAGACCAAAGAACTCGTGGATGACTCAATGCGCCAAAATACTACAGAGAAACGGCCTAGATGAAAATGATACCCAGAACCGAAGAAACTACAACCTGAGAACGAGAAGAGCCTACCCCAACAACCTACCTAGGCAATAAGTTGGGAAAGCGCAAGCAGAAGAAGATTTTGGTATACAACCATGTTTTTTGATTACATAGGTTAGTAAAATAAATTATAAAAAATATTCATGTAGCTAGGTAGACATAATATACCATAAACTCTTATAAATGGTTTAGGAATTTATAAACTGTATATACATTTTTCTTTCTCTGAAAAAAAAACAGCATCACAATTCAACCATCAATATGTTTGAACGTGACTAGAAACCAACTAATGTGTCATTGTATTCAAAGCGTGATTGTATGAACGTTGTCAGAAAAACAACGTTAAAAAAAAGAAGCGAGTAATTAAATTTCTGTGCGATAATTCTGCAGATATCCGCGATGGTCAAAGTCATCCCATGTTACAGTAGGTACTACTGATGTACTTTAAATAAAATCATTAATTTAAAGTAAAAGCTTTGTCAAAATCATTTAACCTAATAAATATAAAAAATTTATCACTGAAGAAAATATTAGCGACTCTCCATCGAAAATTTGCAACAGAAAAATCAGAAAATGATACGATCGCATCTAGGTATTGTACCCAGGACTTTAGTCTTGCCATTGCTCTGCTCTGCCACTAAGCTTAGGGAACGTACCCAAACTACGTGACCAACTTTTTGCAATTTTTAACCCCCCCCCCCCCCCCCCGGTGACCAAAATCCTAAGGAACCCGCCGCTCATTTGTATGGAGCGTGACCTTTTGAAGACCCCCCCCCCCCCCCCCCTAAAAGTTTCACGTAGTATGGGTACGTTCCCTTATGGTACCCTATCCTACGTCACATTTTGCTGTATCATACTTCTACTAAGAACTACCAACATTATCTTCAGGTTTTTAACCCGTATTTTTATTGTCTGCTTTCCTTATGTATGATTACAAAATTCTTCCCCATCTAGATAGTGTCTTGAATAAATTTTTCCATTTTCATCTAATGTGCGACATCTGTCGACTTTTCTGCGAGTCTATGATGAATATTGATAATTATTTTTAATACACAAAATCTAGCATCCTTTTCTGAATTTTCTGTTTAAAATTTTTGTTTGTCTTCAGAGATTAAATATTACAATTTGTGTTTTTACTCATTCATTTAAATTTAAAAAAAATAATAAAATAGTCAGTCAGTTAAAAAAAATCTAACTGCAAGAATAATATGAACGTTTCTCCGCCTACTCGATTATGAAAGCTTTTAACTTTTTGCCGTGGCGGTCAGTCCCAAACCAAAGAAGAATTACAAAACAATATCGTTGTTTTTTGAAGGACAAAATTTTCTAGTAGTGCGTTGAGCCCTTTTTTCCCCTTTTGCACTAGCCTCTGACGAAAGCCGCGACAGATCATTATGCCTATTGCCCTTCTTTGAGTTTTTGACGAATCGCCGATTCCGTGGAATTTAAAACTTGAAGGTATTTGCCCTACTGTTCTATGGAGGTGAAATCTTTTGAAAATTTTCGGTTTTTTGTTCATTCTTATTTATGAATTCTAAAACCATAGGTCAGTTTCATGTGTAGGTATATTTAGTCGGGAGCTTTATTTGCCACCTTTTCACTTGCAGTATCATTTTGAACATTTTAAGCCAATAATATTCCAGCTTTATATTCGCTGTTTTTTTAACGTAGGTTTCCCAAAATGAAATACTTTAAATAGGATAGTACTTCTGAGTAAATGTACCTATAGATAAATAATGATAAATAATAAAAATGTAGCATAACCGCAGTTTGATGATAAATAGCCCTAAACGCCGAAATAGCCGTCACAAAAAAACAATAAATTAACATAACAATAACCATATTTTTTTAAATTTATTATTAATTTTTTAAACGTTTATGAGTAAAATCTCAAATTATAATATTTAATTAAATGAAGACAATATTAGCGAAACTCAATCGAAATCTGGAGACAGAAAAATCAGAAAAGATATTGGCTCCGCTGGGACTCGAACCCAGAACCCTTTTCTTACATGGAAACAGCTCTACCGATTAAGCTACGGAACCCATATTAATTCGGTCACTTTTAACTGTATCATACTTCGACTAAGAACTACCAACATTATCTTCATTTGCTTAACGCCCATATTATTGGCTGCTATCTTTATATAGTATTAATATTCTTAATAATTAATTATTAATATTCGATTGAGTTTCGCTAATATTGTCTTCATTTAATTAAATATTATAATTTGAGATTTTACTCAAAAAAATTTAAAAAATTAATAATAAATATTCATCCTAGACTTGCAGAAAAAGTCAATAGATGTCGCGTATTACAAATAAAATGGATAAAATTTATCCAGACACTATCTAGATTGCATTTAGTTCGAGTTGAATCTTGTAATCATATATAAAGATAGCAGCCAATAATATGTGCGTTAAGCAAATGAAGATAATGTTGGTAGTTCTTAGTCTAATGATAGTCTTAGTCTTAGTCTAGTGATACAGTTAAAAGTGACCGAATTAATATGGGTTCCGTAGCTTAATCGGTAGAGCTGTTTCCATGTAAGAAAAGGGTTCTGGGTTCGAGTCCCAGCGGAGCCAATATCTTTTCTGATTTTTCTGTCTCCAGATTTCGATTGAGTTTCGCTAATATTGTCTTCATTTAATTAAATTTTTTTATTTTTTTTTTTATTTATTTGAGACACAAACAGGATATTTATAAACATTTTTGTGGGTTAAATATAATAAATTAAAATACAAATATAAATATCCCTAGACTAATGTGTCTGCAGTAATCACATTTTAAGAGGGCATTATTATATAGATATTAAGAGGGCACTACCAGAGAAAACCAGAAATATGTCATTTTCAAATCAGATTTTAGATGTATTGACTCTTTTCCACAAAAAATTATAAATGGGAAAGATTGTTCTTTTATCTAGCATTCGTATGTAATAAATTTTGAGAATTTTTTTAAATTTTTAGTATAATAAGGTTATTCCATAGGTCGTTGGCAGATTTATTAAAAATTTCAAAAAAGATTTTGTATTATACCACACCTATTTCAAATCATATAATATGCAGTAAAATAAATCAATACATTATCTGGATGTCGCATGTTTTAAAATTTAAATTTTAGCTTTAAATAAAATCATAAAAAAATATATACGTACATGTGTTTCTTGACGAAAATTGGTCCGTTTGTGTATTTATTTGCGCACTTACAAACTAATATATTTCAGATTTTATTAACATTCTTATTAAATTTAGACATTATTGAAAAATGATAAATACTTATAATCAAAAAATGATTACAAAAAGTATATTATTTTAATAGTTTTATCATCAGGCCTTTCAGCATTTTTGGATGAAGGTATAAATTAAAGCTAATTTGGATTGAAATAAATTCGATATTGAGTTATAATTTAAAAAGCTGTTACGGAGAATAATTAATCTTTCTCATTGTAACCGTCCTGCACGATCGTAAGCACAACTTTCGACGAAATGTGGATTTTCGTCCGCTGGCTGGTTAAACACTCTTAATAGAGACGACGGAGCTAAGCTCAATAGTTCTTGGTGTCCGGTAATTGACGGTTACACCAAAACTAAACGCAAAAAACCATTGTGAAGTATACTATAATACCAGCTTGTAGGGGAGTGGTGCTGGCGACACGGTATCGCTTCTAAGTACATAAGCACACATTTTACCACCAACAATTCCACATCTGCCTTGATGGTGGACACTGTAAGGCTGTCCGAAAGGCTAAAGGAGAGGTAGCATATACGGCATAACACCCCAAAAATAAATAACAAAAATACTTTTGGCCGTGAAAATCTAAAATAATATTTAACATAACAAGGTCCATGAAAGTCCTCCCTCACCAGTCTCTCTCTATCCTGCCTACCACGCGGCACGTGGGCAGACGCATCGGCTGCCAAGACCTGGACAATCTTAGGCATTCCTGCTAAGTCCCCAAACGTAGCGAACCACTTAGGGTGACCTATGGCAGAGGTGTTAATTATCCAATAAATGGTTCCCCGTGCGGCTGTACCCATACCCGCCTCCCATGTCTCGACACCTAATATTTGCTTCAACTACATTCATACACAACTTCATCCGACTTATGTAGATATTATTATTTCCCATTCAATTGCGCTTCCGATAATCTCCTACCACCCCTTTGAATCTAAAAATAACAAAAAATTTCAATTTTCAACTTAGCTATTCTATTTCCACCAGCAAAAAAAAACGGTAACTCCATAATACGTTAGCCACATTATCAATTCTCCGTGTTTTTATAAAATTGTGTTGATTTTGGAGTTGTCCTCCACCGATAGAATAATAGCGATGACCCAAAGAGGCCGCGCCGCGCGGTTAATCGGGAATGCGAAGCGCGGACAATCGATCCCAATAATCTGGTCATTGCTTCCATATATTTCGGCTGTTCGATAATGATTGATAGGTGACCATACGTTAGAAGGGACAAATGGAACAAATAATAATAATAAATTTTATATCTTCTTTCTTTAAATACGGTATCAATGTACTGCATTAAAATAATTTAATGTTTTTTTTTTGTGTTATTTCAAATTACATACAAAATATGAATGTTTTTATCTAAGGTCTCGTGAAATTAATTTAACTTCAAGTTTTAATAATAATTAAATATTCAATTTTTTTTATAATAACAACTATATTTTTATAACTTTGGAAGGTCATTCCAATCAATGAAATAATCATATATCATTGATGGGAATAACCTTCAATTCAGCTCTTATAAAAAAGATATATATCCGAGACGCTATCTAGGTTACAAACCAGTTCTTAGAACGATTGTTTCAAATGGAAGGGGTAGTTGCCTATAATATTGAATCATGCGCGATGGCACGGGGTTTTAGAATAACCTGTGGTTATTCCTTGCTAAATGAAACGTTATGGATTTCGATAAGAATTATGCCCAATCACCAATCATCCGGTATACACAATTAAGCAATACTCACTGTTGTGTCTCGTAGCTTGATCTTCATTCGGCGACGGTCATAGGTGTATCCAAGGCGTACGAAAAGATTGTTCAGTTATTATAACCACGATATAGTTTGAGTCACGATAGGATGAAGCGGTTCACACGAAGCATTCGGTAAAGACGGCGATATTATACTGCTTCACATTACACGCTTCCGATTGATAGAAAATAACATTTCAACGTCGAGCGAAAATGTCACGTTACGTTTTGTTTCGATGGTTGTTGATAGACTGGCGATATAGCGGTACTTGACTTGTCCACCGTATAGGTAAGTACACTTAATGTGCGGAAGTCCAACTTCTGGGTTCCTCCGATCTGCATGGTAAATTGGAACACAAATACCTACGTATGAAATCCATCAGCGTTATGAAACAAATATGGAAAAATTAGTCGAACATAATATTGTTAATTCTAAAATTTCAAATATGAGATTGACAAATATGACGGTTTGATGGAAGGTGGCAATTGCCGAATTCGTTCGATTCCCAGTTGCGACCATTATATTTTTAATTTTTGTGTCATGTTCTCTTTCATATATTCGTTTAGATTATTATTCGTGTTATCTTCTTCTAGAATAATATTTGAATAATTTTTACAGCGCCATTGTTTGTGGAAAACCATCCCAAGGACGCTGTATACTAATATTTATATTATTTATCTAATTTTATTATTTACAAACTGATACAGAAAACATACTTACCTGGCAGGTCACTTCTGATAAACACACTTTTATTAGAAAGTTTATGCTTAGAGAAGATGCACTTTGCACGCAGAGGACACTATGTATATTTAAAACACTGAACATTGCATGATTTTACATTTTCTACCCTCCATTACTCTTAATATTACATTTATGATATGATGAGTGGGGCAAAAGTAGAGTTAATGTTTATTTTGAAAGACTTTGAAGAAATGACCTTATGAAGTTAACACGTTCTTACCTGCTTCCTTTTTTAGGTTTTATAAATTATAGGTTTGATCGACCTTTTAATAATATGATAAAGGGTTTTACAAAAAACACCAAAAAAAGTTTGCTTTTTGTAAAAAAGGATTCAAACTGTAAACAGCAGAAAAACCATAAAATACGTACAATACCGTTCAGAGAATTGTCCATTGCTATCGAAAGGAAAGTTGAGATTTCAACGAAATCCAGGCGCCAAATCAATTCCCTAATTTGGGGATGTTATAATTTTGCTTGCTTCGAATATTTAGGCCTCTTGTTGCTACATCACTAAACTATAATTACTACATGAGACCTTTCGACTCCTAGGCCCCAGACAGTGTGACGTGTTGATAGAAATTGAACTTATGATGATGATCTATAAATATCTGTATCAGAAACTATTACTTACTTATTTGGTGTCAACAAAATCCCCTCTTTACAGATATTGTTAAATTGTAACTGGAATTATTAATAATTGTAATTGGAATTATTCTGTTGTACAATAATAATAAAATAAAATAAAACAATTTACAGAGACATCGTGACGAAGGTGTGCTGAACCATTTTTGTTATCTGGATGCTTCTTAACGGCTACACAAAAACTTTACGATAAAAACCACATTGATTTTACTAATTATTATATTGAAATAATAAACGCACACTTCACTATAATCTACACAT
This sequence comes from Limnephilus marmoratus, assembly GCA_917880885.1. Taxonomy (NCBI): domain Eukaryota; kingdom Metazoa; phylum Arthropoda; class Insecta; order Trichoptera; family Limnephilidae; genus Limnephilus; species Limnephilus marmoratus. The sequence goes on from OU862935.1 coordinate 13,464,650, forward strand.
CTGCCCTTATGATGGACGCTGTAACACTGGCTAAAGTTTGGGGATTTGGAACAAGACATAATAACCCAAAAAATCTTCATGATATTTTTCAAAGTTTCTTCAATTTCATTGAGTTGTGTAAAAAAATTTTATCTCTTATCGTCTCTTCATTTTTATTGATTGAGCGTAGAGTTCAGTTTTAACTCGGCCATTTGGTATTCGATCTGTTTGTAAATTTGGTTATTACGTTCCGGTTCCGGTTCAAGACGGTTTTGTGGTGTTGGTTATTACCTTTTTATCCCGCCAGTACCGTACTAAGAAAAGAAAGTTTAAAAAATAATTATTGTATAATGAATAACTTATTACTTTGTATAAAACCACTATATTTAAAACAATATCAACATGTTTCGACAACAATGTTGTCTTCATCAGGATATGTTACTATGATACAATAAATGAAAAACAAGTATAGACAAATTAAAATAAATTATAACATAGACAAAATATTACATATTCATTATATGAAAAATGATGCCACAAAATAAATTTGCGAAGTTTGAAGAAATAATTATTGTCATTGAGTAACCCTTCTGTGGACATATTGTAAAATGCCTTATTTGAAAATTTAAAAAATGTTACGTTAAATATTTATGGTTTATGAATTAGGAAGTAGATACGTAGGTGCCTACTTACAAATCTCCTTCTCAAATTTATTTAGATAAAATTAGAAACATACCGTTGCTGTTCACACACTACTAAATGCAAACCAATACAAAATGTTCATAATGTTTGACAAATTTTGACGACAGTTGGCGCTCCGAAATTGCAATTATTATAAAATTGTAAATTTTGGTGCATTATTTGCTAATTTCAAAACTAAAATCGACCTCAATAAGGTGGTATGGATACGAACATATCGATTTTTTGTACTTATATACGCTGTTATATACATATACAGTTCATAGACAAGTAGTTTTATCCTTGATGCATTTGAATGAAAATATGCTTTATACTTTTGTTATTCGGCGGTACATCCTCTCTGCACACCTTAGCGGATACTTAGTTATATTTTGTGTAAGGAGGTATACCGTATTTTCCCTAAACCGACTGCATATTTTAATATATAAGTATGCTAGGGGGCAACCGCGGGGAATCAACTGCCATGTGTGCCTTAGGGTGATGATGATTTTGACAATTTAGTATTTCTGCAGTTCCTAACGATTACCTCTAACGATGACCTGTTTGTCTTCTTTTCTTAAACGCACCAATTGCGATCTCATCATTAATTTGACTCCCCATAAAGTGCGGCGAACCGCACCATCTGTTTTAAAATTCTTCCCTCAAAATAATAGAGGTCCATCGGCCGAGGTTCGCAATTATTTCAATTCCGCCTCATCTCACCTGACAATAATCAACAGCGGTAGTAAATCTGCCTTTTGGACTTTCCAAAAATGTAGTCACCCTTTTCGGGCGGCTTTTGGGTCCCAACAAAGGGCCGCATTCCGAGTCAGACGGATCAAAACCGGCGACACCGCCCCGGGAGGGTGACGTCACAACCAGTCACAATATACACATGCCATATTTGCCAATTACTTGATCTCTATTCGTTGTTGAAATAGGTTTTTTTTAGTTTCAAAGATTTGTAGAATGGTATTTTTGTGCTCTGGCGTTAAATGAAATGTTGCTTAGTTAAAGTTAGTTAAACAAAGTTTCTGCACGACTAAGATCAATTGTAAGCAGATTGTATAAACTAAAAATTTTTGTTCCTATCTGCACACTTCGAATAATTTATTTATCTCTAGCTGAATCTGTTATAAGGTATGGAATAACAGCTTGGGGATTTTCTTGTAAAACAAATATAGACCATGTTCAATCAGTGCAAAATTCATTGGTTAAATTATTAGCTGAAAAAAATTTATACAAAGAAAGGCATAGCATTCCATACTATTATCAAAGTCTCAAAATTCTTTCAGTGAGAGCAATTATGTGGTACAAAATTATATTTCAGCACATAAATAACCCTTTATATATAAACAGGCTGGAACACAACCATAATACTCGTTTGAACTTTAATAAAGGACTAATTGTACCTAAACATACAATAAATATGGACAAAGAACGTTAAATTACATGATTCCCAGTTGTTTAAATATGCTTCCAGCTGAAATTAAAAACTGTGCCCAATACAAACAATTGGTTAACTTACTGAAGACTTGGCTTACGGAAAGAATAAATTTGTATTAGTTTACAATAACATATTATTTATTCTAAAGACTTTAAAATTGTTTCATGTTTTCATAATTTTTCTTTTATCTAAGTATATTTCTGTAAAAAAAATTATTTTATTTTATATCTATAATTGTAAAAATGTATCTAAGTATATTTCTGTAAAAATTTAATTTAATTTTATATTTTTTAACTGTAAAAATGTAACTATTAAATCACTATAATAAGATCTTTAATGTAAAGAACCCGTTAGACAAACTGCTAAAAAGTCGTTTATCGGGACTTTTTGTCTTATATTTGTAAAATGTATAAATAAATAAATAAATAAAAAAAGTCGTGAAATGTACGAGAGAGAATCGTTAGTTCAATATGCCATTTTGTGGAGGTGGGAGGAGTTCTGGCCTCATGAAATTTACAAAGCCTTATCACGACGTCACAATACGAAGATGCCATATTGCGCCGATTCACTTGATCTCTAATCACTAACTAACTAAAACTAACTAACCATCACGCCGTTTCCCCGCAGGGGTAGGCAGAGAGGACGGACCGCCAAACATCCCGGTCTTGGCACACATTCCTTGCCTCGTTTACATTCATACAACGTCTCATACATTCTCTTCTATTATTCTGACTCTTGACATGGCCCGACTCAAGTATCTGATTCACTTGGTCGTGCCATGTCTTTCTTGGGCGTCCTCGACTTCTTCTACCATTCACATCTGCGTCATATATTCTCCTTACACTCCTTTCCTCGTTCATTCGCTCTACATGCCCAAACCATCGAAGCGTTCCTTTCTTGATCTTACTCATCACGCTTACATCAGCCTTGCATTCTTTGCGGATTTCCACATTTCTCACGCGATCATACATGGTTTTACCACACATACGCCTCAGGGATCTCATTTCTACAGCATTCAGTCTACTTTCATCCTTCCTCTGCCAGTTCCATGCCTCACTGCCATACATCAGAGTAGGTACCAGTACTCCATTATGGACGGCTAGTTTCGCGTCTTTGGGCAGTTTTTTGTTGGTGCCAACGGCGTTCAGTCCTCCATTAATAGAGTTACCTGCATTCACCCTTCTTTCAATATCTCTATCAGCCTTCCCATCTCTCGTAAACATACTTCCCAAATAAACAAACTCATCCACCTGCTCCAAGTATTCATCATTCACAACTATATTGCATACTGTTTTCGTACTCTCTCTTTCAAACACCATGACTTTAGACTTACTTACATTCATCATTAACTCATTCTTCATACATACTTCGTTCATCCTTGACACGAGAGACTGTAGATCTTCCATACTGTTAGATATCAGCACCGCATCATCAGCATACAACAGGCAACATACTTCCAGATTACTCAATTTCGCGCCCAATCCCATCTCTTTCAATTCTTGCATACAATTATCCATATATAGATTGAATAACCACGGCGACATTACGCAGCCTCTCTAATCATTATTGAAAAAAAAATTCTAATGAAGTAGTTTAGATTATCTCTTTTGAGCTCTGGCGATTTTGAAAATTTGTTAGATTTTTTACAAGCTCTTGTAGAAACCACATGATACATAATCGACAATCAGATTAAGCAATAAACTAATAGAAAACGAGATTATTCATAAGATCTTATGTACCTACACCACACAATGGATGTACATCCCCCTAAAAAATGTATGGTATATGTTATACTTAATGTTAAAAATTTTAACCCTAGATAGCTAACGTTCGTCAAAATGACGAGCATCAAATATACATTTCTAAAGGTCTCTTTTAAATGCTTCTAGCGAGAAAATTTGCAGCCGTCACTACTTAGTAGTCGCTAGACTACTAAGTAGTTGCGCATGTTGGGTAGTAGGTAAGTTATTTTTTGACATACCTACCTACTGATTATTCAATGATTCCGGTGGTTTTAAGGGTTTGGTTCAAATTTCCCCAAAAATATAATTAATAGTTGGATTGTCATAGTTGACGTATATCTTATTTTTTCACGAATTTTCCCAATTATACTTTGTGTTTAATTTTAAATATTATTAGATTTAGCAGTACTTTAAAAATGGAAAAAAATACGTTTTTGTTATTATCTTCATTATTCTTTATGTCACTAAAAAAATCTGATTGATAAATAGAAGACAACATTAGAGACTCTTAATCGAAAATTTTATACCAAAAATTAGAAAAAAGATACTTAGAGCCCAGGACCTGAGCCTTTTTTTTTACATGAATACCGCACAAGAGTCCCAACTGCTCCCGTCTGGAGCCAGTAGGACTATGGCATCCCCAATTGGGGTATGTTGTGAGGCTGATGGTAGTGGGGAAGGGAAGGAGATAGGGAAGAGGAAGGTGAGGAAGTACCTGGGTATTCAGATCTGGTCACCAAATACGGCTAAAGCCATTACAAGCAACGTTTCAATTCTGAATGGTGGTCTCACACCAGGGCGATACTGAAGAGTATCTTCCACTCTGGAACGTGCAGCAAATATACTATATTATTTTTTTTAAATGAATAATTGTGAAATAACGCAAATTAATCAAATAAAATTTATTTGCCACGCCGGGATTCGATCCCGCGACCTTCGGAGTGCTAGTCAAGAGCCTAACCACTGGACTACGCCGGCCGTCAAAGGCTTTGCTCTACAACTGCGCTAATTCGACCCAACCCTCTTCGATTATATTTAGATCATACTTCAACTAAGAACCACGAACAGTATCTTCATTTTCATAACGCATATTTTTTTGTCTGCTATCCTTACGTATGATTACAAGTTTTAATTTTTTTCAAATTTTCAAAAATTAATAATAAATAGATTATCAAAAAAAGTTCGTCCAAAAATCGTACGGTTAGCTTATTGAGATACAATAACAACGCTAGCTATTTAGGGTTAAAATAATAAATATTTTTCTTTAAATAGATGATTAATCTATCGTGCAATAATTTAAATAAATTAAAATTAATAATAACATTTCATTTAGTAATGATGACCTTTCAAGAGCGGAACACTGATGTGCCACAAAATAATTATATTATTAATAATTTGATAACGCTTCTTGTCATAATAATGATTCCTTAATGAACCCATTCACAATGTCACTAGGGTACAATATATAGCATAGGCTATACCAGGGTAGGCTTCTGCATAGTACACAACTTCTCATGCATTCTTCCTCCCACAACTCCCACCCCAAGCCGCAGAGCGGTCTTCATTATTGTATTATTATATTATTATACGGGGATGGGGTTGCCATTCAAAACTTTACGGTAAGGGATTCCCCGCGCTAGGGGATGAGAGAGGATATGAACATCAACAACAAAAAATAATAATATTTGGCAAAGTGGTTCGTTCCTACTATAACCTTACTCCCAGTGGATATTTCTGGTTTTAAAACCGTCGAAATTTGTAGGTAGTTAGGTATTTTATAATTCTTCTTAAGTCAGTTCATCATTGCTGAGGATCGTGACTCCTACTCTAATTTCCATTGGGGACAAGACTCCTTCACTCCTCGCAGTTTTGTGCTGCGTGGAGAGCTGCGATCGACATACCAGACGCCAGTGATTCTTGAGCATTGGTGACCTTCCTCTGCTTCATCTGCCTTCCACTTTGCCAGTGACTACTTCTCCAAGTTGGAGTTCTCAGTTTGGTGAGCAACGTGTCCAATCTTAAAATACGTTGCTTATTGTGGATGATATCTCTTCCAGAATAGGATCCTGAGCATTTTCTCCAGCACCACATTTCGAGGGCGCCTATCCGCTCTCTTTTGGTGGCTCGAAGTATTCACATTACTATAATAATTGGATATTTTTACAACGTATAATAAAATCAACAAATAAGTCCTGCTAAGCCAATTGAATTGGCTTGTCAACAGGTGCTTATATTTTAGTTACATATACATTTTTTTAATTTAAAATTTACATCTTATATCTACAGATTCAACATTTTTTCATACATATCAATATCAATGTAAATATTTTTTCCGATATCCAATTTTTCCCCATATATTTAACCTTATTCATAGAATTACATTGCTTTATAGTGTCAGGTAATAAATTTAATATCTTCGGTATGATGTATTCAAATGTTCTCCGTCTATTGTTAAATTTCGTTAACCCATCGTTGCGCGTGAATCTAGTGCTGTATTTACGTTCTAATTTCTCTTTATGCTGCGGGGTAAATATTTGCTGAATTTAAAGTAAAATTTTGGCGCTCTGAAACAGCAAAACAGCACTCTGAATTCATCTATTGTATTTCCCATTTTAATTATCCGTCAATCACAATTTTTAAATCACAGCCGCTTCCACGCCTTACATCGTCGCCCAATCGAGATATACCTATTTTCCTTGTGTTTTTTATTAATCAATTATTTTACTGATTTCAAAAGTTTCTGTTATAGTTAAATTCAGCCGCATTTACCCCAAATTACTTGTGTTTTTAGTTAACATAATTTTTTAACTGTTTTCGATCAAATTTATCTCGTACTTAAATTTAAACTCGTAATATCTTCCAGTCCACCCCACTTAACACTCCCACCGAACATTATCATTGTAACAAGGGTGTTGAAGGCTGCAAGGAGGTAGGGTGGGGTACATTTGATACAGTGGCTGGTTGCAAAGTTTGCCACAGCTCTCAGAAGTGTATATGACAGTTATTAATAGCGTACGCATTCTTGGTGAGTAAAGTGCCAAGAGAAAGTGTGCTAGAGATGAGAGACTGGGTGTTGGTTACCCCCTTTGTGGTATGATGCATACTTGCATACTTTACTTTGAAGTGGGAGGTAAAGGGTTCGATTCCCTTCTATGTGGTATCACACAAGAGCCCCAACTGCTTCCAACCATCCGGAGCCGATAAGACTATGACATCTCCGATTAGGGACATTGTGAGGCTTAAGGAAGTGAGGAGAGGAAGGGTATGGGAAGAAGAAGGTGGGAAAGTATCTGGCTATTTATATCTGGTCACCAAACATAACTAAAGTCATTTCAAGCAAAATTTTAATTCTGAATAATGATCCTTCACCAGGGCGATACTGAAAGTATCTAAATCACTTTGAAACGGGCCGTAGTTGTACTATGTTATTTTTTTAATGGATGAATTATTTTATGATACAAATTAATTATTTGCGCACCAAGGATCACACCCGCGACCTCTGCATTCGTACCAAGAATCGTAACCACCAAACCACCGAGGAATTTATCTTAAGTTGAGTATCTTCTAATCCTTTTTTCGTTGTGTCCCAACTGTGTGCGACTATGGCATTCCATCGAAACAATACCAATATAGACAGAGGGATGAGGAACGACAACTGAGATGGTATAGGCATTCGACCAAGATACGTCAATGGTATAGGCACATTTTCAATTCAAATTATTTTTTCTTTCAAAAACATTACAAAATTAAAAATTTTAATGTGTTTTTAAAATACAATTGTAACAGTCTAACATTAAACATAAATGGTAGGCTAAAAACTATACAAGCATTAATAAAGCTTGCCTTTTAAAAGCAGCTTCACTAACTCTAAATATGTCGATATCCGAATTAATTCTATTCAACAGCAAGATTGCTCTCCCGACCCACATGACCATTGGCAAGTTAGTCCTGCAGGCCGGAAGATAGAACAGCCTATGCTGTCGGTGGCGAAGATAACCATCGGGAACATAGAAATGAATGCTCTTCAAGATAGCTGAGTTTTCAAACCATCCGAAAATAAATCTGAAGAAATGCGTAGCAATGTGTACATCCCTTCTGACTCTTAAATGGTTCATTCCGAGCATATCCAAAAGAAAGTCGGTAGGATAGAGCCACGGGTAATAGCCGTACTCCCTCATGTACAGAAATCTCAGAAATTTCATAAGACGGAGACCACCAGACCACACAATAAAGCAGGCAATATCTATGGAGCTTCACCGACAGTCATTCACAGGAAGACCAGAGAACTCCTGGATGATTCAATGCTCAAAAATACTACAGAGAAACACGATAATGGATGAAGCCTGGATGAAAGCGATACCCAGAACCGACGAAGATACAGCCTGAGAACGAGAAGAGCCGACCCCAACAGCCTACCTAGGCAATGAGTTGGGACAGTTCAAGGAAGAAGAAGATCCTCTCTGTACACCCCTTCGGGGGCACTTAGTTATATTTTGTGTAAGTAGGTATACCGCTCAGCAGCTCAGTGATAAGAAAAGCCGAGATCAGTATCAAGACGAAGATGGTAGTGTTTAAAACGGTATACCGCCCGACGCTCACTTACGGCCACCAGACATGGATGCTAAATGAACGAACACGCTCTAGAGTCCAAGCTGCCGAAATGAGGTACTTGAGAGGAGTGGCAGGGGTTACGAAATGGGATCATATAAGAAACTCGATGATCCGAGATGATCTAAACATTGAACCACTGCTACTCTTCATATAAAAATCGTAACTGAGATAGCTTGGGCATGTACTAAGAATGTCTGATGACCGAATTCCGAGGAAGATACTGAGCGCGATTCCAGAGGGTAGACTTCCAGTGGGCCGCCCCAGACACAGTTGGGCGAGGCAACTTCAGAAACTGTGTGAGGAGAAGATGGGTCTTCCATGGACAGATGCCGAACAATCAGCACAAGACAGGGATGTATGGAGGAGCCTTGTCGATGCAATGGGTCCCCGACCCGAATAGGAAAAGGGGAAGAAGATGATGGTGATCATGAAGTATACCGTATTTTCCCTGAACCAACTGCATATTGTACCGGGGGCAACTGACGGGAGATCAACCGTGACAACCGTCAACATATTTCTTTCACATCCATTGAGAATGCATATTTTCAAATAATTTTTCTATCAAATTCCACAATATAAGATGTTGAATATGGAAAGATTGTAATAAAGCCAAGAATCAAAAATAATTATTCCGTTTTCAAATCATTGTATCATGTCCAATTTCCATCATATAAGTACAATTAAAATCAATATAACAGAGAGATAATATTTCACTTCCTCATTAAAATAAATCTATAAATACTTAAAACAAATATTATTACAGGCAAGAAAATTTTCTTCCTTTCTTAGAAAACCACAATCACATTGCTCTAAGTCCATTGTCGTACGTTTTCTTTGAAACGTAATCCCTCTCTTGCGGTTGTGAGGAAATATACCCGTGTAATGTAGGTTCTTAGACGATTTTGATGTCATCACAAACCACAGGGGGAGGTTTTGAAATGTCTTCGAAATTCGAAAATTTAAACCTTAATTCATATTGTCATTTATAAAAGGTACTCGTATATTTTGGGGGGTTTAAGTCAAATAACGTTATCTACAAAAAAATATACGAATAATTCTAGATATGAAAGTCACATAACGTTATCTACAAAAAATATACGAATAATTCTTGGTATGAAAGTCGCATAACGTTATCTACAAAAAATACACGAATAATTCTAGATATGAAAGTCAAATAACGTTATAAACAAAAAATGTACGAATAATTCTTGGTATGAAAGTTATATAACGTTAATTACAAAATATATACGAATAATTCTAGGTATGAAAGTCAAATAAATAGTATCCTCCTAAAAACTGGGCGTACTGTACAGGGCCCGCAGATACTTTAATAGTACCTAACTGCTAACCCTGTACAAATCATAAGTGCGCCCCACGTTTGAATTTGGCAGCCACCTCTGCTCTAGAGCTCCAAAATACCTGAAAAATACTCTCGACTCTGTGCAGAAACGGACGGTCCGTTTGATAGATTCTCCCATCTTAACAGACGGATTGCAATCTTTAGAGCACAGGCGTCGGGTGGGAATGCTATCCTTGTTCTACCGTTATTACAATGGAAGATACTCCGAGGAACTAGCATCATTGATCCCTTCGGCACCGGTGCATAGTCGGGAAACACGCCAAACGCGTGCCCAACATTTGTACACGGTTGACATTTGCCACATGAGAACGGGTCGTTTCTTCGACTCGTTCTTGTATTCAACAGCTCGGCTGTGGAATGATTTGCCGGTCTCTGTGTTTCCTCCTTCCTACAACATGGGTCTCTTCAAGACCAATGTTCATTCCTTCCTCTCCTCAAAAAGACCCGGAGTGCTGACGGCGGAGTGCTCTTAACAGTATCGCCAATCGACAAAGCAAAACCAGGGCGATTCGGACGGATTAATTAAATGTCTAGTCAGGAAGAAACAAATTAACGATCGTCCAGCAACCAAAATAGTTTAGAAGAGATTTTTTAAGTCGGGATAATAATTATTACGGAGGCAATAATTAGATATTATCGTGACATAGTGCTTCCAAATTATTTAAACGGTTACTTTTTTACGTAACGGTTATTCGGTATTTTTACAGTAACCTTATAACTCACCCCAATTTGATATGCGGTAGTCCCTCTGGCTAGTAAAAGTGGCTCCCATGTTGAATATGTTAAATCCAAAATTTCCCCGATAACTGGTGTACTCTATCGACTTCAAGATGTGCTCCCCACAGCTTTACTGCGTGCCACATATTATGCTCTGATCCACTCTCACCTAAGTTATCTGGTTAGTATCTGGGGCACCATTACTAAGAAACAAATATCTGAAATACAAGTAATCCAAAATAGAGCCATAAGAAATATATACCATCTTCCATGGGATACGCATGTCAAAGACATATACTCACTGACACAAATTCTTCCCTTTACCATTCTGCCAAAATATAGCATCACCACTGCCATCCTACAAATAATTCAACACTCGTCACACACCAACACTAAACCAGCCTTTAATTCCGATATACACCAGCACAAAACACGATCACAAAATCAAATACACCTATCGTCATCTACACACACAACTAAATTTGGAATTAACTCCTTACAATACATCGCACATACGCAATACAACGCATTACCTAATATCCTAAAACTACCAGAATCAAACAAAAAAATATTGGCAAAGGCTCTAAAAGGATATTTTCTCAGCAACTTTATTAACCAGTGACGAATTTATCTGTCTTCCTTTGTAACTCTTGTATATTCTTCAATTACCTGTATCAAGTGTGTCTAGTCCATTTAAAATATATGTATTGTTCATTGATTTCCGTGTTCTTATGTAAAAATAATTTTCCTTTAGATGTATAATGTTGTCCTTCCCGAAATGAGTTTTATTAAACTCATTGGGAGTAATGTATTATAAATTTTATGTAATAATTTTTTAATATATTATCTCTAATAAAAAAAAATAAAAAAAAATAATGAATACTTGGTAATCTTGTACAATATTCACATAAACTTATTTTTTTAACCTGTTTAATGGCATAGGTAGGTATAATGCTGACGTAAATTTATTTTTCTTTTTATTTAACTATGGCACGTGTTGCAAATCTTTTTATAAAAATAATTGGAATCAAAACTATCTCAATACGTGGGTGAAATATTCTTTTGCCCTGTAGTGCTCTCCATTATAAAGAATTCAAGTGAATTTAATAGCATGAATTTCTGTATAATCCAAGTGAATTTAATAATATGAATTGTTGTACAATCCAAATGAATTTAATATGAGTTTTAGGATTTCCAACTACTGCTTATTATTTCATTCGGAATTACGAGGAAGCTCTTATTAACCCCTAATGCGCCAAGAAATCCACCGTGGATTTGCTACCAGCTCACCGCACTTGCCTCGGTGGTATTTTGAACCAAAAAATGCTCCTAGCATACTAAAATGTGTTTTATTCGCTTGGCAGGGAAATAATGTAAAACTGCGGGCGGCTTTTGGTTCTGCTTCGTCCAGTTAGAGTGTTGATGACCATTTGGTGAAATTGTTCCTAAAATAGCCCGTTCCTCGGATCCACTGTGATCTTGTGATAGCTAGTCACCAGGACAAAGTAACCGAGACAGGCAATGACGTGACATGTAATATATAGCCGTGTGATACAACTAAGTATTACCCTCAATCTTTCCATGTCGGGAGAGATACTCTAATATATTATATTATATTGGTTTTGGCAAGTTACAGGGAGAAATTAACCCCTTTGTCTTGTAAAGTGTAGTAATGTTATCTGATGGATTTTTTTTACCCGATGTTCGGGCTACCTTGGGCAAGATGAAGGGCATTAATATTTTTTTTTATGGTTTGTTTATCTGTGAGTGGTACACTTTTGGATAGACACACACATGCAAACATTTTTACATACACCCATGCATGTATGTATTCATGTACAACAAATATGCATACCATCATAAATATTTATTTATTTTTTATATAAGAGAACAAAGGTAAATTTTCTTAAAGCCCGCGTGTCAAGGTGGATGAAGGATGGATATGGCCAGGCGGTGGAGGAGATTGTCATCGGCACTTGATTGCCCGAGACATGAGATGCTTCGGTTCGGAGAGATACTCTAATTTACAAAATCCTTGTACTTGTACCTGCCAGGGGCACGTTCTCATGTGACCTGCTAACGGAAGTGGCGCCATCCTTTGACGAATTCTTGAATTCGAAACCGAATTACAACGGCAGCTTTGTTTGAAATTACACGTACACAAATGCTTATATGGCGGGGCGCGTACGGCGCGGCGTCAGACATGCACCCTGACGTGTTCTTAAATTTAAACCACGCAGAAGCAAGGCTATTAATACTGTTCGATGATGTTAATATTATTATTTTAGTTTGTCTTTTTGTCACATGCAAATATGTTTATTTTATCGTTTGAAAAGCTCGTTGCGAAAATGTCAAATGTCGTAATTTCGATTTTTAAAAGTCACAGTACAGTATTTTTTATTTACAGGAAATTCTTATGAAACTCTCGAATATTTTAGCACAACATCTTCATTAAATTATATATGTTTAATAGAGATTATTTTCAATTAGAGAAAAAAAAACATATCTCTGAATATAAGTAGATATCCTGGGGAAACTATACAAGATGGATACATTAAAAATATAAAATTAATTATATATGTATATGAACACATTATCTGTTAAGATGGTACAATTTACCCATTATTTGTAAGAAATATTAATGTAACAATATTGTTCTTTCAATGTGTACATCTTTTTTATAATTTTATAAAATTATTATTCGACACGCTAGTGAGATTATAAAATGAAATGTAAATAATTACATCACGTAAAGGAACAATAAATCAATAAAAATAAATAAATTTACAGAAACGGAATTCCGCAAAAGACAACAATATTTCGAAATTATTCTACGAACTCTATACGGCCGGCGATTGGGTGCTTTTATAATACCCACGGCAACGACACGGCGACGGCTATGGAACACTGCATCTCATTTGAGTGAGGGAAATGCAAGAAAATGATTACCATTTCCTATTGAGGAAGCAGACATACGTGCATCGATTGAATCATACTTTTCCTCGCTATTATAGTATAACAAAGAGCTGCATCATTATTGTTATAAAGAACGTACTTTTTTTGGATCTTTTGTATGCCGTTGCCGTGCCGTGGAAATTATAAAAGCGCCCATTGATTGGCAATTTACCCCTGGCGTTCCGAGGGTTAAATCATTATTCGAGAAAATATTTTATGAAAACAACCTTTTCCAGTGAAAACATAAGAAAAAACTTAAGTAATACGAAACACGTGCCTTTCGTACTTACTTTTTCTATTTTCATTACGCGTGTTCAGGCTTTTTTATACTAATAGATACACATTTTGACATTGAGAGGTCGTCAAAAAAACTGTTTTAATATAAATTTGTACCCTATAATAAATGTAACCTACTGGATAAACTTGTGCGGTTGGATAAAAGTTTAAATTATCAAATCTCAAAAGTGATTCATTGTAATAAATCTCTATTACTCTATCATAGAAACCAAACATAATTATTCCGAAGTTCAGAATAGAATTGTTCAAAGAAAATATTATACCTATTTAAATTTTTAAGTTATGTTAGTTATATAATTTTTTTTAATAACTCAGTGTTACCATTGATGTGCGAAGGTTATTTTTAAGGAGAGGAAGTAGTACACCTGTAACTTAAAGTTGCCATGTTGACAGCGCCGGATCCACGAAATCTGTCAATTTTTTTTTTAACAAGATAAATATTTCAGAGTTACGAATAACCTGAAATTTTTTCAAAATCTCCTACTTCAACCGCACTAAGCGGAAAAGTTAGTCGTGTCTTGGTGGAGGATTTAGCCAAGGAATTGAACACACGACGCCTGGATGACCCAAACGCGATGCCAACTCAGACCGATCAATGTCTTTATAAATACATATTTTTTTAATTTTATATTAATTATTAGCTGGTTCCCGGCATGCGTTGCAATGCCGTATTCAAATAAATACATTGTTTCTCCCTGCATGTCCTTTCCCGTGCATCCCCTACCCTCCCGCGTTCCTCTTCCACCTTCCCCGCCCACTCTTTCCCTTTTTCCGCTTTCCCGTCCCGCAAACCCCCCTCCAGTGTTCTATATATTCAGTCCTAGTGCATTCAGTTTTCAAATAGCTCGCGTGCCATCTATTACAATTTTTTCGTATATTAAAAATATTCATTTTTGTATATCATAAGAACAATCAATCAAATTTGGTACCTAACGTAGGTACCTATTTAAAATATCTATAATTTAAAAAATCCATAGACAATTCTTTTAATATCTACGAAAAAAAAACAGCTGCCTGATAAATTCAATTTCATCAAACGCGCGAACTGTCAAACGTGCGAAGTTAAAATAGTCGTTTTCTGAAATTATTCAATTTTCTGCACAATTTTCTTAATTTTTTTTCCATAATAACCTTCTACAAAGTATTAGAAAACTTTAAAAAAGATGAATGAAATAGGTAAAGTCGTTCTGAAGTTATGGCGTGACCACTGACCAAGGAAAACAGGGATTCATTTATGTATATATACATGTGAAAGAATGGAAAAAGTCATAACATAAGAATATGGACGGACTTTCTGGCCCCTAGCACAGTCGATCGATTAGGATTAATAGGATAACTTTTCATAATTTCCTAGCACGATTCCAGATCGCCTATCAGTAACAGTTTACAATGACTCGTTGTTCTTATATTCGTCGCCGCAACTGTTATTTGTGCGTTAGCGATCTGCAGTTGTCCTAGGGAACGATGAGAAATTACTAAAAGTTACTATCAATCCTTATCGATCGACCGTGCTAGGACCCATGGAGAAGACAAAGGTATTAAAGACTAGAAGTAGGTACCTACACAACAACATTACATATTAAAAATACAGTTAATAAATTTAAATTCTTATCAAGTTTAATTTAAAAACTTAGTTTTATTTTTAAGTTTTTTTTTTATTATTTTAAAAGAAAAGGGGGGAACCAATAAAATGGGGGCCTCAGCAGAGGCATCCCATCCAGTAAGGCCAAAATTATATAAATTATACTGTAAAATATTAAACTATTCTATGAAAATAAAAATAAAAAAATAAAAATCGTAAAACTTTTTTGAAATTTTTTTCAAATCTTAAAAAAACTAAAAAACTATGACCTACGAGGCGTACTCTACACGTTAAGTATTTTGATGTATTTGCTGTAGAAATGAGTGTGGTGAAACCATGTACGATCGTGTGAGAAATGTGGAGATCTGCGAAGAATGCAAGGCTGATGTAAGCGTGATGAGTAAGATTAAGAAAAGGACGCTCAGATGGTTTGGACATGTAGAGCGAATGAACGAGGAAAGTAGTGTAAGGAGAATATATGACGCAAATGTGAATGGAAGAAGAAGTCGGGGACGCCCGAGGAAGACATGGCACGACCAAGTGAATCAGATACTTGAGTCAGGCCATGTGATGAGTCGGAATAATAGAAGAGCATGTATGAGACGATGTATGAATGTGAACGAGGCAAGGAGTGTGTGCTAAGATCGTGTTTTTTGGCGGTCCGTATCTCTGCCTACCCCTGCGGGGAAACGGCGTGATGGTTAGTTAGTTAGTTAGTTGCCTACACATAACATATGAGTTCAAACCTTCGACCAAGTCAATGGTTCAAATAATAACTTCTGAAATATTTTAATATTTTGCTGTTTTGTTAACGAAGAAATTTATAAAATTCGCCAGTGCGATGTGCTTTATTTTTATTGTCTATTTATTAGCAAACGATATATAATACGACACGTATAAATGAGTTTTTTTAACTTTATTTGGTTCATTTTTCAACACCCCTAACAAAGATGGTTCGCAACCTTTCGTGACTTAGCATAAGTATCCGGGTTCGTAGGGTGAGGTTGTCTGCTTTTACACACATACTGCGTGGCGGGCCGGATCGTATGAGACTGGTCTAGGGAGACCGTTTGATCTCTCCAGCTGGACTCTCTTGATACATCGCCTTGCATCGCAGTAGGAGGGATGAATTCATACGTCCGTCACTCCTGAACACATTTACCCCAGATTCCTACTCACCCTTCATACCTTCTTCATTCCCACTTCCTCTCCCTCCATTCCCTAAAAAGACCCGCCACACAGCATTCCCAAAGATAACATAGGCTTTTAAAGATTTTTTTCCTTGGAGCCTCCTGTGTGAAACAATGTAAAAAATAAAAGTTTTTCATCTTTATTTTAACTGTATGAGTTAAACCTCAAATTGTAATATTTACTTAAATGAAGACAATATAATCGAAAATCTAGAAACAGAAAAATCAGAAAAAGATATTGGCACATCTGGGACTCGAACCCAGGACCTCTCGCTTTCTGGGCAAACGCCCTAACCACTGCGCCAAGGTGTCGATATCAAATTCGGTCCGGAACCACCCACATTATCTTCATTTTCTTAACGCATTTATTGTTGGCTGCTATCTTTATGTATAATTGCCCGCAAAGCGAGAGGTCCTGGGTTCGAGTCCCAGAGGTGCCAATATCTTTTTTCTGATTTTTCTGTTTCCAGATTATCGATTCAGATTCGCTTATATTGTCTTCGTTTAATATTTTTTTAAATATGTTCTATGCAATTCACTCGCGGTGGAAGTGAAACCTTCAGAAAAATAAAGTAGACATGAGTGGGGAGGCTATGAAGCACCGCACAAAGTGGAGACCGGTTATACTATCTCATTCTCTTGCAGGCCAAATCCTATCGATGTATTTGTTTGTCACTTTTTAATTTCGCTATTTTTAATCGAGTTCCAAATCACAACGGTGCTAAAAAAGGTTTCATTTAAAAAAAATGGCGGTCTGTCCTCTCTGCCTACCCCTGCGGATAAACTGCGTTATAGTTAGTTAGTCAATTTCAGAATCTAACTTCAAAATCATTCTTGAAATAGTGCATCAGTTGCATCGTGCAATTCCGACCGTTCAGCTGCGTTCAACTGCATACAAACATGAAACGATTATTCGTGCATTACCATAAAACACACCGGCCGCATGCTGCATATCGCTCTATAATACCCTGTGTTTGTATGCATTTATGTGGGCGGTGCACTCAACTGCCCCATGTACCTGGGAGGGCGGGGCAAGCCACACCACGTGATCAGGAGTGCAGCAATCTGCAGGAGTGCATTGCCTATATAAACTATAGAGACATAGAAGCATTTTAACAAGGCTTAACAATAAATTTAATGCTGGTACTGTGTGCAAGAAAAAATATAATTGGTATACATATTGTAGGGAAATAAATTTATTTAATGTTTTATTTCTTTTAAATATTTCGTGTTTCAATTTTGAAATGCGTTTTTAATGCATTGATATATATATATATATATATATATATATATATATAAATTTTAATGTAAATTCGTAGTTACTACTAATTATGAAGAATATGTAAACGTTTTTGAATTAATGATAATTAATGTAAGAACTAAATGTAGAATTTATAATAATAAAGGAGAATATAAAATTTACATTTTTAAATTTGAAACTCGATGAAACGAAAAATAGCGACACTAAAAAGAGACAAACACATACATCTAAAGGATTTAGCCTGCGAGAGATTGAGATGGTATAATCGGTCTCATCTTTGTGCGGTGCTTCGTAGCCGTACCACTTTTGTCTACTTTAGTTTTCTGAAGGTTTCACTTCTACCGCGTGTAAATTGCACACTTGTTTTTATTTCTTTAGATATATTTAAATAATTATTTTGAGTAGTGCAGAGGGAAATGAGATGGGAAGACGATGGTGGGGAAGTACCTGGCTGTTTAGATCTGGTCACAAAACACGGTTAAAGCCATTTCACGCAACGTTTCAATTATGTATGATGGTCTTACGTCAGGGCGATATTAGAAGTATCTTCCACTCTGGAAGGTGGCGGAATTGTTGTATATATTATTTTTAAACAAAATTTAACTGAGCATACCGGCATTTGAACCCGCGACCTCCGGATTGGTAGTCATGAGCCTTACCCCTCGACCACGCAGGCCGTCAATTTAAAGTGAAAACAGTTTTTTTTTTTACATTGACTCCACACAGAAGGCCCTGAGGAAAATAACTTCCCTCATGGCCTATGTCATCTGTCATAGGCCCTGAAATGAAACGCGCAATCAAATTAAAAGACAGACGAAATTCAAAATTCAAAACAGTCGGGTTTTTTTAAATTAAGTTACACGGAGGCCGTGAGAAAAATAATTTTCTTCAGGGAATACGTCATCTTCAGGGATGCTGTGTAGGGGGTCTTTTTAGGAAAGCAAGGAGAGGAAGATCTGGGAAGCGAAAAGGTAGGAGGGGTGGGTAGGAATCTGGGGGTCAGTGAGTCCAGGAGTGATCAATAGGTCGAGAGATTTAAGCTGTAGAAGTCAAAGGGACTCCCTCAACCATTCTCTCAATAGGCATCCTTTAACTAGTCTCTCTCAATAGAAACCACAAATAATGCTAAGTCACCCTGCTAAATCACCAAACGCAGCGAACCATTTAGGGTGACCTACGGCAGAAGTGGTGACTATCCAATAAATGGTTCAAGGGGCAGCGGTACCCATACACGCCTCCCAAATTGTTAAAACAGGACTTCGCTACGTTCAGTTAACTACACTACTAAACCATTTAAGGGCCCGCAACCCGAATTTCTACCGATTTCTTACACATCTCCCTTAAACACGGTAAGTTTTAGAGCTCTTAAAAAAATATATGTTATTCTTGAAGATAATACCTAGACATTGCCCGTGCCGAAACGCAAATTATATAAAATTCCCTCAATGGAAAAAAATCGCAAAGTATGCTCCAAAAATTATTATAAACACGCTGGTTTCAGTTATTTTACAAGATATAATGTATGAAAAAATTCACAGTGTTTCTTTAAATGCTGTTTAAGACAATGCCCTATTTTAACTCTATTTTAAACTATTCGTGTTTTATTAAAAATTTTCTCAATTTTCGCATCGATTTTGTCGCTGTAAATATCGCTCTCCTCTAACATTCGTAATTTCGTATCTCTCCATCTTCTTCTTTTCGAGCCCGGTTGCAGAGCCTTAAGAAAATATTCCTTTTTTGGCTCATGCCAGTCTAGTTTTCTAAATACGACATGTGTTGGCCTTTGTTTTGCTGCAAATTAAATCATTATTATTTAATTTACAATTCACCCTTTACTTCGATCACTATCAAAGTTTGACTTCTCATACCCTAGACGAGCGACGGCCACCTGCATATTACAGATTCAGCTACCGTTGCAGACTTGAGGGGAAAAACGAAAGAACTAAAACATCGACAAAACAAAACAGCGACAACCAACAAAAAGACGACAGTGGACTATCGCCAAAGAACAGTCCACGGCGAGTTTAGAAGCAACAGTTAGATGCCGAAATCCCCTCATGGAGAGAAAATTCCCTCAACACTTTGCCGAGAGGAACAAGATCTGAAGACAAGTTTTTGTTTGATAATTTTAATGTTGGTATTAGAAAGGCAGTTACTTTTTTGAATTGTTGAAAACATTCTCCTAAACATGGTTCATGATTGTTATCTTCGCCGAAGCCGATAAAATCGTAAGCTTGTTTAGTTCCTTTCTTGTTAAAATTCGCTGAGTGAATTACCAAATCGTAATAATATTTTTTATTTATTTCATTGTTTTGTATGCCCTTATTACTTCTATATTCGGTACACGAAATGATTACCAATTTTTAATACAGGTGTTAAATATGCAATGGTTGGTTACGTACAAGAATTACTAAAATTGCAATTATTTCCAAAAAAAAAAATTAATCTAAAATTATCAGAAATAATATTTTGAAATGAAAATTTTTTTTTGATTTGTTTTAAGCATAAAATTACTTCAAGATTAATAGATTTTTTTTACCACATTTATTGTTTATAAAAAACGGTCAAGTTTCTTGAGCAGAACTCACTTATTCAGGGTTTTTTTTAAATTTTTATATGAACATCGCACAAGAGTCCCAACGGCTCCCGTTTGAAGCCAGTGAGACTATGGCATCCCCAATTAGGGTATGTTGTGAGGCTAAAGGTAGTAGGGAGGGGAAGGAGATAGGGAAGAGGAAGGTTGGGAAGTGCCTGGCTATTCAGATCTGCTCACCAAACACGTCTAATACCATTTCAAGCAACTTTTCAGTTCTGAATGGTGGTCTTACACCAGGGCGATACTGAGAGTGTCTTGCACTCTGGAACGTGCCGCAAATATACTATTAAATTAATAAATTGTGAAATAACAAAAATTAATCAAATAAAATTTATTTGCCACGCCGGGAATCGATCCCGCGACCTTCGGTGTGCGATTCAAGAGCCTTACCGCTGGACTACGACTGAAAGGGTTTACTTAAAACTGAAGAAGTGAGCGTTGCTCATGAAGCATGTCGATTTTTTATAAACAATAAATGTGGTACAAACAAAGTATTCTATTAATTTTTGATTAAAATGGTGACACTAAATAAGTTTGCTGTGTTTGACGAAATAAAATTGGTTATTAGTTATTAGTATTATAACTATTCGTTTGATAAACTGTATAGGCGAGGAATTCTCGAATTTGCTTCGAAATTTTGTTGTGAACGGTGACATCGAAATAGGTCCTTATGCCCAGTGTGTGGATAGGAACTCTTAAATTGACCGGATTCATGGAGTTTTAAAGTATTCATTCCCTTTTTTTCTCAATAAAGGTAAAAGTTATAGAATTTCATTCGGTTTTTAAAAATGTAAGAATGATTGGAATGTGTTTTTAAACAAAGTGTAAAAGTAGAAGCGATGTTTGCAAATGGTCTATTTAAACCTACGGTTTTAAACAGGCCGATTAGTAGACTAATTCAGGAATTTCATTTTCATTCAGAAATCACGAATTCAATTATCTTCCAGCTAAGTCATCCTTAATTTCACAAATTAAATTTCAGCTTCTAATGAAGGATGTAGGTAGAATAATTACTCAAAGGTCGTGAGGTTGTTCGTGACCCGCGAATATTTATTGACTGGGCGTAGCAAAGTCCTGTTTTAAATTGAGGCGTTCAATTTTGTATCTGCTGTATCAACGTTCGTTTATTTGGAGAAAACCGCAAAAAACTATCACATCTCTAGCGTAAATAAATATTTGGTTTTCAATTTTTTGAATAATGAAATGGAGTAATATAATTTCGAAAAGTGTTGATTTTTTAAAGAATGTCCAGCGTAATTTCGATAAATAAAATGAATACAGCATTGGAGGGGACCCCACCACTTTCCCAACGGCGTTATAAGTAAACATATGGTTTCCTCCTTCACCGCACGGCGCACACGTCAAGACTCCACTTTTTTTTTGATCGAAGCTACATTTATTTGAACGACTCTAGACCCTCCAATGTCCATGCATACAATGTCCTCCAATGTCAACGACAATTCTGGTTCATCGCTCCTAAAATATATTATGCTTTGAGTACTGACATAAAGTCAAGTAATTCTAATTATTAATTTTTGCATTTCAAAATTTTAATTTCCATTTCCATTTTTATTTCTATTTTTCTTTAAAATGTTGTTATTTTATTTCTCTTAATTTTTTCACTAAATTTTATTTATTTTTTAATTTTAATTTATTTACTTATATGTTTTAATTTATATATTTGTATAGAACACTTGAGTTCTTAACATTTAATCTTTATTATTAATTTTTGTATTTCAAAATTTGAATTTTCATTTTTATTTCTACTTTTCCTTAAAATATGATCTTTTTTTCTCTTTATTTTTCACTTACTTTTAAATATTTCATAATTTTTATTTAGTATATTTAATCATCTGTTTTAATAAAATAGTATTTGTATTAATTTAAATAAATATTAAATATACGACTACCATAACACGGGCATAAGCCCAGTGTGGTAGCCAAAAAAAACAAGTAACTAATAAAAAATTTATGACATTAAAAAAAAAAATTAAGTAAAAAAAAATAAATTAAAAAAAACGGGGTTAGTAAGCAGTATGCAAAATGTATACATAAACATTATACAAAAGATAAATAGAAGTAGGTGGAATAATTCTTCTGAAATATGTAACATCGAAAAGGGATAATAGTGAAGAGTTAATAATGAACACAGCAGCTTTTGATACTCACCTCGTGATTTACTCGGGATACAGAGGCTTTTGAAGCTCAAATGACCGGACGCACGAGTTTCTAAAACCCGCCATTTTGGCAAAATAATTGATGCTCGTGATTGGTTGAACTCCGATATAGTGGATTTTGATAGTAACTTCTTGAATGATATAGCGGGTTTTGTTTCTTACTCGCAGTTTTAACCTGGTTTTTGGTCGTGATAAGGGCGGTTTTGAAACTCAATTTTAGGTTCATCTTGTTCCTCGCAAAAATGTGAGCAAGATGTCATACTCAGATCGTTTTGTCAAAAAATCGGATATAGCGGGTATTGAAATTATAGGGTTCAATTGGCCGATTTGGCATTCTGTATATCTGTCTATTAATGTATTTTCTGCGTACCGTTTCTGTATTCTAAAATTTGCTGCATCCGCTTGATTATTCAAGCTAGCCTTACTTTGACCAGATGACTGACTTTGCCTGGGTGACTAAATTTGACAAAAGTTCTGTAAATTTTAAAAATGTGAAACAGTCTTGTTTATTTGGACTAGTTCGCAATTTTCGATATTATATTATTATACCTACCTGAAGAAAGTATGAAAAAATAATTGTCATTGAAATGGTGACATTTCTTTTGACAATTTTGTATAATTCCTAATTTGAAATTAAAAAAAACATAAAAAATGTATAATATGTGGTTTAAAATGAGTTGGTATACATTTAAGTAACTACTGGCGAATCTTGGGATTTCAGAGGAAATTTTGGTTTTTACTTCTTTTCGGTTTGTCACAAAACATAAAAAATATGCCGTTATAATTTCAGGAGGCCAAGATTGCCCAGAGCGTCCATTCATTAAAATTTAGATGTGTCTCTTTCTGTCTTGCGAAAATTAGTGATTTTATTTTGTCAGAAAGTGAACGAAATAGCCTTTGGGATAAAGAAGCTATTTTGCACACATATTTTTCAAAACCCAATTTTACGTCGCGCCAATTTGTGAAGTAACGCCGATTTTCAGAAAATTAGAGACACATTTTTGGACGTGAGGTCTACTGTTCATAATTATAAGTATTATGTTCGTTTTGGTACGGTTTGGTTTAAAGTGTGCAGGTGGTTAACACCACTATGCCATTAGGTTTGTTTTATTTTTAAATTTTTATTATTTATAGTAGTCCACTGTTGATGTTGTTCCCGTCTCTAAAGGGTTGTAATGCCACCGGAATGGAGATGGCTCATATAAAATTCCTTGGATCAAAAGCGCCGTCCGGTTTCGAGTAGAATTTAAAAAAAAAACACACAAAAATGGGATCAGAAAGAGAAGAAAAGGAATTAAAACAAAAAAAAAACAACAACAAAAAACAAATAAACAACGGAACAGAGAATCTGCCGCGATCTTATTTGGAAAATAAACTTTTGTTTTATCTTCACGGGGACACCTCACAAGAGAGTCGCAACGTTTTATAAACATTTTTAGTTGTTGTAATATTATGTTTTTGGCACTTTTGAAAATGGTCGTTAATTTGTTTGTCATCGTTATCAAATTTCCTACAGCTCGTGTGCTGGATCATTTTTTCTAACTCTATTTACTCTTTGTTATCTTTGAATTGTCGATTCCAAAAGAGAAAATGATAATTTTCTCGGTCTTTTTTTTTCAACTCCTCGTGTCTACTGTATTTTTTTAAATGTCAGTTTGTGTTAAATTTAAAACTTTCAAATTATTCATTTAGTTTTCTCTTGATCGTGCAGAGTCTGGGGTGTTCCCAACATTTTTTGTATCCACGTGTGGCTCATGTTTTCCTTGGCGTTCCGTTCTCCGTCCATCTGCCTAACTTTTTCAATTGATCTGAGTGTACAACTTTTAAATTTGGCTCTAACCTCTAGTCTGGATCTCTAAAATAGATACTTAGGTATCTGAAAGTCCAATGTGACTGTGTGGAAACGGGCGATCCGATTGATAGGTGACCCGTAAGTTGATCCGCCGACAATTAGCCCCCCGAAATGGTATTTAGTATAAAATTATTATTTTTGGTGCATTAATTTCCAATTTCAAACGTGTAATTGTCTTAAAAAATATCCTTAATTATAAGTTTGAATGAATATCAGTCGAATTTATACATAGTGTCGATTTTTTGTACTTGCGCGCTTGATGGCTGCTAGCAGATTTTTCCTTAATGAATTTGAATGAAAATATGTTTAATACTTTTGTTATTCGGTGGTACATCCTCTCTGCACACACCTTCGGGGTCACTTAGTTACATTTTGTGTAATTAGATATTTATACCGTTTCCCTAAATCGACTGCAAATTGTATATAAGTACGCCGGGGATAGCTTCACCTTAACTGATTGCAGTCTTTAGAGAACAGACATCAGGTAGAAATTTCAGAAATGTCGTCATTGTTTTACCGGTATTTCAATGAAAGATGCTCTGCGGAACTAGCGTTAACGCTCCCGTCGTACAAGGTTGACTTTTTCTAAAAGACTCTTCACACAGCATCCTCAGTGATGATTGATGATATTGGCTAGAAAATGAATAAAAAATACTACTTCAAAAAATTTAAAAAAATAACATCATTCCAAGATGTGACCTATCTTTTACTGGTTTTTCTGTGTGAGGTTTCAAATGAGTGTCGCTTATATTTTCTTTCCGAGGGAACTGAGACTTGGGAATTGGAACACGTGCTCTGAAGATAGGAAGGAGGTTAGAGTTTAATCGACCGGTCTACATGGCAACCTAATAAGCCAACATTGGAATTTAGGATAGGCAGGAATAAAAGAATGGATTGAGCCTTATAATTTTTTTCCCTTTCTATATCCCTTACTTCTTCTTGCCTCTTCTGGGCTTTTCTTGTCTCTTCTTTCTTCTTTTCGTCTCTTCTGGGATCTTGCCGTCTCTTTTTGGCTCTTCTTGGATCATCGCGGATCTTCTTGGATCTTTTTTTTTTTGTATTTCTTCGGCATTGACTATGTTACAATTTCTAGACATTTTTGTTTTGAAAAGTTTTAATTTTCCATGTACATTTGTTACTTTAATTTTAAATTTTTGCCTTCTTCTTGGATCTTCTCGTCTCTGTTTGGTTCGTCTTTCCGCTGCTTGAACCTTCTCGTCTCTTCTCGGCTCTTATTGACTCTTCGTGGGTTTTCTTGTCTGTTCTTGCTTCTTCCTGGGATTTTATAGTCTCTTCTTAACTCTTCTTACTTTTTCTTGGATCTTTACGTCCCTTTTTGGTTTGGCTTGTATTTTCTTGCCTCTACGTGAATCTTCTCATCTCTTCTTGAATCCTCTTGTCTCTTCTCAACTTTTCTTGACTCCTCTTGCTTCTTCTCGTCTCTTATTGACTCCTCTTCTTGGCTCATCTTGTCTCTTCTGGATCTTCTGGGACCTTATCGAATCTTCTTGCATCTTCAATACTTTCAATGAGTGGACTAATAGGATATTATTTATTTAGTCATTGTCATTTTGTATATGTGTAAATCTATTGGTGTGTAGAAAAAATGAAACAATCATTTATTGAATCAATTTTTTTCATCCTACACACCAATATTAATTTCCGAAATTGCAAAGTCGTGGAACCCCATTGATAATTTGTTTAAATTTTCCGTCCGCCCCACGAATCTGTGATAGATTTCAATTTAATTCTCGTATTAGATACGCAGATTTTTTTCCATAATTATTACACTCCCAGAAACACTTACGCCATTATAATTTAATAAACATTACGTTGGCCGTTGAGCTGCCATAGAAAAAATACTAGTTTAGTAATTATTCTATCATGAGTCTGGACTACAAAAATTATAAATAATTATTACTTACGCTATAAAAAACGATCAGCTTTAACATGGGCTACTGGAATTTGATATTTGGTGTATGTAACGAGTAGTTACTTGTAATTAGATTAATTACATAGGGATCAGGTGCGCCGCTCCAAATGTGTTTCAAGATCCGTGAAAAATCACGGGATATTATAATTGTAGCCAGAACTGAGAGTTATGTAGGTATTACACCATCTCTTTTTTCAGCCCGATTCCATTGAGAGACCAAAGTCAAAATTTTTCGCTTTATGCGATCGCTATTTTCATCTCTATTTTCATTTGGCATCACAGCAAACGGCATGGTTCATGTGTTGTTTGCAGTGATGACAATTGAAATCGTAGATGTGAAAATTTCGCTTTCGAAATTTAGGTTTTTAGGTTAGCCTCTCAGAAACTGGACATAATGTACAGGACCTGCAGATACTTTAAAAGTACACAAATGTTAACCCTGTACAAATCGCTAGGGTGCCTCAGGGTTGAATTTGGCAGTGACCTCTGATCTGGAGCCCCAAAATATCTGAAAAAAACCTTCGACTTTATGCAAAATGGACGGTCCGTTTGATAGATTCTCCTATCTTAACAAAGGTATTGCAGTATTTAGAGCACAGGCGTCAGGTGGAATTGCTGTTCTTTTTCTACCGATATTTCAATGGAAGGTATTCCGATGAACTAGCATCATTGATCCCTCGGCACCGGTGCATAGTCGGGAAACACGCCAAACACGCGTCCAACGTATGTACATGGTTCACATTTGTCACATGATAATGTGTTGTTTCTACGACTCGTATGTGTGCAGAGAGGATATACCGCCGAATAACAAAAGTTTGAAATATTTTCATTCAAATACATCTAGGATAAAATTACTTGTCTGTACCAGCGTATTACAAAAATTATATGTAGTGCAACATAGCACAAAAAATCGAAACTGTAAATAAATTCGTTTGGTATACATCCGGCCTCTGTGTTTCCTCCTTCCTACAACATGGGTCTCTTCAAGACCAATGTTCATTCCTTCCTCTCCTCAAAAAGACCCTCCACACAGCATCCCAGATGACATAGGCCCTGAGGGAAACTATTTTCCTCAGGGCCTCCTGCGTGGAGTTAACGAAAAAAAAATGTCAACTTATTATTAAGGGTATTTTTGAAGTAGATTTTGGGTTTGAAATTGGTTAACAATGCAAAAAGGCATTATTTTTTTAAATTAAGGAACTCTAGTCTAATTTTTTAATTTTTTTAATGAATAATAATAATAACTTAAATAACTGCATATTTTTTTTTATTTTTAGAGTTAGTTTTAATAGTTAAAATAATTGTCAAAGTTGTAATTTTTCAAGATCCGCCGATAACCATCGTATGTGTAGTGAATCGTGTGACGTCATCACTCCCGAAAAGTTAGTATAAGATCGGGAAATCAGCTGTTCAACTGTTGCCATTTTGAAATTTAGAGTTCGAAGTATTCTGCCTAGAGTAGCATTACTATTTTTTTGTGCAGTAGTTTTTGAATATTTTCAATAATAGAGATAAACTAATAAGAGATACGTTTATTTTTGAAACGGAATTATTTATGTCTAAATAATATTTCAATAAACACAATAACTAAATCTCTATAAAGAGTATGTAAATAAACGAATAATATGAAACGTTGTTAATACGATGGCTTGTGTCGTACCTACATTCCCATACAATGACTTTAGGGTTCAATAATACCAACTTGACGGCTTGTTTCTATGACCCGATTAAAAATGGACTTTTTAATTTTTTTTTTAAAAACTCTGCGTTTAATATTATGAAATAAAACTTATATATTCAGAATCAGCGTTCATTGGTCTGTATGAAAATATTTTTTTAAAGCCATAATATTTTTCACTGGAGTTCCTTAAGAGGAATATAAACGCTAGAAATATTTCGAATCTCATGCCTGCAAAATTTTAAAATCGAGCGTCTTTTTGCACGAGGCTAGTAAGCGAAAAAGTGGTTTTTATTTATTTTGTGCATAATTTTATAAGAACGAAAAAAAGTTAGAACATGGAAAACCTCAAAAACAGTCTTAGCCATAAAGGAGTATTTTTAAAAAATTGATTCTTGTATTACTTCATAGTTAAGTCATGAAAAAACATTTTTTTAGTGGTTTACGCTTATTTTTTTTGTTACGTAAATAATAATGTTATTGTAATTCCAATACATAGAAAAGCTAGTAAAAGTTTCGATTTATCCGTAGCCATAGACATCCAAATGGATAGACAAGCAGTTACAGATGAGGGGTAAAACCAAACTACGGAGAGCGAAGAGGGGAAAGATGACTGTCATTCGTTGAACAATCAATCTGACAGTATATAGGCATCTCGCATTACAATATCACCATTTAGTTCTTAAAAGCAAAATCTGCTTTGAATGAATAGACCTTTTTACATGGGAGCGCGAATTGCTTGCCACGTTCAAAACATATTTGCTAAGGCCAAATGCTCGCCCCAAAAAGACTCGCGCCAATACACATATCAATATTTTGTTTCCGTGTTTAGTTAAAACACTTTTACAAATGTTTCATAATTTACTTACCCCTGTAACCAGCGACGAGCACATTGGAGTACCGCCCACATTCGCTATGTGTACATTGATACGTAGATATATTTTATAGCACAAGCTGCCGTTATTTCGTTAAATGTATGGATGTCAGCTTCTCGCTGTTCACGGCAAGAATGATGACGTCACACATTTTAGATTCAAGCGAGGCTATATCCCCTCCCCATGGAGCGAGCCGGTTCCAAGGAGGAGCTGCAGCCGGCGCCATGTGGAGGGGGAAATAATACGTTTTTATCACTTAGGGCAGGTCCAGATATATTCATATGTCCGTGTCCGTAGCATATTTTTTGATGTTCATACTGTAAGCCGATTCGTCGTAAAGATTAATCAAAATAGTATCTAAATAGGATTTCACGTATATATTCATCTTAATATAATATTGTGGGGTCAAAATTCGGGGGTCAATAATTGTCGGGTCACCGCAACTGAGAAGTGCCATGTGTCCTGTTACACTATTTTTGCCTACCCTTGCGGAGAAACAAATTAATGGATACAGTTAGATAATTTTTTTTTCAAAATCTATATTGGAAGAGAGGCAAGCTTTCTTACTTACCACAAAATTAAAAATTGAGACATCAATAATTTTTTAAATTACGAGTAAAATATTTTAACAAAAAGAAATTCCTTGTATTTCATTAGTACGGTAAGTAGGTATTTATCTTTCAAGGTTCCACGACTCCACGTGCCGAAAAGTGACGGATATTTTTATTAAATTTATCAAAGAGCATCAGCGACATAAGTGAATATTCAAACCGTAAATAATGACGTAGTCTTTGAAACATTGAATTAGTGTAAGTTAGGGAGATAATACGATTTTGAATTAGGCACACTTCGAAAAATCTTAAATATCGAGTCAGTAATCACCGCGTACTATGGATACGTAGGTACGAGTGTATTTAACGATAAAAATGCCAAAGATGTTTTTATCTTCTGAAAGAGATGCTTACGAAAAAATACAAACTCTTCATCCCATGACAAAACGTCCCCGGACAAAATGTCCTACGGAGAAAACATCCCCCAACAAAATATCTACTAAAACCTAACCTAACCTAACAAAAAAATAGGTAAAAAATTATAGAAGATATCCTACAGACAATAAATTATTGTCCAAAAATGCTAATTTACTTGCTGGTTCCCGGCACGCGTTGTAATGCCATATTTAAAGAAATCAATTGTTTCTCCGTGCATGTCCTTTCCCGTTCGTCCCCTTTCCCCTCTCGCGTCCCCTTCCCCTCCCGCGTTCCCCTTCCACCATCCCCGCCTACCCTCTCCCTTCTCCCGCTTCCCCGTCCCGCCAACCCCCTTCCCGCGTTCCATATATTCAGTCCCAGTACATTCAGTTTTCAAACATCTCGCTTGCCACCTATTGCAATTTTTTAATTCAAATTTTAATTTTTCATGCATTACAAATATTCATTTTTGTATATTATAAGAACAATCAATCAAATTTGGTACCTAACATAGGTATCTATATAAAATATCCTATAATTTAAAAAATCGATAGACAAAGCTTTATATACAAAAAAAAACTGTCAAACGTGCGAAGTTAAAATAGTTGTTAATTTTCTAAATTTTTCTATCCGTAAGAACCTTCTACAAAGTATTAGAAAACTTCGGAAAAAAGATGAATGAAATAGGTAAAGTCGTTCTGAAGTTATGGCGTTACTAAGGAAACAGGGAACATCTTTTGTGTGAATTACAAGAGTCCCAACTGCTCCCATCTAGCCGGAGCATCTGGGACCATGGCATAAAATACACAGGCGTAAAATACTACAGTATAAGTTATTTCAAACTTAGATAAAAGAAACAATTTAACTTTGTTTGAACCACTTATATATTTGAATAAAGCCGACCGGTTTCAGAACGACCGTTCTTTCTTCAAATGGTTCAAACGAAGTTAAATTGTTTCATTTATCTATAATGGATAACCACAAAGTTATAGCTACATTCAAAAGTATATATATATATTAAGGTGGTCCAGACCTGCATAGTAATTTTTTTTTTCAAATATAGATGTAGCCACCCATTTAATTTGTTACACCTAAAATTCCTATTATGTGTAAAAAATTTCAGCCCCCTATCTTATATACAAGGGGGTGCTCATCGAATTAGAAGTTTCTGACAAAAGTTCTGGATTTTAAGTAAAACTCGTAATTTAAGGTTTATTGATATTACAAGTATTTTTGTCAAATAAGTATAAAACGTATTTAAATTTGAACAAAATTTGGTAACAAAGCAATAATTAACATAATATTAGTTGCAATCTTTCAAAACTATGTTTGTTAACTCCTTTTTGAATGTTTCAGTAGAAACGATTTTTCTGTTTTGTTCAACGATGTGAAGTAAAAATTGCTTTTCTTCCTCATTCTTAGCGAGTAATCTTAAAGCTTGTAATCTTCAAATTAATAGTTTAACACCTCTCTCCGCTGTATCATTAACAACACGCAAATTTTTGACTCAGCTTTTGCCTTGAAGGTAATCAACATTGTTATTCCAAGTCTCGGGAGTTAATTGCAAGAAAGAGTCGTTGATATCAAGAACGAAGAGCGTTTTCAACGTTCTTTGTGTTGCAAAAGCTTCTAATGTAACCTCTGAGGCAAGCTTAGCAGAATCACCTCGTACTGAACGATTACCGCCATCGGAATTTATTTTTTGAACAATGGCCTGTTTCTCAGCGTCAGACAGCTTTTCAGAAAACAGTGTAAATGCGACTAGTTCATCTGACAAATACCAAAAGTGACGGTCTAAGACACCCCTAGCTGCTATACTGATTTCGGAATCAATGGCTTCGTACAATTTTAAGCTATTCCAAAGTATTAAGTCATTTACTGGTGCATCTGCTGCCAAAGACACTTCGATTCAAACTTTGGTGTAGATGATAACTAACAAATCGAACAATTTGTTTTTCTTCTCTCTTTATTAGTTTAAATCTTATTACCATCAAGCGCACTGGTAACGTGTTGTGTAAATACGTCACTTGTAGACAGCTCAACGCACTAGAAACTCATATTTGGACTTATCCTCTAATATGCTAGCATTACTAGAAGTGCTACTAAAACTGCACTCAAGTTCTAACTCTTGTCTCGACACCACCAAAGATGAAGCATTACTTTTAGCAGCCATTTCTTTCAATTCTTCAGATCTTTGTTTCTGTTTTAGAGAACTTTCTTTGACCTTTTCTAGTTTCTTGTTAATTAAGGTCATAATCATCTTACGTTCTCATCTTTGATCGATGAGAAACGCTCTGTCTTCCGCAATTTTTATTAAATTCAAATGGGCAATATCAAAAAGTTTTTCTAGTTCTTTTTTAAACAAATACTCTCCTTTTCTTTGTGCTTCATAATTTATTCCTCTATTTTTCTTCAATAGCAGCCAGTTCTTAAGAAACTTAATCAGTTTTTCAATGCAGTAATTTTGTTGTCTGGTCGGAATACTAGATTTACTCCATACTTTTAGAAGTTCTTGAATAATTACATGCGCGGAATCTTTCACATTTTTGGAATCATTTAATATGTAATAATAACGGAATAAAACTTGCCGAAGAGTAGGATGTTGGTTAAGCCTCATCAATGGCTCAATATTTCGAACTCCAAGTAGAAAAATTTCGTATTTTTTTCGAGTAGATGAACACATTTTACTACACTGATTCACTTCACAGTCTACTAAATAAGTATCAAATACTGTTCAAATTTGTCTATAAAACTCTTCAGTAGTTTATTTTAATATTTATTTAATAGTTTAACAGAAAAAACTGGCCTGTAGCAAAAAGTAAAAATTAAGCATTTTACACAAAAAATTAAAAAACAACACTCGATTGAGCACCCCTTTCTACTTGAGCTATCTCGCTGAAATTTTACTACGTTATTTCTATGAATACGTGTAACAAATTCGCGGGGTGGCCAAATGAAAAATAATAAAAAAAAATTTTTGGACCACCTTAATATATTTATATTTTTTTTTTACTTTTTCTTTTTTCCTCATATACAGGGTGGTAAAAGGAAACCGGGCGGCAGGTTGTCCATGTAAACGCATTCCCCAATTTCCTCTCTGGATTTTGACACTAGTTCAAATATTTTTTACATAATATAGATATCGACCACTAGCTTGTCGGTACGTTTAGCTTTTTTTTAATAAGTTACTTTTTATAGGAGTTCCAAAAATCCTTAAAATTGCCTGGTTTGAAAGCCATCATTAGACGTTCAGTATACAAACTAGACAATGTATTTAAAAAAAAAGCAAAACTTACAGACATAGAATATTTTATTTTTATACTGTGAGTAAAAAAATCTTCAAAATCGATTCAGTTTTGAAGGAGAAAATTGGGCAGTACGAAACCTCGATTTTAACAACTTTATTTCGAAATTATCAACAGGTGCAGTTGTGCCTTTCGCTCAGTATTCGGGGGTATAACAGCGACAGTGCCAGTAACAGTTTGGTAAAACAACTATTAATCAAATTTATCGGAGAACCGTGTTTTCTCTTAATTTTTTTTTTCACCTTCCTTTTTTTTTAGATGAACTCCACACAGATGGGGATGCTGTGTGGAGGGTTTTTTAAGGAAAGGAAGGAGAGGAGAGTTCTGGGAAGGAAAAGGGTTTAAGGGGTGGGTAGGAATCTGGGGTTCAGTGTGTCCTGGTCATCTGCCTCCAAGACCTAGACAAACCTCACCCTATGAACCCGGGCACCCCTGCTGAATTACCAAACGTAGCGAACTACTTGGGGTGACCTATGGCAGAGGTGTTGGTTATCCAGTTAAGGTTCCCGGGGCGGCGGTACCCATTCCCGCCTCCCAAATTTACCTCTTGTATAGAGCCTTTACATATTTATCTTCACTTGTAACGTTGGCTAGCATCAGAGCTATGCTTGTCTCTCTCTCTCTGGTTTCAATCCTGGAATTGGTTGGCAGCAATTTCATCTATTCGTTTCTTCCACTCTTCCCTGTCTTGTGCGGCTCTTTTGAAGTCTGCATATGATAAGCAGCGCACGTCCACCAGTAGGTCCTCCAGGTACTCTCGGCGTGGGCGTCCCCTAGCGTTTGTCCCCTCGGTCATACCCTCCATTATGGCATGCAAGAGGCCTTCTTGTCTTATTCCATGGCCGATCCATCTTGCGCGCCTTTCGGACAAGGTCCTGAGCAGGTGCCTTCCTCCTTCGATTCTTTGAAGAACCTTTGAAGCCGGAAATACGTCATTTTCAAAAAAGTGTTTAGACGTTTTGACTCTTTTCCACAAAAAATTATAAATGGATTTCGAAAGATTGTTCTTTTATCTAGTGAAGTTATGTAGTAAATTTTTAGAATTTTTTTTAATTTTAGTATAATAAGGTTTTTCCATAGGTCGTTGGCAGATTTGTTAAATTTTCAAAAAAGTTTTTGTATTATACCACACTTATTTCAAATAATGTAATCATGCAGTAAAATAAATCAATACATTATCTAGCAGAATTATGTATTAGAATTTAAATTTTAGTTTCAATAAAATCATTAAAAAATATGTACGTACATGTGTTTCTTTACGAAAATTTGGTCCATTTGTGTATTTATTTGCGCACTTACAAACTAATTACAAGATTTTTTTAACATTTTTATTAAATTTAGACATTATTGAAAAATGATAAATACTTATAATGAAAAAATAATTACAAAAAGTACATTATTTAATAGTTTTATCATCACGCCTTTCAGCATTTTTGGATGAAGGTATAAAATAAAGCTAATTTGGATTGAAATAAATTCGATATTGAGTTATAATTTTAAAAAGCTGGTACGGAGAATAATTAATCTTTCTCATTGTAACCGCCCTGCACGATCGTAAGAACAACTTTCGACGAAATGTGGATTTTCGTCCGCTGGCTGGTTAAACGTTCTTAAGCATTTTTATAATGAAATCACATACAATTCTCAATCTTGCCGAGCGATTTTGACAAATCCGCCATGAAATCCCAAAACCGACAAGCAAAATACACCCTTATTTGTATCACGTTAAGGTGTTGATTTGCTTGTAAGTTTGGTGAGACTTAAGTGTTTCTCGTGGTTTAAATCCGAGACGTGTGGTAATTCATCAAATGAGCGCATGTAAAAAACTCGCTACTCAAAAATAAATTTTACATCCGCAAAGTTTGCGAGAGGGTTTAGTTTGTGATTTGTGTTCAGGCAAGTTGGTGGTATCGAGCAAGTTAAAAGCCGACATAAAGACATAATAATTATGTACTTTAATATTAACTTATTAACTGAATCAAGTCAAGATGAAGAGATTTCATATAAACAAACTGGAAAATAAATTTGTTTATTTATTTGTTTATTTGTTTATTAGGAACATACACAGTACATAAGTTTACAAGTTATAAGGAATGTTAAATAAAGTAATTACATGCTTTAGTACCTATTACGTAAGTCCGTATAATATCTGGGATAATACGCCTGGGATTTGAACAGTTCTTAAAACTTAACTGATGAATGAAAGAGAAGAATAATATAAAGGAAAATTGTATACAAAGATAAAAGAGATTTTTTTTTTTTTTTAGAACAAGAATTACATGCTAACAAATTGTAATTAGTTTAGTGAAAAGATGAGTATTTTTATAGCAATAAAAAATACATGCTCATGAGTAGTAATTAAAGTTTAATGAAAATATAAGTGTAAATAAGAAGTTTTAAAATTAATTATATCACGCCAACAAATTTAGTAAATTAGTTTTGTATGTTTGCAGGGAGTTGTGGAAAATGTCTAAGTGTAATAATTTTTCATAGTGTGTATAAGATGTGATTGCGCGAGAGATTGGTGAGTTTTGTGCTGCATTAGTATTATTGTATCCTATGTGAAAAAGTGAAGTGTGCCTGGTACGCCTCATTGGAACATTTAAACCAATGACAGATAGCAATTCGGGACTATCTATTTTATTATTAAGCAGGTTATGTAGAAATATCAGATCTGACAGTGTGCGTCTTTTTTGTAAAGATAACATATTATTTGAAGTTTTGTTGTATTTCTTGAGTAAATATTTCGAAAATTTATTCTGTATACTCTCTATTAAGTCTATGTATACCTTATATTGAGGATTCCATATGGTGGAAGCATACTCCAGTGGACTTCTGACCAATGAACAGAATAATATTTCCAGAGTCTTAGCACTTTTAAAAACTTTACATACTCTTAATAGAAAACCTAGCATCTTATAAGATTTTGATATAATGTATTCGATGTGCTTATCAAATATTAGTTTGCTATCCAAGTGAACACCTAGATCTTTACATGTAGACAAATATTTTAGAGGTTTGTTATTCAAGTTGTAAGGATAGGTTATTTTATTTTTATTTCTAGTAAACGTAATCGAGTGACACTTGGATATATTTAAGGACAATAAGTTTGATTCACAGTATGTGCACAAATGATCAAGATCTCTTTGTAAT
Source organism: Limnephilus marmoratus (assembly GCA_917880885.1). Lineage (NCBI taxonomy): Eukaryota > Metazoa > Arthropoda > Insecta > Trichoptera > Limnephilidae > Limnephilus > Limnephilus marmoratus. The sequence goes on from OU862935.1 coordinate 13,501,006, forward strand.
TCGATGCAATCGGATAACGACTGAATAGGTTTAAAAATTTTCATGTCGTCCGCATACAATATAAAGTAACTATTTGGGAAGCATACAAGAATGTCATTTATATAAATATTGAATAGGAGTGGTCCGAGATGCGACCCCTGGGGCACACCTGAGACGATTTCTATTAAGCAAGATGCGAAACCATTGACAACCGTAATTTGGTGTCGATTACTAACATAAGATGCGATCCATCTATAGAGATCACCGTGAATTCCTAGACCTAAAAGCTTCTGTAAAAGAATATAATGGTTAACACGGTCGAATGCTTTAGAGTAATCAGTGTAGATGGCATCCACCTGGCATCTCATGTCCATTTGAGCATGAAGAAAATTTGTAAAAGACGCAAGATTTGAGGTTGTGGAGCGATTTTTCATGAAGCCATGTTGATTAGTTGAGAGTAAAGGTGAGATGGTAGAATATAATTGATCGTAAACAATTTTTTCCAATACTTTACTTAAAATCGGTAATTTGGATATCGGTCGATAGTTGGAGACATCATTTTTACTGCCGTTTTTAAAGATTGGGGTAATCAAGGCTGTTTTCCACTTGTCGGGAAATGTTCCTTCAGATAGCGATAATTTGAAAATAGCAAAAATGGGGGGTGTCAATTGTTTACTGCAGTAGTTTATAAAGATTCCTGGAAGTTTATCATTACCCGGTCCCTTTTTGATATCGATAGACTTAAGGTATTTGAAAGTTATGTCTTCATTGATCTCGATTGAGCTAATTACGCTATTTGAATTTAAACAATCACTAGCATTGCTTGTATGAGCAGGTTGATCATTCGAAAATACAGAACCAAAATACTCCGAAAATAAATTGGCTACTCCTTTACTGTCATTAGCAGTTTTTTCGCCATAAAACATATGATCGGGGATGGCAGGAGATTTTCTTTGAGAATTGACATAGGACCATATTTTTTTAACATTGTGCTGTATACCGGATTCTATCGTGGAAATGTAGGTTTTGTAAGCCGCTGAAGCGACCGTCTTTTGCCTTTTGCGTAGCAAAGAAAATGAGAGATAGTCAAGAGGGTTTCGATTTCGCTTCCATGCTCTAAAGAACTTTAATTTTTCATTTGTTATTTTTATTAAGGCTGCCGTGTACCATAGTGGATATTTTCCAGATTTCACAACTTTCTTGGGAATAAATGCATCGATGATTTGTTCAATTATAACGTAAAATGAGTTTAACGCTGTATTTACATCCGGTGCATTTATAACGGCAGACCAGTCGGTCTCTTCCAGTTTCCCATTAATCACGGTATAATCTGCTTTATGGAATAATTGTATTGTTCTAGGAGTTGAGAGGGTAGCATTAGTGGATGGAATTTCTAGTTCAATAATCAATGAATTATGATGAGCATCCTCTTTAACTAAAGGATGATCTGCAAGCGTCACCTTAGCTGGAGTGTTACAGAACACGAGGTCCAATATTCGTCCATATTTGTTAGGTGAGTGGTTAAATTGAGTTAAATTTGCAAACGATAAACAGTTACATAGTGTGAGTGAACATTGGTCTCTGTTAGTTGATATTTGTTGATTAGTCCAATCAATACTGGGTAAGTTATAGTCGCCAATGATTAGAAACTTGTCATGGGGAAAACGGATCGTTAAGTCAGAAATGGCATTGGTATGGCTAGTAAATAACGCTAATCTTTCTGAGGATGTTAATTTTGGACCGACGCTAGGTAAGTACACGCAGCACATATGGAAGTTATAACAATGATGATTAGATTTTGATGTATTGACAGTTATCCACATATCTTCAGCGTCTGAATTCCAAGAGCGGGGAGTAACAAAAAATTCTTTTTTAATACCTATGATTACGCCTCCGCCAGTTGATTTACCAGTGCGATGGATATCCCTATCATTTCTGTAGACAGAATAGCGGTTATCAAATAATTCCTCATCTAGGATGCTATCAACCAACCAACTTTCGGTAATGAAAATCAAGTCATAATTATTGAGCAGCACATTTTGACTAAATTCCAACGTTTTTGAGCGCAGACCTCTCGCATTTTGATAGAATATTATTAAAGAATCAAGCATTGAGAAATTTTGTTAAATACATTAATAACTTCGGTTTCTACAAAATATACTTGATTATTTTGTTCGAAAGTTATGTTCATAGTCATAAGTCCACTGGGAATAACAAAGCATAACATACAATTATTAATTAAGGTGCGTGAGTATATCATAGAATGTATAACTGAGCAGTGAGTACAATTATCAGCAGGTGGGGTTAATGTAAAAAGGGTAATATTCATTAAATTAAGAAAAAAATCAGGAGAAAAATAGTAGTTACAGGATAGATGATTTAACATGGTAATGGTGATTAAGCTATTAGGTTTTTTAACTGCGAGTCGCATGAGATATGTATGGGAGGTGATGTATCGTTCTTTCTTAGGTAGATTTTCCCGTTTCGTATCCATAAAAACTGATACATGTGTTCGTTTTTAAAGCCTTTGGCGGACCTCAATATAGATTTATTTTTCCGCGTGAGATGGTCGTTAACAAAGATCCTCTGATCAGCTCCAGCCATTCCGATGCCCTTGGTAGTGATTCCTTTTTTCTTCTTAATGGCTGCTATGAATTCGTCCTTCTTCTTGCGAGAGGTGAATTTTGCGATGATGTTTCCCGGGCGTCCGTCAGTCCTGTCTTGAATATGATTACGCTTGCTGACTCTGCTAACATATTCAATTTCGTTTTGATGGAGGGGGCATCCAATAACTGTTGCGATAGTTGACATCATTGTAGGCAGATTCTCATTGGTGGTCTCCGGCATTCCATGTATTTCTATGTTGTTAGAGAGAAGCTCCTGCTCCCTTTCATTATTTCCCCTCTCTAACATGAAAACTGTTTGTTTCAGCTCAGAGACTTCCATTTCCAGCTTATCTACTTTGGCTAATTTTTCGTTGATTAGATTAATTTTGCTTGAGAAATCGTCCATGATAGTATTATTGTAAATTATCACCTTTTCAAATTCAGCCATTTTATTGCTTATTTTTTCTAACTGCAGCGACATTTTTTTTATCTCTACAGTTAGGAGTTCATTGCTGTGGTCAGTGGAGCTAGTGCGAATTTCCGGATTGACCAGGATTTGTATGCAATTATTGCACTTCCATGCATCCTTTTTTCCTTGCGACATGCGTTTGTAGACGCTTGCCGTAATATTGGCACATTCAAAATGGAAAGTGCATTTGCAGGTTGAGCACCTTATACACTCAGCCTCTTTTAGATGCTTAACGCAAATCTTGCAAGTTGTATCCATATTTATTTTACTTGCGGTTGCAATAGGTTGCAATACTGTAGGTAGCTTGGGGTTTTTGTCAGTTTTTGAATAATAACTTTATTAACTTCAGATTTGACACTGTGCACACTTTAAACAAACACTCACTTTCGTATTTAATTCACCTCAACTTATATTATGAGCTGGTATTGAAATTGTGTGATAAGAGTCACTGTTTTTAATAGCAAATGAACGATTATTTGGGAGCGATTGACAAACGTCAGGCGGGTGTTTTTGTTATTTATGATTGTTGTATAAATAAATAATAGTATAACCTTGAACTTGGCTTGAACCATAAACAAAAAAAATACTACCAGCAGCTAAGATCTACTCTTTGTTTATTTTTCTATTAGAAATTCAAATCATCGTGGAATAATATAAATCAAAAATTATTATGTACATACCTCAGAACAGGTAATATGTAATACCTAGTGAGATCTAGGTAGAAAAAATAAATGATTTATAACTCATTTTCAAAGTATCAATTAAATATACGACTAATAATGTTCACACAACAGAGCAATGTGTACGTTTATAGCACTAATCAAAATAAAAGAGAATTTTCTTGTTTTAATTTTTCTTTATTTTACAGCAAAGTTATTTTGATTAATGAGACAATTTTCGTTATTTGTTTTTGGGGTGTTGTGCCGTGTTGCGCTACCTCCTTTTGAAAATGCTTTTGGCCGTGAAAATCTTAAAACTTAAATGAGACAATTGTTTGAACCACTTGTATATTTGAGTAAAGCCGACCGGTAAAATATTGTCTTACAGCCCAATCATGGATATGTTCCCCCACCCACTCTTCATTAATCTCTAGCAATAGCTCCACCCCTACCACAATCCTTAGTAATAATACATTGTTCCCATCCACTATTTTGTAACTGTCAAATCAGTATACGTTTGCCCTGAAGAAGGAACGGTCGTTCCGAAACCGGTCGGCTTTACTCAAATATCCAAGTGGTTCAAACAAAGTAACATTGTCTCTTTTATCTACAATGGATAACCATAAAGTTATAGTTACATTCAAAAGTTTTTTTGATTACTTTGTTAGATCATAGAAGGAGTCGGTATTATAATTAAAATATGAATATGATGTATGAATGTGAATAAAGTTTGTGGCTAGGTTGTGTGACAGTACAGAGTTATGCATCTCCGATTACATTCATTCCATAACACTTTGACTTTTACGAAGTAAAATATTATGGTTGAGTTATATTTAGCGTTTTTTTTCCCTTTTTAACTTATATACCTCATATGCATATCATTTACATACATAGTTACTTCCGCTACAGATGTTGGCTACCATGGGGGTTAGCTTTATCTTGCAGGCTACTGCGTAAGAGTTCCAACTGCTCTTTGTTGACAGCAGCCAGTGAGACTGTGGCACTCCCTAATGGGAAATATTGTGAGGCTGAAAAGTATGGGAAGGAGAAGGAGATGGGAAAATCAAAGTTTGGAAAGTACCTGGCTATTCAGATCTGGCCACAAAATATAGATAAAGCCATTTCGATTAAGAATGGTTGTTTATCACCAGGGCGATACTGAGAGTATCTACCACTCTGGCTTAAAAGCCTTGTGCGGTTTCTTCTAATGCATCAGTCTTCTCCTTATTTTTCAGTTAGGTTTTTTAAGAATATTTCGAAGATATTAGAGATCGGTGCATTTAATAATACAATATCGTATATGTTTGAGTCATCCGATTAATCCATCTTCCATTTTTAATGCTTGGTTTAGTATCAAAGTTACCATGTCATTCATAAAAAGTTTTGAAGCCGGGTCTACCCTTCAACGCATTTTCAATTACGTTAAACAGCTGATATTAATCCCCTAACAATCAAATTTTTTTTTCATATTAAACTTTAAAAACCCGAACTTTAGATTTGATTTACTCGTAAACGAAAGCTCAAATCACGAGGAGCTTTACTTTTTATTAAAACGTTTCCAAAATGGGATGCAGATTCACCAGTTTCCACCGACAACGTGTGTATTCAATAAACCCCAAAAAATAAGTTAATCAAATACCTACTCGAGTAGGGTTGTAGAATTAGAGAAATATAAGTGTATGTATGAATGTGCATTAAGGAAGAAGTGTGTGCCAAGACTGAGTTGTTTGCCTGTTCACCCTCTATGACTACCTCTGCTGGGAAATGGTCTGTTTGCAGTTAGCTTGCCCAGGCAAGTTGACTGTCTCAAGTCGAGTGGATCAGTGTAATCCCTCCCCCTACAACACTTGTCAGTAAGTATGTATGTTACCGCACGATTCGCCTAGAGCCGGGACAGTAGATGTATACAGTAGACGCCAGCAGTAGACAGTAGACACGTACGGGCATAGTGTGGACGCGGTTAGGACGACCGATTAACCGGTTCGGGCGCGGATAATACAAGGCCACGACTGTGGGAGGCCTGCCGGAATTCAACTACCCACCAGTAGCAGCATTATGAATACGATGATTTATAAAATCACATCTTTACGATTCTTTCAAAGACATTAAGAAACCATCCCTTCGTTCAGAATACAATTTTTAATGTTCTCAAAGTTGTCTTGACAGCAGCAAATTCTTGTGATATCTCGAACGAAAGCATTCCTTTGTTAAGAATATTATGAACTAAATATACAATTTGGCTGTCCTGAAATGGGTATCCTTCCCAGTTGGACAGACAGAGTATCTTTTCTTTTCGTATTGTTTTGTAATATATATGCATATATAAATATATAAATAAAAAATAAATAAAAATATATATATATAGATAACGCTTGGTATACCGATATTTCAAAGCAAGCGCTCCGCTTGTTATTTTATATAATAATAATAATAACGTTTTATTTATATAGCGCAGTTTTGTGTCATTTCCCTTCAAGTGCGCTTTACTATAAAAAATTAAAAATTATCCTACAGGGCTTCTTATAATATTGAAAAAATAATAAAAGAATATACAGTATTTACAAAACAATGACAAGAGAACAAAATTAACAAAGGCAGTGCTGTTATAGCATACACAGGACAATAATAATAATAGACAATAAGGTGCTACTGTAACACAGGGCAAAACAAGAACTTTAAAACTAAAATATAATATACTAACAGAAAGGCAGTTTCCCTTTATTATTGAGATCCGCTAAGCGGTTGCAAAATTTAAATACATAGATATTTTTGCATGGGAAGACGTTATGATTTTACGATATTTTTTGAAGATATTGTATTTTTTTACACTATCTCTTTCTATATAGGAGGACCTGAGGAAAATAATTCCTCTCAGAGCCTTTGTCATCTTTGGGGTCGATGTGAAGACGATCTTTTTAGAAAATGAAGGAGGGGAAGTTCTGGGAAGGAAAAGGGTATGAGAGAGGAATCTGGGGTTCAGAGTGACCAGGAGTAACGGACGTATAAATCTTACACTAGTCCTGCAGGAGATATCAGACGGTCTCCCTAAACCAGTCTCTCCCGATTCAACCTGCTACACAGTTAGTGGACAGACGTATCCGCCGCCAAGACCCGGGTAAAACTCCCTCCACCCGGTCACCCTCTGCTAAGTCATCACACAGCTTATTGGTTATCCAATAAAAGGTTGCCGGGGCGGCGGTACCCATAACCAAATTAAAATTATGACGAAGATTATTGAGACAAAATATTTTATCGCGTGCATAATTCTTCACAAAGCTGTATAAGATTTTGAAGGGAAAAATTCAAGTACGAAAAAGCATTCCTATATACTATATAGGTAGAAGCAACTTTATTTTTTACAATAGATCATATTAGTGTAAATTAGTAACGTACCTACCTACTCATACATAAATGGGCGACTTTACTGCCAAATAACTGTCAAACTAGCGATGTGTAGGTTCAGCAGGAGTAGGCTCTTGATCTCGAGTTCTCCGCGGGAAGCGGATCCTACTACTACTTCTAGAGAACCCGGTCCAGGACTCGGACCCAAAGCTGGAACTCGGAGTCGTATAGACCTTTTGAACTCTCCAGCTTAAAACCCATTATCTTGCATCGCAGTGGGAGGGATGGATTCATACGTCCGTCACCCCTGGTCATACTGACCCCCAGATTCCTGCCCACCCCTCATGCCTTTTTCCTTCCCAGAACTTCCTCGCCTTCCATTCCCTAAAAATACCCTTTACACAGAATACGCAAAGATTACATAGGCCCTGGGGGAGGGGGTAGATAATACGGTAAATTAAAAAAAAAGTAATTACGTTTGTAAATAAGCGATTGAACATAGGAAGGCATCCTTCATTATTTTTTCTCCAAGTAGTACCTATCTACCCGTGTACTGTGGACGCCGCGATCTTTGGACGTTGTATCTAATTTCGGTGTTCAGATGTCAAGTGTCTATGGCTGCAGTGTTATGGCTAAACATGTGATACTTATTCCCGACACTTGTGTCGCGAAAAAACTGTCGAGATACATCTTCGTGATTTATGTGGCAGGTGTAAAGCTACATTGTCGCCGAATTGCGTTCGTTGTTTTTATTCGATTTATTGCTTTTTAATATCAGTGATGAGATTTGTCGAAAAATGGATGGATTTTTAAAAAATATATAAAACCATTTCATTGAAATGTTGATTTGTGACGTTCTAATACATTTTCCTCTACTTTTTTGTGTATAAATAACTAACTAAGAATCACGCCGTTTCCTCGCATAGGTAGGCAGAGAGGACGGACCGCCAATCAAACTCGGTTTTAGCACACACTCCTTGCCTCGTTTTCTTACATACTCTTGACACGGCCCGACTCAAGTATCTGATTCACTTGGTCGTGCCATGTCTTCCTTGGGCGTCCCCGACCTCTTCTACCATTCATATTTTCGTCATATACATTAAATTCTCCTTACACTCCTCTCTTTGTTAATTCGCTCTTCAAACCATCTGAGCGTCCCTTTCTTAATCTTAAATTCTTTGCTGATCACCACATTTCTCACACGATCATATACGGTTTTATCCACGTACGCCTCAGGGATCTCATTTCAACATGCGTTCACACATCTGCCCTGATGATGGACACTGCAACACTGTCCGAAACATTGGCTAAAGAAGGAGGTAGCGCAACACGGCATAATACCCCAAAAACTAATAACAAATATACTACACATCACTATTTTTTTTTAATTTTAATACGTTTTCCTCTACTTTTATATTGGTCGGTAATTCTTGAGTTCTGAAATTTTGACTTTTTTCAAAAGTGAAGTCTTAAATAGGCATACTTTTCTATGTATTTTAATCTTTTGTCAGATTATTTAAAAAAAGTATTTCTTTTTTCTTTAAAATGTATTTTTTATCATTCAGCTTAATTTTACTATATATTACTTATTATTTTTATTTTATTTTGGTTTTCACTTTTATTAATTTTATTATAAAGTTATATCTAATATAACCTATAAACGACTACCATGGTACTTGCATGAGCCTAGTATGGTAGTAGAGAAATTACAAATAATTTGTGATGTAAAAATAATACTAAAAAAAAATAAAAATTGGAATTTAAAATCGGGCGTCCCCGACTTCTTCGACCATTTACATTAGCATCATTATATTTTTAAGGTCTTTCATACAAATTCACCAGACCTAAAAAGTCCTAAATTCTCCAGTCTTTCAAAATAAATATCTACCTATCTATCTATGTTTTAAATGTAGTGTCCTCTGCGTACAAGCATAAACTTTATAATAAAAACGTGTTTGTCGGAAGTGATCTGCCAGATAAGTATGTTTTCTGTAACAATTATTATAAGCAATAATTATCAGCCTGAAACACTCATCCACATTGAAAAATCTTCCGAGAAAAGATACATGACGCCAACGGGACTTGAACCCGTGTCCTCTCGATTGCCGGTCGATTGCTCTTGACCACTGAGCTATGGCGGCTTATCTCGTACCCGCCAAATGATTCAATATATGCTAGTGTTTCATTCAACAATTACTGCTTATTATATTTTTTCCACCTGGTATTCCACCTTAAGTATTTCCCCAATAAATGAAGACATAATTTGTCTCGACGCCACCTAGCGAGGGATTTAACACTTACAATGTTTCTCTCGCAAAAATAAAGTTGGTTGTTTTCAGGTGGAAAAAATATAATAAGCAGTAATTGTTGAATGAAACACTAGCATATATTGAATCATTTGGCGGGTACGAGATAAGCCGCCATAGCTCAGTGGTCAAGAGCAATCGACCGGCAATCGAGAGGACACGGGTTCAAGTCCCGTTGGCGTCATGTATCTTTTCTCGGAAGATTTTTCAATGTGGATGAGTGTTTCAGGCTGATAATTATTGCTTATAATAATTGTTACCCTTTGTGCTATGCATAAAAAATCTTGTCTTAAAAACGTTAGTTTTACAATTAAAAATAATAATTAATGTTTTTTGTATCTGTTTGTAAACAATAAAATTAGATTGGTAAAGCCTAGGAACTCATAACTAATTTTACAGCGCAGATTTTTCACAAAAACAGCGCTCTACAAATTATCCAATTACGGTTATAATTAATAGTATCTATTATATTCTCTTTACACACCTTTTTCGTTCATCCGACTTAAATCGCAAAGCGTCTCTTTTTTAATCTTTCTCAGTACGCAACGAATATACCAGTCTTGCATTCTTTACGGAACACCAAACATTTCTCGCGGTCATACATGATTCTATCACACATTCGTCTCAGGGATCTCATTTCTCCAGCATTCAGTCTATTTATTTTCATCCTTCTTCTACCAGTTCCACGCCTCACTGCCACACATAGGGTTTTTTATGTGAATACCGAACAAGAGTCCCAACTGCTCTCCACTGTCTGGAGCCAATGAGATTGTGGCATCCCCAATTGGGGTATGTTGTTAGGCGGAATGTAGTGAGGACTCCTCCTCCATCTCCTCCTCCATATCCTCCGCCATCTCCTTCCCCTCCTCAGGAGATGGGGTAGATGAAGTACCTGGCTATTCAGATTTAGTCACCGAACACGGCTAAAGCCATTTCAAGCAACGTTTCAATTCTGAATGGTGATCTTACACCAGGGCGATAATGAGAGTGTCTTCCACTCTAGAACGTGCCGCAAATATTGTACACATTATTTTTAATTTTTTTTATTTTTACATTAACTTCATACAGGAGGCCCTGGGGAAAATAATTTCCCTCAGGGCCTATGTCGTCTGGGATGCTGTGTGGAGGGTCTTTTTGAGGAGAGGAAGGAATGAACATTGGTCTTGAAGAGACCCATGTTGTAGGAAGGAGGAAACACAGAGGCCGGCAAATCATTCCACAGCCGAGCTGTTGAACACAAGAACGAGTCGAAGAAACGACCCGTTCTCATGTGACAAATGTCAACCGTGTACAAATGTTGGGCACGCGTTTGGTGTGTTTCCCGACTATGCACCGGTGCCGAAGGGATCAATGATGCTAGTTCCTCGGAGCGTCTTCCATTGTAATACCAGTAGAACAAGGATAGCATTCTCACCCGACGCCTGTGCTCTAAAGATTGCAATCCGTCTGTTAAGATGGGAGAATCTATCAAACGGTCCGCCCGTTTCTGCACAGAGTCGAGGGTATTTTTCAGGTATTTTGGAGCTCCCGACCAGAGGTGGCTACCAAATTCAACCGTGGGGCGCACTTGTGATTTGTACAGGGTTAGCAGTTGTGTACTATTAAAGTATCTGCGGGCCCTGTACAGTACGCCCAGTTTTTTTTTTAATGAATTAATTGTGAAATTATCCAAATGAAATTTATTTGCCACGCCGGGATTCGATCCCACTACCTTCGGATTGCGAGTCAGGAGCCTTACCCCTAGACCACGCCGGCCTTCCGTTATACTAATAGTGATGGGGGGTTGAGGGTAGCAAATGTAGAATCAAGCAATGTCCAGTGTTTTAAATAAAGTGTCCTCCTCGTGCAAACCGTATCTTCTCCAAGGATAAACTTTCTAATTAAAGTGTGTTTATCAGAAGTGACCTGCCATGTAAGTATGTTTTCGGTATTTATTTGTAAATAGCAAAATTTGATAGAACTTAAGAATTTCTAACAACAGCGCCCTTGAGGTGATTTTCACAAAAACGGCGCTCCACAAATTATCCAAATATTATTATTATAACAAATTCAATCAAATAAAATTTACTTGCGCACGCCGTGTTTAAAATTGCGACCTTCGGATTGCTAGTCGACCTTACCCCTCGACCTCGGTGGCCGTCAAAATATGTAATAACGTCATCTGATAATATTTTTCGGCCTTCAAAACACGTGCCGAGTTAAAAGAAAAATACAATCAGTACCTCGGAATCTTATAAAAAATATATCAATAGCTACAGAAACCTATGGGTGGCAATAATTCGGAGAAAGAAATAAAGAAATTTGATATTATATCATTACAAAAGAATCTAAGGGGAAATATCTTAACCCGGTGAGCGTTAAGTTCAAATTTGTAACAAGAGGCGTAAGGTTGGGTAATTTTCACCCAAAATTGTTACTTAGGTCGTTTTTGAAGTAAAACTTCTTTACGCACGCTTGACTTGGGGAGTAAGCTGGTGAATGCGTGACGAGAGCGTTACGAAAAGCGAGGCGAACCATAGTTGAGAGGGAGAGATAAGATAGAAAGAGATAGAGTTACGTTTCGTATATTACTATAGGGGCAAGAGAGAGAGATGCGATCACACATTTTCTTTCTCTCCTTCTCTCATAGCCATTTACGTTTCTTGTCTAAAGCCGGGTACAGATCGCTGTAACGTAACATGCAATGTAACACGCAATGAAAGAATTTGCCGTCCACATTTTCGCAATGTATCATGCAATGTAACAGAATTCCCATAGTGCACACTACGCGCACGAACAGAGCATTTCAACTCGTGCGCACCGCAATCCACAAAGTGTCGGTTTTTTCGCCGAACACAAAGGGGCGCGCAGTGTGCACGGAGCGCCAGTGTGGACGGCTTGTTCGTGTCTATACTGCAGAACGCGCGCGAACAATGTTCACCGTGCGCATGCCGGAAACAGATGTGAGTAGGTACATGCTCGGTTCGTGCGCGCGCTGCGCCCACACCTATGAAATGTTCCTTTCATGTTACATTGCATGTTACGTTACAGCAATCTGTACCCGGCTTGAGACACAGGTCTAATGTCTGTATCACGCTGTAGGAGCAAGAGAGAGCAGTGCGCGCGCACGTTGTCTTTCTCTCTTCCTATCATATAGATGAAGCTAAAGAAGTTTTACTTCAGTCGTGTGGTCTAAAGCTCACTCGTTTTTTATTCGAATCAACATTTTTCTTAGAAATTTCAACTTATGGCACTTAATTATCCATTTTTTATGTATAACTAAATAAAATCACAAAAAATTAACAACTTCTAAAGTTTTAATCATGACAAATACAAATTATAATAGTTTTTTGAAGTGAAAACTTCTTTAGCACCGATGTGATTTGAAAATCAATTAAACGAAAAAGCGACACGAAAAGAGACAAACACATACATCTGTAGGATTTAGCCCGCGAGAGAATGTTAGAATAATCGGTCTCCTCTTTGTGCGATGCTTTGGGGCCATCCATAAATTATGACACACGAATTTCATGATTTCCTAACCCCCCCCCCCCCCCCGTCCCTGTCTCACATCGTCACATATGTGAGACCCCCTCTCATTTTACATCTAAAAAAGTTTTCCGTTTTAATAATTTAGAATTTTACATGTGACGTCACAGAGCTGATGCCCCAAACCCCATACCCCTTGTCACACAAGGTCACACTTCTCTACCCCCCTTAAGGTGTGACGTAATTAATGGATGGCCCCTTTGTAGCCTCCCCACTCTTGTCTACATTAGTTTTCTGGAGGTTTCACTTCTACCGCGTGTAAACTGTACACTACGTTTTCTTCAACAACTAATCTTAGTATTGTGAAAAATAGTAACACCATGCGCTGGGTGGGTAAAACTCACCTGCCGATAACTTTGACGACGTCTAACTACCTCGCTGAGCGGTGGCTGACAAAATCCTCTTTTCTTGTTGCTTCATTACCTCCCCCACGCAACTACTGAGGAGCCCGAAACAGCGCGGCAAACTAAAATTATCGAGCGACATAAATTGCCTCGGGTAAATTTTACCCATTCTTGCGCTGGCCGGGTTAAACATGATAACAGAGAAATTCGAACCCAACCCCTTTAGATCGATATTTTCTACCTGAAATTAATAATAATATCACATGATTTTTATTTTAGATAAGGTATGAGGTAGGTATTATTGATTTTGATATGATGTTGAAAAATTTGATGAGGGGTGTTGCACAATAAGGCACTTCATTTAAATGGGTACACGTGTTTTCTTTTGTAAAACCTTCTTTATAAATCAAATGTTAATAAGAGTTAATAATTGTTTTTGATATTAATATTATGTTATAATCTATACTTACATCTATAGGGATATTTAAAAAAGGCAACAACATTACTACGTTAGTAATAAGATAGAGCATTAAAGATTATATGTGTGCCTGCATGCACCCGTGAAATATCACGGGATATTATATTTTCAATTTTTAAAAAAGGCAATAAAAATAATTAAATAAAACAATTAAGAGATTATTTTTTTTTTTTTTTATAGAGAAAGACAAACATTCACGGGTTACGAATAACCTAACAATGTTTGAAAAATCTCCTACTACCACCACAGAAAGCCGAAAATGTTGCTTGTGTTATGATGAAATAATGAAATAAGTAAGTCAGTGGTTGAGTGGACATAGCGCTTGGGTACCACCCGAGCGTCGCGTATTCGATTCCTCGGCTGGCTAAGTCCTCCATCACAACACAAGCAACATTTTTGGCTTTCTGTGGTGGTAGTTGGAGATTTTCAAACATTGTTGGGTTATTCGTAACCCGGGAATGTTTGTCTTTCTTTTTAAAAATAGAAATTGAAAAAGAACTTAATAGATTGTCCTGATTTTCTTCAACGCCTATCATTCCATGTTCCAAATCGCAACAGCAGGCAATCGCTTACCTTTAATCTCCCTCTTTGCAAGACCAACTCCAAACAGAACTCATTTATCTACAGATCCGCACACTCATTTAACTGACATTATTACCACATTGAAATTTTTGACTCGACTTTACGTGACATAAAACGAAAACTCACTAAACAACATGGCTCAAATTAGAAAGTTCAATCCCTATTGTGTATTCCCGTCCTTTGCCTCTTAATCCTAATTCTGTGTTCCTCCTCCCCCTTACCCGTTTATATATTGAAACAAAAATAAATTAATTAAGAAAATACTCTTACTATGTCACAATTTATAATTCACGAATCATATGTCAATGTTCACTATCGTCAGTGGAAAGTTCATGATTGGCATAATTAACTGTTATTTTTTTTTAACGCCCTAAGGGCTTTTACATGTTTGGTAGTACAATTAATTCATGACAGATGATTTTTAAACAGATAAAGAAATAATAAAAATAAGATTGGATAAAAGAGCGCACATGTCATAAAAATACAAAAATTCAGCGATTTCATGGGCTTACAAAAATACAGATATGTTTAGAAACAGTTTTGGAATAAGTTTTTTACAAGATCAACAAAATTCGCCAAGTTTATGTTAAATATGTCAACATCACTAAGTACTGATTTCCCATATTGTGAAATTGTTGTATCGGAGAGTGGGCAATGTAGTTCCGCTTATGAATGCTACAGTAGAATAGTGTATTTTGTCGTGTAGTTTCTGTCGGTATTCGTAAGTTTATGAGTTGCAACAGTCAAATTTAGAGTTAAGTATTTTGAATAAAAATGTTAAGTCGTTTATTTTGCGTCTGTCTTCTAGTGTGTGTATTTTTAGAATATTTTATAATAAATTATATTTTAAGTCTTTTGATGGGACATTTAATTCAAAATTTATAAAACGCAGAATTCTTTTTTTGTATTCGCTCAATGTTATTAATTTGAATTTTGTAATATGGAGAATATCTAATGGTGGGTTTCTTCATTTACCGAGAATGCTAAATGCAATGCTAATTGTAAAAGTAAACGGTCAAATGCATAGAAATTTCGTTTAAATTTTAAATTTCAATCGTTTATTTTTACAATTAGCATTGCATTTAGCATTCTCGGTAAATGAAGAAACCCACCCTTAATCTTACTATTGTTTTATTGTGTAATCTCCATAGACATCCAAATTTAATAGACGAGAAGATACAGATGAGGGGTAAAACCAAACTATGAGTTGACGAGGAGGGGAAAGATGACTGTGATTCGTTAAAAAATCAATCTGACAGTATATGGGCACCTCGCATTATAATATCACCATTTAGTTCTTAAAAGCAAAATCTGTTTTTGAATGAATAGACCTTTTTACATGGGAGCGCGAATTGCTCACCCCGTTATTAACATATTTGCGAAGTCCAAATACGGCAGAGTAAAGTTCGCCACTTTTCACAGACGAATATTTTGTTGCCGTATTTAGTTAAGACACTTTTACAAATGTTTCATAATTTACTTACCCCTGTAACCAGCAACAAGCACACTGGAGAACCGACCACATTCGTTACGATCGACATATTTTAGAGTATAATGTATATCACAAACTACCACTTTATGCCATGTTATTTCGTAAAATATACGATGAGAGCTCGACGCTGGTCCGGTCAAGGATGATGACGTCACATTTTTTAGATTCAAGTGTTACGTAACAGAATCGGCTCCCGAGCGGAAGGTTAAGTGAATCGTCCCCACTACACGTGCCGACCGTTTCCTCTCCCCGCACCGCGCGACCACCCCGCGTCAGGCGCGAAGCGCCGGGCGGCCCGCCGGCCGCCATTCCTTCGCTGGCCCTCGGCCAAGCGACTGCGCTACGCGCGATTTGCGCTGTTTGTGCTCCACGATATTACCTCCGCGATGTATTGTTTGCAATTGTGTTGTGAACGGAATCCAGAAAAGATGGCAGACCACGCATCTAGCTATGTGAGTACCCACTCGCTTCCTCCCCCCCACCGTGTGCTTTGAACCGTTTGTAACTTCATTTAAACGCATAGAGAGAGGGAGAAATCCTCGTTAGGTCAGTAGGGTAGTTTAACTTGTGTTTTGTGCCGACACTGGCCGTATGTGTATCACCCTGTTCTGTTTATTGAATAAACCCTTTAAATGCAAATACTGTGTACTGATTGAAGAGGGAGTCCCGGGGATTTTGAGGAGAGGAGGGGAAGGAAGAATTGACCAAGCGAACCACTGGCACTCGCCCTGTTTTTAGGAGGAATCATGTTCGAGCCGGTTTGAGCTAACCGACGGCTGTTATTGTGTGTGTTTTACAGGAATAAGGCCTGGGGTCGGCCGCCGCAGCAGCGCCCCCAGCACTGGCGTTCCCAACTTAGGGGCAATTTTTTTTTCCTCCCTCTTCACAGTCGCTCGCCTCGTTCTTCAATCAGCCATTGTTTAAACTGTATAATCTATAATGTTTTGTCTTGTTTTTTTTCCCAATTTGTCTAGCATTACCATCAAAAAACATCGACGCGAGTGTAACTTCGAATTGCAAATTTAAACTATCGCGGGCACATTCCTTCATTTTCGAGTCGTCACTCGACAAAACATTATCACCGGTATTCCTACGTAAAGTGCTCAACCAAGAAAGTTGCCGTCGTGAATAATATAGTGTTTACAAGTGTCGACCGACTAAATTTGCTAGTTTCAAATACAAGATTAATAGTGGAAATGTACACAAATATTTAAAACAAAGTTATTCAACAATTAAAATCCTGTATATGATAAACCAATTACCCGCTTCGTTTCCCGAAAGTTAATTAACCAGTTTTCATTAATAAACTTATTCCGCAGTGTGCTGGTCTGTATTTGATATCGACATATACTGCGAATAGGGGTCTATTTCGCAAAATACTGGCCTGTATATATAACGGCATATTTTGCAGCTTAAGGGAAACAAGTGGATTAAATTCTTTCTACCTTTTGACAATTGAGCATTTTTCTAATTTTGCCGCCTGTTTCATCATTTAGTTTTTTTTTCTTTCGTAAGAAACAGACGACATAATTTGAAAGACGTTCGGTTCGCGTTGACGTCGTTTCCTCGAGTCAGGCATTACATTACGTATGCACATCTGCATATAACTTGTTATGACAAGAGGAAGTCGGCGGATAAATACCAGTAATGGTGTATGCTCAAATCAGGCTGCAGTATAGCCACGTTAAATAAAGAACAATTCCCCAAGACATTGTTGAATTTTCAAACATACTTCCACGAAAACTTGTATAAAAGAAAAAATATTTCCTTTCCTTTCTAAAGAACCCCCCCCTTTGGAAGGCTAATCGAAATATTCCAAAAAACATGTTCATTTAAGGCGAACCTCGTTTCCGTTTTTTTATTTTTTCTTTTCCGGACTTTTGCTTATTTGCAAACCTTTTTCAAAAACATCGGGATTTTTTCTCAAAATTACGTTTTTTGAGGGAAACCGCTGCTCAAATTTTCTCTCGTTCCGGACTTAGAAAAATTTTCTACAAATTTTCAAAACATCAGGATTTTTTCCCAAAATCACGTTTTTTGAGGGGAACCGCTGCCCAAATTTTCAAATAAACCAAACACTTATAAAAAACGCGTTTTTTTTCAAAAACTTTTTGTAAAAATACGTCCCCAGTGGTCAATCTCTGCCCAATTTCTTTCCAATTGCGAGTCTAGTTCTCACTTTTTCCAACATAAGGTCACTCTGATACGACCTTATACACCATGGAAGTTCCTCAAGTCACGCTGGGTATAATCCCGCACGTCTTTACTTCAAGAATACTACAGGCCCTGAGAAATAGAAAGATTTCTCCTAGGAATAATTCCAAAATGCCTTACTGTGACGGAATCAGTAAATTCCATCACATCAAGTTCTCAGGCGTTATCAAATTGGCACCCCGCTTTGTAAAAACGAAAGTTCTAACAAAGATCTCAGACCTCGTTTATCGATTGTCTGACATCTCTGGTAAACACATCGGAAATTACCATGTGAAAGACATTGTCAAAATTGGGAATATGGAATCAGTAAATTCCATCACATCAAGTACTCAGGCGTTACCAAATCGGCAAAACATGCATCTTGTTAACCCTGATCATTATTACGTCCCTGACCTCTCTTGGCCAGTCATCAATCAGTGCGATGCGGTCTCTTTAGAAGTCTTATAATTCTCGTCATAAACGACGTGAGTTACATGTAAATATTTAATGTAAATAATCACCCACATGGGCATTCGTAAGGAAATCCTTACACCCGAAGGCACATTAATGTCAACGGTAGCCTAACTCCTGTACTTTTTTTTTGTGCATAATTTTATATGTTCTTTTACATCCTGCGCGCCTTGCCTGCTGTACCACAAGAGCACCTCTTGGGGCACTGTTTTCATGCTTGTATGCATCCTCTTCCTGAAATTGATCACTTCGGGAAAGGGACTCCTTTTTCCTCCTACCATCAACGGTTCCAGAAAACTCTTGCTCCGAGACGTCGTTTTCCTTTCACAATTCTTGCAGCATCCGCGCGTTTTTTTTTCTCACCTCATCGCCTCATCTTGTCATATCACCCCTTTTTTTAATTTTTTGTTTTGTGTCGGGTTTTGTCGTACCAGTACGTCCCTACCCTAATGTTGTAAATATAAAATCATAAGCACAAGTCTGTATAATAACCATTGGTTTCAGACCTTTGCCGCGGGCTCGCTACTATGGTCACAGCACCATATTGTAAGAATGTCGCGACGATTTCTGTTATAATAGGAAATCCTCCCGTTTTTTCTTTCTTTCTTTTCCCTCTTCACCCCATCCTACACATTCATAGTAATGTTGTATATTGGGAATCGTTTCGAATACACCCAATGTACTCACCTATCAGGTCACATTCGCTGGATTCGAGACAATTCAAGAGCAACCTTGTTGCTATTTGTGGTTTTTTCTTCTTTTTCCAAAAAATTAGAATGGCGCTCAACCCAATTGCTCTTATTTTTCTAGAATCACATTTTGTCGGATTCGGAAAATTTTTTTTTTTTGTTGTTATAAAAGTGACAATATGTTTTGTCCCTTCATTAACTTTGTTCCTTGTACATATACAACTTCATTATGAGGTACATATTTTATCATGACATCAGTTTCCTTTGTCCTTTATTGTACCATTATTCTAGTTTGAAGTTTAAAATCTTGGCCAGATCTTCAATAAAATTTGTGTTTATCGCCTTTTGGCAAGTCTTGTAACGTATGCTAATATGAAATTATTAAGCTACAGCAGTGCCGTATTAATTACATCATTGCAAAAACCGCCGTCTGTATTGAATGGGGACCCACATTTTCGAACGTAATTGGGCTACTGTCTTTCAATACTGGGCAAATTTGTTGTAAATCGTTCATTCCTGTCACGTGAGACGTGAAAACGTGACAATATCTACCATCATAGGAGAGATCCTCAAAACATCCGCCATGATACGAGAAGTTCGTTATAATTACTTTATACTCTTAACTAAATGTTATTGAGTTGGTCGTGTGTCTTTTGGCATGAGAACCGCTTAATCCGCCGTCTGTATTGAATGGGGACCCACTTTTTCGAACGTAATTGGGCTACTGTCTTTCAATACTGGGCAAATTTGTTGTAAATCGTTCATTCCACCCGCCGTCTGTATTGAATGGGGACCCACTTTTTCGAACGTAGTTGGGCTACTGTCTTTCAATACTGGGCAAATTTGTTGAAAATCGTTCATTCCACCCGCCGTCTGTATTGAATGGGGACCCACATTTTCGAACGTAATTGGGCTACTGTCTTTCAATACTGGGCAAAATTTGTTGTAAATCGTTCATTCCTGTACATGAGACGTGAAGACGTTACAATACTCACCATGAATCGTGCGAACGAAATAATATCTACCCCATGTTTGTGTGACCTACCAAGCGTAGATCACACGCCTTTTATTTTCTGTTATCAGAAAATTATTGCTTTTGCAGCAGAGTACTCATTAACATGCCCGTGGACTTCCTGTCACAAGAACCCAGGAACTATCCACTATCTCAAAAGGACTAATCATACGCTTCACTCATGATTATGGGGCATCGTGTCGTAGGAGTTAAGTTGATGGACACAAAAACACCTAACTCGTTGTCTGGGGGACGAACAAGAAAACCCCCAGGTTTGTGAGATTTGAGCAAGGGTCTGTCATTTCTCGCAAACAAGTAGGAGAATAAAACGACCTTCTAATCTTCTGCCCAATACACGTAGTGGATTAGACTCTTTTTGTCAGTGTATCCCTTTTGTCCCACTCTACCAAATTGTATTGTAATGTGCCAGGAAAGTTGCTGTAGACCTTGTTTCACCTTTCACTCAGAGGTCGAATTTCGGAAATAGCCGAGTCCTCAGCAGTTTTCTTCGTTCAAATGTTCCCAATTGTCACTCTTTCCTTTCCTCGAAATTATCCGTGAATGGGGATATATGCGTTACGCACTTGGCGTTTCGTTTGTCAAATGGGACAACCTTCATTCACGGATCTTTTCAACTTCCTACTCCTTTCCCACTTTTCATAACTTATTTGTACTCAATGTTTTGTTCTTCGAAAGTAGAAAAAATGCTACCGTATAGACGTGAGCATAGGTCATGGAAGACCAACTTCTTTCGAAAAGGGGCATTTTGTCATACGTACAAACCCTTACCTACGTGTTCTTGGAAATGTATTTAGTTTAAAAAAAAACTAAATGGGTTAAACAGAACCTTCCTTGAATACGTACCTTTGTAATATGTATAAGTCTGTAGTTGCATTTAGTTAACTCTCTCTCCGTCTCTCTCTCTCTCTACGCGTCAAACAAATCCAATTTTTCTCAACATGCACACCTTGTTTCTCTCCAAACCTTTTCATCATTGGTCTACCAGGCAGGTAAACTTCAAGAATTTTGCTCTAATAATAATCTTTTCGCCGGATTAATAAGAAGACCAGCAGCTCTTCACCCTATCTACACCTGCGCCTCTCTTCATGCTGCCTTCACTACCGTCACGGAGGTCCCATGCCTTCAAACCCTGCGTACCAAAAGCACCCGACCACACCTAACATAACCTAGTGTGAGTCGTGCGTGTAGTTGCGAATTGTATCATCACAAAACCATCACTCAAACAAACCCGAGCACGTCAGCTCTAAGTTGGTTCATGTTCCTGTTGCCATTGTACAATGTTCCTATTGCCATTGTACAAATGTTCCTGCGGCACCTTGCAAATGTTCCTGTTGCCATTGTACAAATGTTCCTGCGGCATCTCGCAAATGTTCCTGTTGCCATTGTACAAATGTTCCTGCGGCACCTTGCAAATGTTCCTGTTGCCATTGTACAAATGTTCCTGCGGCATCTCGCAAATGTTCCTGTTGCCATTGTACAAATGTTCCTGCTGCATCTTGCAAATGTTCCAGCTGCACCTTGCAAATTGCTCTGTTGCCACCATGCCAATGCTCCTGTGCCTTTGCGCAAATAACAATACCAACGATTGTTCACACAACAATCCCACTGTATACAAACCAGTGTACCAACCACCATCACAACAACGGCTGTCATGCACACAAACCACCTCCTCTATAAAGGACCAACCACCAATTACAATTCCACTCTCCAGTACCTCAATGACGTCATACTGGCCCACCCACAGGATCCGGAAGCAGCTACCTTTTTGACCTCTGTGACAGGTAGAACCCTCTCCAACACCAAGAAGCCTCATCCTGCGTTCTCTTCTTCGTGTTTTCTTTAAGGCCCTAGTGTTCCTTGAGTGTAATCTCAAACGGGCCAGGTTACTGTGACAAAGTAACCGTGTAACTTCAGTGCAACGTCCCAACACCCCAAACATCCTACGCAAACCACGCTACGCAAACATAGCTCACAGACCAATGATACAATTAGAGTCATTTTTTTTCTATCACTGCATAACCCTTGTACCTTTCTCCAACAGGTCCTTGTTTATATTTATGTATGTCACTGCTCTTTCTTGTTCATTCATGTATAATTCCTTGTTCACCATGCTTTTTCTCTTTTGTTTTTGTTTCTACTATTTTGTAGCTAGCAACCTTTTTTTCTCTCTCTCTCCTTTTTCTCTTAAATTTTTTTTTTTTTTTTTGTTTTGTTTTGGCACAAGTGCTAGAAGGGTAAGAGGATTTCTTAGCCCTACTGCTCCATTACCACGTCGCTTTTTTTGCGGCGAGGGGGGAAGTGTTACGTAACAGAATCGGCTCCCGAGCGGAAGGTTAAGTGAATCGTCCCCACTACACGTGCCGACCGTTTCCTCTCCCCGCACCGCGCGACCACCCCGCGTCAGGCGCGAAGCGCCGGGCGGCCCGCCGGCCGCCATTCCTTCGCTGGCCCTCGGCCAAGCGACTGCGCTACGCGCGATTTGCGCTGTTTGTGCTCCACGATATTACCTCCGCGATGTATTGTTTGCAATTGTGTTGTGAACGGAATCCAGAAAAGATGGCAGACCACGCATCTAGCTATGTGAGTACCCACTCGCTTCCTCCCCCCCACCGTGTGCTTTGAACCGTTTGTAACTTCATTTAAACGCATAGAGAGAGGGAGAAATCCTCGTTAGGTCAGTAGGGTAGTTTAACTTGTGTTTTGTGCCGACACTGGCCGTATGTGTATCACCCTGTTCTGTTTATTGAATAAACCCTTTAAATGCAAATACTGTGTACTGATTGAAGAGGGAGTCCCGGGGATTTTGAGGAGAGGAGGGGAAGGAAGAATTGACCAAGCGAACCACTGGCACTCGCCCTGTTTTTAGGAGGAATCATGTTCGAGCCGGTTTGAGCTAACCGACGGCTGTTATTGTGTGTGTTTTACAGGAATAAGGCCTGGGGTCGGCCGCCGCAGCAGCGCCCCCAGCACAAGTGAGGCTCTCGTAAGCCCAGCCGGTTCCATGGAACCGTTATGGGGAGGGGGAAATAATACGCTTTTATCACTTAGGGGAGGTCTATATATTCATATGTCTATAGTAATCTCCGATTTGCTGTCAACTTTCCCTAAAATGAATAAAATAAAAAATAAATATTCCAGACATAAAAAACACTGCAAAATTCATGAAGCCACAACTCACGTTCAAGAGTTTTCGGTTCATAGAAGAAAATAATTTTTACGACTGTAGAATTCCAGAAAATACAACAACGCGGAAGCTTTTTATTCCAAACTAATATAACCTTAGACGAAAAAACAAACGAAATCAAAAGCACCGCTACATTTTTGAACGGTCAATCCTTCTGTGATGCATACATTTTTTGTCCCATTTCTTTTTCGTCTTTTTTCAAACACTTCCCGAACCAATGTGTCCCTTTTTTGTACTATGCTAAACGTTATTTCTTGTGATATTATTTGAATGGGTCCTAAAAGAGTTAATGACCGGATTATAATAAAAGTTTTTTTTTTGCTCTATTTTTTTCTCTAAATAAATATTTGTAGATATCTTTTTGAAATTGGGTTAGGAACAACTTTTTTTTACTGCCTGCCGTTCTAAAATTGTTACGTATTTAGTTGGTTCAATTATACGTTTGGTTGCTTCAAATGACTTTAGCCGTGTTTAGTGAGCAGATCTACGTAGCCAAGTACACAATCTTCCTCTTCTCATCGCCTTTCTCTCTCCAGTCACTTCTTTCGGACTCATAACACACTCCATATTGAGGTTGCAATAGTCTCACTGGCTCCGGGCTTTTGGGACTTTAGTGCGGTATTCACGAAAAGTATAATATACTTTAATTTTGTTAAATTTCATTTATAATGTTATAGGGTTATAAACACTAAAAAAACAATATTTCCAATCTGGGAGGAGTGAAAGGGTACCGCCACCCCGGGGACCGTTTATTGGATAACCAACACCTCTGCCGTAGGTCACCCCAAGTAGTTCGCTACGTTTGGTGATTTATCATGCCCGAGTTCATGAGATGAGGTTTTCCGGGTCTTGGTGGTGGGCGCATCTGCCCACCAACTGCTTGGCATGTATCGGAAGAGAATTGTTGAGAAAGACCTTTGACCTCTCCAGCAGGACTCTCTCGACCCATTGCTTCATAGGTCTGTCAATCTTGGACGTACTGACCCACCCCTCTTACTCTTTTCCTTTCACAAACTTCCTCCGGAATTATTGAAGTAAAAACTTCTTTAGCACCGTTGTGATTTGAAACTCGATGATTCGAAAAATAGCGACACTTAAAAGAGACAAATTCACACATCTACAGGATTTAGCTCGCAAGAGATAGTATAATCGGTCTCCTCTTTGTGCCGTACTTCGTAGCCCAACGGTCTCCTCTTTGTACGGTGCTTCGTAGCCTCCCCAGTTGTGTCCACTTTAGTTTTCTGAACGTTCCACTTCTATCGCATGTGAATCGTGTGAATTGCACTCTCTGATTTTTTCTCAGGGCCGAATTTAAAATGTGGAGCTTCTTCTTCTTGTGCCCTGTCCAACGGACGTTGGCTATCATGTTGGCTATGCGGACTTTGTTTACTGCGGCCCGGAACAGCTCCACGGTAGACTGGCCAAACCACTGTCTCAGGTTTTTCAGCCATGAGGTTCTCCTTCTTCCAGGGCCCCGTCTTCCGACAATCTTTCCCTGCATTATGAGATGCACATGGATGTCTCATCACATGTCCAAGATATTGAAGTTTTCAGATTTTTATAGTTTTTTAGTTTTAATTAATGTAGAGCTTGTAACAGTTTAACTTGTTACCCCGATTATTTGGATGTTGACGATACAAAAATACCTTACTCTATAAGTTTGTTATTGCTAACTTCGGACGGGACAGTGGCGACATCTGGAGGAGGACGGAAAAGCGGGCACTCTATGGATTTCTCGTGAGCGAAAAGGTGCTGAAAACCTGGTCTCCGGCTGGATTGGCGTTAGTTTCCTTTATACTGGTTTTCAAATAGGAGTTCATATTTTATTTATGGTAATGTCATTGAGACTGGCCTTGGCGCCCGACATACAGAAAAAAGGTTCGTTATTAGTTCAGATAATTATGTTCACACATCGCTGATCCTTGTTTCTTTTGAAGTGACTTGCATATTTTGTTTTCACAGGAGATTCCTCTTCAAGGAACCCTGGACCACATCCTGAGTTTCGATGAATATTAATAATAATAATCTTTAAATAGATAATAGTCTTATGCTTGCAAACTGTTTATTTGAATACAATAAATTAATGTTAAAGTTGAACTTCTGTTTTATTCATATATCCCTTATTTTACTGAGCGCATGGTTGTCGCTGGGATGTGAACTGAGTATTTCTATTGCTAAAATATTAAATAGTTACAAGCTACGTAATGTAAAAAAGAAATTGAGAACTTTGGAACTTCAATTTCGATTAGTTAAATTAGGAAGAATATTTTTACTTTCAAAATGCATAATGTAACAAATTTAATGATCTGGTTTCGTTACACGTAACAATCTCATTTTTTATCTTCAAACGATTTTCTTCCCCTTGGTGCAATTTCAGATAGTCAGGTAGGTACTATTAAACTTTGCAATTCCAGTGCGACACCCGTCACTTAGTCGTTAGTCACGCGTTTGCTGATTGAAATGTTAGACAAGGTTCGAGCCCCGGCGACGTAAGAAATTGGATACAATCTACGTACAATCTGTGAAGGAAAGAAACAGCTGTCTTACCAATGAGAATGAAATGATGACAAATTGAAATTGATAATGGCTTTGTGTTCTTAGTTGTTGAATCATTGTAAAAAATACAATCGTTAATATTATGAATGATGAATGTAAGAAGCAATGTTAGAATTTTTATGTATGTTAGGTTAGGTTAGGTTGGTGTATTGAGCATGTGAATTAATAATTGAAAACGATTAGTAAATTGTACCCACGTTTGCATCGATGACAAATTAATATATTTTTAAACTTTTTGCCAAGCTTTTAAAGTTTTCTAAATCCAGTCCCGAAAGCATTAATAACACCCCATTAGAGCTGTAATAGTATTACGGATGAGTTCACTTTATTTATAAATTTTGGAGCCACCTCTGGGCTGGATCCCCACAATACTCAATAAACTTACTCGATTATGTGCAAAGGAGGGCGGTCCGACTGATTAAAAATTCGTTGTTAACAGATCGATTGCCATATTTAATGCACAGGCGCAATGAGGGCATGCGGAGTGTTCTACCGGTATTTTAATGGAGCCTGCTCTAAAGTGTTAGCGGCATTGATCCCCGGTGAACGATTCTTTTCTTCGAGTCGTTTTTGTGTAAGTCGGCTCGTATGTGAAAAGAGATACCGGCATCTGTTTTTCGTCATACATAAACTGGGCCTCTTCAAGATCCGCATTAATAAAGGCTTTCCTACAGCCCTTTCCTTAACCCGCCTCACAACTCTGCTCAACCGGGAGGTGACATAGTTCCCTGTCTTTAATTTTTAGTAAGGAGTCTTACGTAAAAAAATAACTAGAAGAAGTTCCCAGCGTTGTTACCCTGATTTTGCATAAGAGTTTTTCGAAGTCAGTTATCATCTGTAATTTCCCCTTATTTTGTTTGAACTTCAAGTGTGCAAAATGCCATCAAAAAGTATCAAAGTTCTGCTTTAATGGGTGGTTAATGGGATGGGAATTGTTTTTTTGCAAACTCCTGTAAACTGTAACCTTTCTATTTTTTGGTAGGTCAAGCGTGTAAAATTTCATTAACCTAAGAATTGATGCTGTAGATTTGAGTAAACCACCCATTTATTATTATTGTTTATTATTAATTCAGTAACCCGCTTACAGTAGTAGTCAGAAGTACACTGGAATATGCCTCGCCAATTTGGAACCCGCAGTACAAAGTAGATATACGTAAATAGAATAGAACATATTCAAAACAAATTTATCAAATATCTTACCTTCAAATTCCACAATAACTTTGAATGCACATTTCAAACTTTACAACAAATGCGAGCAATAAAAGCTGATTTGACATTTATACACAAAGTTTTAAATAATAACATTGACTGTACCGATCTTCTTTCCCTAGTTAATTTTAACATACCATTAAGATAACTATTCCACACGCTTAATTACAAGATAAATGCAGCAACTAATTCGCCAGTCAATCGTGCTCTTCATATTTATTTATTTATATTTTATTAACGCCCTAGTGGGCTTTTACAAGAAAAGATGCAAATACATAATTAACAATATTTATTACATGTATTACATAAACAATAAAACAGAATAAATATGAATGCAATCGACTCGTTAGGTAAAGAATATTACAACATAAAAAAAAATTGAAATGAAATAGTACAAGTTGTACTTACAAAAAACTAAAACAATTCAGCTTTAAATATTTATACATATTATTAACAATAATAATAAGACCTGACATAGAACAAAGTGTAAATAGAACTGCAAAAATATTATAAAGTAAGTATACATTTTACTGGTGAGGTTTAGGTGAGAAAATATTTTATGAGAAAAACAAAAAAATAATAAAAGTTAATTATTAGCAGATAGAATCGAGATTAGTTGATTTTTGAAACATTCAAAACTGTCAACACTAAATATATCTATATATTCGCAGTATTCATTCGCAAGGTTATGGATTCTTGGAATTGGCGAGTATATGGAGTAATTAGTGTTGAGTTTATTGTTGCATTTAAAAATATCTTTACTACGAGTTTGTCTAGTGGATATGCTAATGCAAATTAGATTCAATTAAAGATTTTATAATTTTGTATAAAAATAATAAATCAATTAACACTCTTCTATCTGATAAATTAAGAAGTCTGGTTTCAGCGCGTAAGTAATTATAATTTATAAATTCGATTGGAATTTTCATTTTAAAATTGATGTACCGAAGAAATTTGTTTTGTACCTTTTCCAATGATTGAGTATGAACATTGTAGTATGGTGACCATACAGAGGAATTGTATTCTAATCTGCTTCGTACTAGTGAGCAATACAGATGTTTTAATGTTAACATACTTTTAAAATTTGCCCCCATTCTCAAGATAAAACCTAGTATTCTCATTGCATCGCTTGTTATTTCATCGATGTGTACATTGAACTGTAGACTCTCGTGGAATATAACACCAAGATCAATAATATTGGTCTAAATTCTAACGTCGACATTTTCTCTTATTAACTGCCCAAATTTAAAAAGAGCATCATGTCAATAATATAAATTGTTCAATGCGCATACATACATGCATACATTCATACACACACACACACACACACACACACACATTCCCACTACATATATCACCCGGTAATTACTTAATATGCATTCCATAAATAAGACACCCCAATGAAACACATAAAGGTACCCACCATGAAATATACTTAATTGGAAAAAAATTTCACCTATCAGTCCAGTAAACGAATGGTCCAAAAGGAGGTGTAGAGTGCGTAAGCAGGAACCTAAGCGATTCTTTCAGGACTTGTTTAGGATGCTTAGGGTGTGAACATGCTAAAAGTCCTGACGTCTAGGTGGTGAGCTAGGGAGAGGAGGGGGGGGGAAGGTCCCGATTTTTGGGTTTCCGTTCCGTTTCCGGTTTCCGTTCCGTGGTGAAAAGGCAATGAAAGCGATAGTGGGCTTGACATTCTCAGACATCAAGTTGTCCCGCAAAGATCGGGCATTTCCAAAGTCTTCTGTCAGCTCGTCGATAAAAATTCACGATGAAAAGGTTGACCCAACATTGCTGTTTCAGCGGATGTGTATAAGCAAACAATCAGATGAGGATTTGATGAAATTCTTTGAGTATGAGTTGCGACGCACCGTTTTTGAGATACGAACGGAAACCCGAAAATCGGGACCTTCCCCCCCCCCCCCCTCCTCCCCCTAGCTCACACCTAGACGTCAGGACTTTTAGTATGTTCACACCCTAAGCACCCTAAACAAGTCCTGAAAGAATCGCTTAGGTTCCTGCTCACGCACTCTACAACTCCTTCCTTTACTGGACTATATGTAACTATTTTTTTTTTAAAAAGAAAGACAAACATTCCCGGGTTACGAATAACCCAACAATGTTTGAAAATCTCCTACTACCACCACAGAAAGCCGAAAATGTTGCTTGTGTAGTGCTGGAGGACTTGGCCAGTCGACGAATCGAACACGCGACGCTCGGGTGGGACCCAAGCGCTATGCCCACTCAACCACTGACCAGTCTAATGTACTGTTTGTTTCTGTGTATAAATAAATTAAAAACAGAGACACTTTTTAACCTCGCAGATATGTGAACCCACATCCATTGCCACAACAGCAATTCCTTGGAGATCTTTAAAAATCGACCATCGCCTCGATAAGGTAACGTAAACAATATGCAAAATCTCCAAACGCCCAAAATTAAATCCTTTATTTTCAACCACGTTCCTTTTGAGAGCTTAAAAACCTTCATTCTTACAAAATTCCTAATAATGTAACATTATGAACGTTCAAAACCACTCGCAAAATACATCCTTATTAATTTGCATTATTCGGTCGTCTCAAAGGGTTAAATCTCCTTACGTCACGTCAAACCCTTTCAGGACCCCCTTTCACCAGATCAATAATATCCATATAAGGGTTGTTTTTTGCTACCAAACCTAAATCGATTAGTAGTATTAGGGCGTGCGTTGCCGATTTCTCCATTCAAAATATTTAAATTAGTTGCGGAAATGTACAAGAGATGGCACCATCAACAATATAACTCCTTTGTACGTTTTTTAATCCTATTCTTACAATGGGAAGGTGCGCGATTTTTTCCGCACCTGGGCGATTCGATCGTGATCAATGAACCGATATTTTTTTTGGGTGTGGGGTGTTATTGAATGTGCATGTTGAATGAGTGGAATGATGTAGTTTTAAAGAGTAGATATTGGAAATCAGGAGGTCTAGCATAATCGATCGATACAGCTTTATATCAATACGATATTGACCAAATCCGTCACCTATGGTCAGTTTTTAATAATTGCGAGCAAGATCTACCATCGTTAAAAGATATTCCAATCGACGCGACGATTGATAAAGTGGTTCGCCGCGTTTGGTGACTTTACAGGGGTGTCAAAGTTTAAGGGGTGAATTTTGTCTAGGTCTTTGTGGGGCATTTACGCACTACTGCATGGTGGGCCAGATTGAGAGAGACTGGTTGAGGGAGGCCTTTTGGCCTCTCCAGCTTGACACTTTCCCATCGCCTTGTACCGCAGTGGGAGAGATGAATTCATACGTCCGTCTCTCCTGGATACATTAACCCCCAGAATCAAAAAGACCATCCACAGAGCATCTCCAAAGATTACATGGACCCTGACCACAGCATCTCCAAAGATTTCAGGCCTCCTGTGTGGATCGAATGAAAAAAAAATGATGATTTGAAAATATCTCAATATTTTAACTGTTTCTTTATAATGGATAAAAATTTATCCAGACACTATCTAAGTAGCATTTAGTTAGAGTTTGAATCTTGCAACCATTCATAAAGATAGCAGCCAATAAAATATGCATTGCGACAAATGAAGATAATGTTGGTGGTTCTTAGTCGAAGTATGATACAGTTAAAAATGACTTTTGAGTCTCAGAGGTGCCAAATATCTTTTCTGATTTTTCTGTCTCCAGATTTTCGATTGAGTTTCGCTAATATTGTCTTCATTTAATTAAATATTACAATTTGAGGTTTTACTCGTAAAGTTAAAAACAATAAAATAATCACTTCTTCTAATAGTGCAAAATTATTTTGTGGTAACATTTTAAATTCAAATTAATAAATAACGTTGTATTAACCACTTAATTATTTACAATAAACAAAAATTTTAACAAAACAAAAAAACAACTTCAAAAATGCACTAAAAAGTAAAAAAATAATTTCGTATTCTTCTACAACTTTATAATCAACTTACCTTTTCTACTCATCAATATGTAGGTACGATTGTTATTTTTGGAGTCGGTGTCGGCGGGAGAGGAGCTGTCAAGTGAACACGCCGGGCCGCGGGTACCTTGGTTGACACCGACTCCAAAAATAACAATCGTACCTACATATTGATGAGTAGAAAAGGTAAGTTGATTATAAAGTTGTAGAAGAATACGAAATTATTTTTTTTTACTTTTTAGTGCATTTTTGAAGTCGTTTTTTTGTTTTGTTAAAATTTTTGTTTATTTTTTGATTTTTAGTGAATCTGAAGTACACTAACTAATTCGATTAAGATTCGGCCGAGTATCGTAAATTTGTTCTTCAGAATTGGAGAGTTCCGTTACTTTGTCATGGATCCTATAATCAGAACCTAACCAAACTCTCATCAAACTACCCTTGAAGTACATCCTTTCCAATAAAAAAAGAATCATCGAAATCGGTTGGCGTGATATGGAGTTATTCGTCCATTTGTCGCGCACACACTTGATGCAAATTTAAGACTTATATGATTTTCTCATGGATGCCATTGTCAAAACTGGACCAAATTAAAATGGGACCACACGGGAAGTACCAGCTTTCAAATAAAAAAAGAATCATCAATATCGGTTCACCCAGTTGAAAGTTCTGAGGTAACAAACATAAAAAAAAAAATTAAAAAAAATACAGTCGAATTGAGAACCTCCTCCTTTTCGAAGTCGTTTAAAAACCGACATGTTTCGTCAGCAAAGCTGACTTCCTCAGGGTTTTGGCAGAACTAATTTTAAAAATAGACATACATAGGTAATAGAGAAAAATAATAGAAATAAACAATAATAAAATTTGAAAGAAAATAATGTGTAAGGAACGAGGGGCAATATAGAACAATTAAAAATTTAAAAGGGGAATAGATTTAATAATGGGTCATTTAAAAACAATTTTTGATTATTAATAATATTTAAATTTGCATTAACACTCTTTCTAATCTCTAAAATTTCTAATTTATCCAACTGAAATCCATTGACATTACAATGTATTAATTCTATTCCACTGTTAAAATTAAAGGTATGACTAGTTTCTATTAAATGGTTGGCAAAAAAAAATAATAATTGGTTAATACAACGTTATTTATTAATTTGAATAAAAATAAGTTTCTTATTAAATTTAATTTAATCCATCTGCTTGTTTAGGAATAAATACATCCCAAAACACGTAATTGCGTTATACTTTTATAAGACCAAAAACGTCGCGAGCGACATTACATTTTAAAAGCTATATATCTCTCTTCCTCTCATGTAAACATATGTATTTTTCTTTTAACCAGAAAGAGAACGAAATAATACCTCTTATTGTCTTTGAGATATGAAAGCTATCTTGCATAGATATTTTACAATCTCGATCCAAAGTGACAGTTTCAGAATTTACGTGCGAAACCGAGGCTTCCGGATTGTGAGGTGCGAATATATTGAACCAAGCAGACGGGTATATTTTAGATATGATTTGAGACTTTCACGGCCAAAAGTATATCCGTGATTTATTTTTGGAGCATAATGCCTTGCTGCACTTTATCCAACGTTTCGAACAACGTGACGGTGTCCATAACCAGATATGTAATTTCATCAATATTAAATGCTTTTTAAAATGTCATACGGACTAATGAACACTTTGTGTACATTATTTCATGTGTTCTGTTCGTATAACTTGTCGCGATAGGTGACTGTTCCTAGTTCCGATGTGTTTAACGCGGTTTGAAAGCTTCACGTCTGATTTAGTCAGGTAGAACTTACCTGCCCAGTAACTAGTAACTCAGTCCAACAACTATGGTCTTTCTAATGCTAATGATATGCGTGAATCGTGATGTACGTTTCGTCACGCGTTTCGTAACCGTGTTCAAATCATTCTTCAGGAACAGTCATTACGAAATGATAATCACATTTTATAGTGTAATTATCGCTCTTGTGTATAACGTTGGCATTATGTTGACAGGTGAAAATGTGTTTCTAAGAGCGCGGTCCCGTGGTTGAGGGGTAAGGCTCTGGACTCACAATCTGAAGGTCGCGGGATCGAAGCCCGACGTGAGCAAATTAATTTTATTTTATAAGTTTGTGTTATTTCATAATTAATTAATTTAAAAATTATGGATAGTATATTTGCGGCACGTTCTGGAACAGAAGATACTCTCAGTGTCGCCCTGATTTAAGACCACCACTCAGGATTGAAACGTTACTTGAAATGGCTTTTGCTGTGTTTGGTGACCAGATCTGAATAGCCAGGAAGTTCCGCCCTTTCTCTCCCTCATCTCCTTCCCCTCCCTAATACATTCAGTCTCACAACTTACCGTAATTGCGGATGCGATATCAGTCTCACTGGCTCTAGACAGGAGCAGCTGGGACTCTTACGAGACTAATGATATTTACCTAAAAAGTCAAAAATGTATTTAGATCATGTTATTATATTATTTCAAAATTTTATTAGAGATTCAGTTATATTTCCATCAATTATAGATTTTTTTTATTGTTTGGTAACAAAGTCCATTTTTAATTTATAATCTTTTGTAATGCTTAAAATAAGCTGGATGGACAGGGTTACGAAGGCAGATGTTATGGTTCGGATGAATAAAGAAAAATAAGTTTCAAAACTATAAAAATCCGAAAACTTCAATATCTTAAACATGTGATGAGACATCCAGAGAAGAATGATATCTTGCATCTCATAATGCAGGGAAAGATTGCCGGAAGACGGGGCCCTGGAAGAAGGAGAACCTTATGGCTGAAAAACCTGAGACAGTGGTTTGGCCAGTCTACCGTAGAGCTATTCCGGGCCGCAGTAAACAAAGTCCGCGTAGCTAACATGATAGCCAACGTCCGTTGAACGGACAGGGCACAAGAAGAAGAAGAATCTTTTTTCTTTTTATTTTTTATTTCAACTTTATGAGTAAAACCTCAAATTGTAATATGTAATTAAATGAAGACAATATAAGCGACACTCAATCGAAAATCTGGAAACAGAAAAATCAGAAAAAGATATTGACACCTCTAGGACATGAACCCAGGACCTCTTGCTTTCCGGGCAAACGCGCTAACCACTGCGCCACGGTGCTGATATCAAATTCGGTCATTTTTAAATGTATCATACTTCGACTAAGAACCACCCACACTATCTTCATTTTCTTAACGCATATATTATTGGCAACTATCTTTATGTATGATTGCAAGATTCAAACCCGAACTAAATGCTCTCTAGATAATGTCTGGATAAATCTTTATCCATTTTATTTTAATATGCGACATCTATTGACTTTTCTGAATGTCTAGGATGAATATTTTTTTTTATTTCAACTTTATGAGTAAAACCTCAAATTGTAATATTTAATTAAATGAAGACACTATTCGCGAAACTCAATCGAAAATCTGGAAACAGAAAAATCAGAAAAAGATATCGACACCTCTGGGACATGAACCCAGGCCCCCTAGCATGGTCGATCGATAAAGGTTTTATCGAAAATGTCGGTAACTTGCCATCGCTCCCGAGCACGACTGCAGGCCGCTAACGAATAAACAACAGTTTACATCAAATATATTAGGAACCCCAAGTCATTGTGAACTGTTGTTTATTCGTTAGCGGCCTGCAGTCGTGCCGGGGAGCGATAGCAAGTTACCGACATTTTCGATAAAACCTATATCGATCGACCATGCTAGGACCCCAGGACCAATTCAATTCCGTGGGGCGCACTTGCGATTAGTACAAATTTAATTATATTCAAACAAAATAAACACTTTATCCATTACGCTAACATCAGCTTTGCGTTCTTTTCGGATCTCTGCATTTGCAACCTAGCATATTGCGTTTAATTGAGATAAGTGAAGATCACGGATGTGGATGATCGGAAAAGTCGTGGGTTCTCCTGACCTCCAACCCAAAACAAAACAGTATAATCCCATTGCATTCGGCACGGTCCGGGAACGAACTCTGTGAATTTTGGCACACCTGCACTTGGCCTAACGACGCGACGCCTAGTCGAATAGTGACTTTGCGAATCACTGAACCAGTATAAAGGATATCCTAGACTTGTAATCTGTACTGATTTGAGATTAACCTGATGTCGCCAATTTCCAAAATGAAATTGTTTATCTGCTCATTAAAACGTGGACGATACTCTCTGTAATGTCTGTGACAATTACAAATACAATTTATTGAAAAGGTCTCGTTTATACGAATGGTTATTTATTAAGTCAATTATGAAGAAGTACAATGCTAACGCTAGTAAGGTAATTAGCGGAATGCCGGCAGCCGCCGTGCACTGCCAGCGCCTCTGGCCTGCCCCTCCACTACCACCTTCGGGCAGGATCGGAAGCCTTCGGCCACGTTCGGCACCCGGTTCCCCCCCCCCCCCCCCCCCCGCGGCCACAGTATACCACGGACACTACACTCTCAGTACTCCCTGGTGAAAGAGCGCCATTCAGAATCGAAACGTTTTTTTTTTTTTTTTTTTTTTTCGATTATTTCTGGCTTTCACCCTTCAAGGGTGTTCTAGGCCATCATTTATAATTACAGAGAAGTGAAAAGTGAATTTATATATTAATTTTATTTAAATGTGCAAATTTCAGAATTTTATGGAAGATTGGAGAGGAGTTCAGACTTAGAAGAGATGAGATGTTGAATGGAGGAGAGGCAATTTTGGATAAATCTTGATAGAAGAGAGGATATTTATTTAGAGAGGGACAATCAAAAAATATGTGATCTAAAGTTCCCACATCTAGACCACAGAATGTACAATCTGGGGAGTCAAGCACATGAATTTTAAAAAGGTGAGAAGGAACGGAACAATGTCCGATTCTCATTCGAATAAGTAAGGAAATTTCTTTTTTTGAAAAATGGGGGAATTTTTGAAACCACGGTTTTGATGGGATAGTCCTTTGTATTGAGGCGTAGCGGGCACCCTTGGATTGACTAGCAATGTTCCAATACTCTGTCCAAACATTGCGGGATCTATCTTTGATGATGGAAAAAATATCAGATAGGGGAATATGGTTTACGAGGGTAATGGTAGGGTTAGACGCTCCTTGTTTTGCCAAGGAATCAGCAATATCGTTACCCACTATGCCAACATGTCCAGGAATCCAAATCAGAGTGACAGTTTTTCCAGAAATTTGAATGGAGGATATCAGCACTCGAATAAGACATACAAAGTGATCATCAGGATGAAGAAAAGGACTGGATTTAAGTTTTTGGAGGGAACTGAGAGAGTCAGAGAGAACAAGAGAATGTTCAAAATTATTTTTTATTATATATTTGAGAGATTCAATTATTGCAATGCACTCGGCAGAAAATATTGAAAATTGGTTTGAAATTGAATAAAATATTCTTTCATTAGAATTATTGTGGTAAACGTTAATACCTATACCACAGTTAGGAGAGTCTGGAGATTTGGAGCCATCAGTAAATAAAAGAGAAGTGTTGGGCCATTTAGAAGAAATAATGTCATTGAACATATTATTGACAGTACGGGCTGGAAGATTGGAATGACTTTTAAGGATGCCGATCCCTTCTAAAATTGTTGGGGATAGGGTGACGTGACTATATTTTAATTTGAATAATGGAAGAAGATCATTTTGGATAATTTGAAGCTCTGAGAGAGAACGAAAATTTTTACAGAAGGCAGGAAGAGGTTTAATTCGAGCTCTGATTGTAGATGAATGTGTTGAGTCTTTGAACAACGACACTCTGGGAATAACCTGATGGCATTTAGAATTTAAACATTTAAGAACAAATTTGTCAGCAAATAGTTGACGTCTTAAATAAAGTGGAGGGTCAGAACATTCTACTTGAAGAGAATTAATGGGCGACGATTGCATGGCTCCAGTTATTATTTGCAATGACTTTGATTGAATTTTGTCTAATTTGCTGAGTGCATTTTTGGATGCAGTACTAAAAAGTGGGCAGGCATAGTCGAGATGGCTTCGAATAAGTGCATTGTAAAGCAACTTAATGCAGATAGGGTGTGAACCCCACCAAACGCCAGTCAATGATCTGATGATATTTAAATTTTTTTCACATTTAGTAACAATATTATGAATATGGGAAGACCATTTAAGTTTCCTATCAAATGTTACTCCCAAAAATTTAACTTCGGAGACATTGGGGATTGGAGAGTTTTTAAATAAAATTTGAACAGGAGGGATATGATGACGGTTTGAGAAGGTGACACACTGACTCTTTTGAACTGAAAGTTCAAGACCATTTAAAGTGAGCCATGTGCAAAGGGCATCCATGGCTTCATTAAGATATTTGACGGCGGGTGGGATGATTTTGGATGATAAGAAGAAAGCTATGTCATCCGCGAACTCAATAACTTTTACTTGAGGGGGAATGGTGACATGCATATCATGTGTGTATATATTATACAGTAAGGGGGATAATACATCGCCTTGAGGTAAGCCCTTCCAAATTGACCTACTCTGAGGAGTAACATCTGGTAGCTCAATGAAAATTTTCCTATCGAGAAAAAGATTAATAATAGATTGGACAAACATGAGGGGTAAGCCAAGGCCTAAAAGTTTTTTTTTAAGAATTGGGATGGAAACATTGTCAAAGGCGCCTTCTATGTCTATAAAAACTGCAAGACATACTTCTTTGTTAGAAATGGATAAATTAATATCAGTACTGATGATGGCAAGGTTATCTTGCGTGGATTTTTTTTTTCTAAATCCAAATTGAGATGGAGAGAGAAGATGATTACTCTCGACAAAAAATTCTAACCGGTTTTTAATTAATTTTTCATAAATCGAAACGTTGTTGCTTGAAATTACTTGAATCGTGTCTGGGATCTGAATAGCCAGGTACTCCCAACTTCCTTTACCACATTGCCCCCCCTGTCTTTCACACTAGACATTATTACCTTTTTCAAAGTCAACGTTAACAAACAAATTATGTAGCAATGTCGCTAATCCCTCGCCTAAGTAATATATATTGTAGCGGTCCCAAGGGGGGGAGGCCACCTACCTTTTGCTCTTGGTTAGCTCAATGTCGTCGGCAGGCAGGAAACCTCTCCTCGTCAAGGTCGTAGGTAACTAGGTGGTAAATGGTACATAGGTAATAGACAAAGCCCGCCCACGTGATCCTATCAAATGAAAGAGGTAGCTGGGTGGAACATATCTGTATTGTCTGGTATACACAATTACAACATCTAGCAAAACATAATTATTAGTCACAAAACAACATCAAGGCCTAGCTAGGTATTTCCTACGAAGGGGTCTCTCAAATCTCTCCGGGTATATAGTCGTTTCAACCGAGTATTGCTAGAGGACACATTATTTAAGAGGGAAATCGAGGTTCAACTCACAGCTGGTGGACTGGTGCAGGAAGCCGGCGCAGCAATCCGGGGTCGGTGCAGGTAGCGGTGATCTCCAAGTGGAGCAGGCCATGTTCGCGACCTCGTATTTTACTATTGAGATCGGCTCTAATCGGAACGTAATTGAAATCGGCGATCTCGCGGGAATTTACTGAGCGTACAGCGACGGGCGCTGCTTCTCGGGCCACAGCCGGCGGGTTTCGGGCCACGGGCGGGCTTCTCGTGGGACTGTGACGGGGAGGGGTGCGGTATGTCGTTTCTTGCAAGGGGGGACGACGGAATACACTCGCCGCGCTAGGGACTGTGACGTCATAATACTTGACATGTGTATCGTAACAATATGTATAAAAATAATATATATGTTAATAGTTTAACAAACGAATATACAAAGATGATATCGTCGTTTTTAACATAGCGATTTCACACCTAAACTTATTTATATAACATACAGTATAAAACACACCTAAACCATAGAGATACACACCTAAACGTATTTTCCAATTTCAAAATATTGTTTCTGATAATTTTGGATTAAACTTATTTTGTCTAATTATAATGTTGTATACAAAAACATTCTTGTTTTTAGAAAATTGATAAAACGATACCAGGTATGTTTCATTACATTTTATATTTAAAATACATAAAACATAAAATTCTTTAGAATTTTACATCAAAAGTGGTAAAGAAAAGCAATTAAATTAGTATTCCATCAACCACTCAAAATTGATTGTTTTGTTGGAAACCTTGGGGATATTTTGGAGAAAAGAAATTGTAAACCACTGTAATATAAGTAATTATTAGGCTGATGTAAGCGAAATGAGTAAGATTAAGAAAGGGTCCCTCAGATGGTTTGGGCATGTAGAGCCAATGAACGGAAAAAGGAGTGTAAGGAATATATATGACGCAAATGCAAGTGTAACGATTTCACGTACCAACCCAATGTAAAAGCCTCGTGGGGGTGTAAAAGAAATAAATTTGTAGATCAAAAAATTAATACAGATTTGAAAGAAAACTAATGTCACCGATTTCCACTCGTAGGCCCCAGAGAGATAAAAGAAATTGTTTTTTATCACGAAAGAATCTAGATATTTTTTGATGTGCTGATTAATTTCGTAGAAATAAGAAACCCTTGAGTTTAATTTGTTCATACCTCAATTCTATCGGTTTAATATCTTCAGTGGTTCGGATGCTGTGTGTGTGTTTGGATCCAGATGTGTTGTAAGATGGTGCATGTCTAAGTAAGAATCGTGACTCGAGGAAATTTATGATATTTCATTAGGTTCGCAATCTCTATATTCGTTAAACACATATTATAACTCTTTTCTGGTGACCATGTGTTGCTTGCTGTACAATATGAAAATATAAAATTATTTTTTTAGGATACTGGTCTAGTTTCCGAATTAGTTAGTTAAAAAACGATTCACAACGTGTTTTGTGACTCCAGATACTAATATCTACAGCCTGTATGTCGGACGAATATCTACAGCTCATATGTTGTACTAATATCTACGAACTTCAGAGTGTTGACTAATATCTACAGAGCGTAGGTTGAACTAATATCTACAGAGCGTAGGTTGGACTAATCAGCTAAATGTGTCCAATAGTCCGATATTAGGAATTTTTACATACATACTTACATAAATTAAGTTTTTTAAACTGCATACGCAATATTGCGTTATTCCAATATGCTATACATAATTGCAAATCCAACCTCTGCCAGTGCTGTAGATATTCGTCAACCCTTTGGTTCTCGTAGATATTAATCAACAGTTTGAGCTGTAGATATTCGTCAACACTTTGATTCTCATAGATATTAGTTCGATTTTTTCAGTTTTTGGAATTCCTGTAGATATTAGTAGACGCCTCCGTTTTGATCACCCTATGAGCGTCACACTTATTTATTAATTTGTAAAATTAACGCATTTCGGCGTTTCACAAGATATAACATACTATAAGGCATGAACTATAACATGAGAATTTCGAATGGCGGAAGTAATGAAGAGTCTTAATAAAGAGTCCATGTGCATCTAAAACAGCAAAGTTTGGTGAATAGAATTTAAGAACGTGTGATAAATAACAAAGAAAAAAGAAATCAGTTATCAAACAACTATGTCATTACTATAAGTCATTGGAATGCCTAAGAAATATATGTACATACTTATTTTATTTTATTAAAAATATATGTAAATAACTTTAGATGAAGGTGAGGTTTAGTTGAGATAACTTTAGAATATTTATTTCAAAATTAATAGATTATTTAGTTTTAACCTTACAAACCTTTTAACACTTATTTGCTGTAATGTCACATCGACCTGATGTAACTTAAAATGTCGTTTGAATTGTAATTCAGTAAGCACTAATTTTATTTTTTGTTAATTTTAATTTTTTTATTTTAATCTCTTCAAATATATAATGTACTTACTATATGAGTAAATTTTAACTGTTTTAAAAACACACAAGTATTCCCACGAACTGGTGATGCTAGGTGGGATTTCTTTGGTTAATCGGGTAATTTGTATTTTTCTCTATTTTTTATGCTTATATAAAAAAAAAAACAAAAAATTATTAACAAAAAAAAAACGTTTATTGTAAAAAAACTATTTTTTAAAACTATTTTTTTTAAATAAACCTTATGAAAGCATTGCTTACGAAAATGTCGGTTTTTTAAAGAACAAATATGGTTCATCTATTATTTTTAATTAAAATGGCGTCACAAAATAAGTTGTCTGTGCTCGAAGAAGAAATAATGCTTAGGCCGGTCAGTGGTTGAGTTGGCATCGCGTTTCGGACCCACCCGGGCATCGCGTGTTCGATTCTTTAGCTGGCTAAGTCCTCCATCACGACACAAGCAATATTTTCCGCTTACTATGGTGGTAGTAAGAGATTTTTAAATATTGTCAGGTTATTCATAACCTGGGAATTTTTGTTAGAAAAAAATTATTAGAAGTGCGGAGAGAAGTAGTTACCTACCTATTTTAATATAATATTAGGTAGTTTATTAACTTCTTAGCGAAATATTTACTCTATATGGAAACCTACTGAAACAATGTACAATGCTAAACGCAATCAGGTGTTTTTTTTACATTTGCTCCTCACAGGAGGTTTCACCTCTTCCTCACACTCGATAAATGCTGGCGTCCCGCAGGGTTCGGTTCTGTCTCCGACTTTGTTTTTGATGCACATCAACGACCTTTTGTCATGTGCACCAATTCATACAGTACAGTTCATGATAGCTTTTTGTTTGACAAGCCCCCAAAGGGCTCACAAACTCCAACAGCTCGTAAGGCTTTGAAGCAAAGAATGGACGGTTACCTCGAGAGTGTTTTCTCTTGGGATAAAAATAATCTCGTTGAATTTAATGTTTCAAAGACCCAATCTTGTCTGATTACGTCTAAAAGGGATCGAAATGAAAATCTAGTCTCTTTCAACGGAAGCAATCTTCCGAACAGGCCCTCCATTGATATGCTTGGTGT
This sequence comes from Limnephilus marmoratus, assembly GCA_917880885.1. Classification (NCBI taxonomy): domain Eukaryota; kingdom Metazoa; phylum Arthropoda; class Insecta; order Trichoptera; family Limnephilidae; genus Limnephilus; species Limnephilus marmoratus. The sequence goes on from OU862935.1 coordinate 13,542,901, forward strand.
AACCCTAAGTGACCAGGCTCAGGTATGGGGGCTCCATCGAAGCCAGAGTAAAGTTAGCCTCCCAAAAACTGGGCGTACTGTACAGGGCCCGCAGATACTTTAATAGTACACAACTGCTAACCCTGTACAAATCGCAAGTGCGCCCCACGGTTGAATTTGGCAGCCACCTCTGGGCTGGAGCTCCAAAATACCTGAAAAATACCCTCGACTCTGTGCAGAAACGGGCGGTCCGTTTGATAGATTCTCCCATCTTAACAGACGGATTGCAATCTTTAGAGCACAGGCGTCGGGTGGGAATGCTATCCTTGTTCTACCGGTATTACAATGGAAGATGCTCCGAGGAACTAGCATCATTGATCCCTTCGGCACCGGTGCATAGTCGGGAAACACGCCAAACGCGTGCCCAACATTTGTACACAGTTGACATATGTCACATGAGAACGGGTCGTTTCTTCGACTCGTTCTTGTGTTCAACAGCTCGGCTGTGGAATGATTTGCCGGCCTCTGTGTTTCCTCCTTCCTACAACATGGGTCTCTTCAAGACCAATGTTCATTCCTTCCTCTCCTCAAAAAGACCCTCCACACAGCATCCCAGATGACATAGACCCTGAGGGAAATTATTTTCCTCAGGGCCTCCTTTGTGGAGTTAATGTAAAAAAAAAAAAAAAAAAGGAGGCCCTGGCGGCAAAATTCCGTTCCTCTCGTTCCTTTCCCTAAAAAAAGCCCTTCATACAGCATCCCGAAAGATTACATTGGCTTTCATGATTTTTTTTAACTCAGGGTCTCCCGTTTGGAGCTAATGTTTAGAAAAACCCTACAGATTCAGAAAAAAATCAAAAACTTTAGATAATAAAAATTCATCCAGATATTCGCTAATTTTGATACTATTTCGCAATCATGGTGACCCCACATTCGTACCTTTAATACATTCTTGACTCTATGTCCGCCAACGTCTGTCTACCTCTAGTGATAATAACGGTACACATTTGAAAAACTCACCTTCCGCCTTTAGCAGGTGCCACAACCTACAACATGGCGCTACTTACGGCTTACCACTGGCATTACAACTTAAGTTTTGGAAATTAGTGACTTTATGGTAGAACATTAGTATTGGAAACGCTTTTTTGTAATTTGAAATTTGTGTATGTACCTGCACAAGATTATAACCTTATAAACTGTTTCTCTATCTACGTTATAACTTTTTTGTTTGATAGGCGGGTATGGATACTGCCGCCCAGGGAATCATCTATTGAATAGCCAATAGCTCAAAATCCCTAAAATATAAAAAAAAGATAAAGTAATCGTATAACTGATTAAATTGTTAAGATGAATATGTACGTGAAATTCTATTTAGATACTATTTTGATTAATCTTTACCACGAATCGGCTTACAGGATGAACATGAAAGAATATGCTACGGATAAATCGAAGCTTTTACTAGCTTTTCTATGTATTGGAATTACAATAAAATTATTATTTACGTAACAAAAAATATAAGCGTAACCCACAAAAAAAAGTTTTTTCATGACTTAACTATGAAGTAATACAAGAAACAATTTTTTAAAAATATCCCTTTATGGCTAAGACTATTTTTAAGGTTTTCCATGTCCTAACTTTTTTTCGTTCTTATAAAATTATGCACAAAATAAATAAAAATCACTTTTTCGCTTACTGGCCTCGTGCAAAAAGACGCTCGATTTTAAAATTTTGCAGGCATGAGATTTTAAATATTTGTAGCGTTTATATTCCTCTTGATGATAAAGTCTCTATCTTAAAATTTCTAACTGCCTCAATTTCGTGATTGAAATATGATCTTTACAAAGCTAGTAATGAGCGTTGCGATGAAATTGCTGAAAGACAACTTTTATGGTGGTTCCCAAACTCTTTTGGCCCATACAGATCCATTTTGTGGGTAGGCGTTTCAGACTTTCAGGGGGGCGGCAGGAGACCCAGAGAAACCCATCTCACCCCATCCCATTACGCCCCCCCCCCCCCTTCCCCAGGATGGAAACCCATCTCACCCCATCCATCCCATCCTGCCTCATCGGACCCCCCAGCGTTGTTCAGGGACCCTTAACTCAATTTTAATTTTACACGGACCCCCTGAATGATCCTGGGGACCCCTGGTGGTCGGAACGGACCACTTTGGGAACCGCTGCTATAAACCAACAAAAGATAAAAAGCAATGCAAACACATAGTAGTTTTATTGGTCCTCGTACATTTAATCTTTTACCAAAACACATTCAAATGACAGGTTAAATATCACTTTACATAAAAGAATTAAAATTATGGCTTAATGATGCAGATGTTGAAACACTTTTTTTATAAACTATATGTAAACCTTCAAGCTTCACTTTTTAATACAATTCTACTGAAACTTCAAGACTAACTTTATTTATCTCCTTGAAACCGTAATAAAAAATTCAACTAACTTGTATGTGTCACTTTGTTACTACAATATTTTCAAAGATACATTACCTATATTTTTAAACTTTCACTCTGAAATTTACATTTTTTACCACCAACTTATTGGTGTAATTTAGCACTTTATTACAGACGGATTGCAATCTTTAGAGCACAGGCGTTGGGTGGGAATGCTATCCTCGTTTTACCGGTATTACAATGGAAGATGCTCCGAGGAACTATCCTACCGGTTTCGGAACAAACGTTCCTTCTTCAGGGAAAGCTTATACTAATTTGACAGTTTCGAACAATGTTTTATTATGGTAGGGGTGGAGCCGTTGCTAGTTATTAATGTAGATCAGTGTTTTTCAACCTGGGGGGTCGCGAAGCCTCTACAAGGGGGTCGCAGGGGGTCCAAAGAAAAATATTAGTAAATCCGAATTTTAAATAGTTGTCGTCATACAGGCGTTTTTTCTTTGGTTTCGTTTCAGTACTCTCACTATAACTAGAAGTTGACGGTTGTGTTGATCTTTTTATAAATTTATCCATTTTTTATTATCACTACAAGTCACTTAAATAAATTCAAATACGTGAGTTCAACACAAAACAAACGCGCGCATATGACACCGAATCGCCGATTGACAGGGTCACGTTATTCCCGCCGTCTAACGTCCGTCATAGCCCGCGTCGCCCTGTTCCCCTGTACCCTTCGACAACCCCGCAACGCCCATTTTGTGTCTCGCTTTTTAACTCAACCACATTCGTCGGCACGGCGCGGCCTCGCTCGCCTTAATCTTGAGTCGGCATCGGCCCGGCCTGTACGTTGTACGAATAGGCGATAGCTCTACCTACTATTCACAGGATTACGGATTTCCTGGCAGAATCAAATAGAACGCCAAAACATGATTATACAGGCGAAATTGCCCTGAAAAATTCACAACCTGAAATTCTGTAGTCACCCTCCTGTTGGTGTACATTGGGTGTCATTCTTTTTTCATTTCATTCAATTTGTGATTCCTGAATTTCTCTAGCCACCCCCCCCCCCCCCCCCCCCCCCCAGGAACCATAGTCGTCAAAGGTAAATTGGCGAAGGGTAGGGGGTCGCGAAATATTTTTTACATAATAAGGGGGTCGTGCCATGAAAAAGGTTGAAAAACGCTGATGTAGATTGTGTGGGTAGGTATTAATGTAGAGTGGGTGGGTAGGGAAACAAATCCATGATTGGGTTATAAGACAATATTTTTTGTTTGTTGATAATAGATTCATTATTTTTAAGGGATTTCTTAATTTCCAAGGCTTCTAAGTTATCCAAACGTTTTCCTTTATGATTAATATGAAGAATATTTATCCCTGTATTTTTTTCAAAACCATGGTTATTTTCAATGATATGGTTAGCGAACTCAGAAAAATTATTATTATTAAGACACCTTAAATGTTCTTTGATCCTGATTTCAAAATTACGAGTTATTTTTCCAATATAAAATGAGGTCATTGCATTTGAGTTTATATATTCCGGAATTAGTCAATTTATGGTCTTTATCTTTAGTATTTCTCAAAAAATTACCGATATTATTTCTTGTATAAAAAGCTGGTTTAATATTAGAAGAGAGATTTTTGCAACATTGAACTGAAAAATTATTAATATATAAAAAATTTTATATTAATAATTTTCATTCAAAAATATAATATAAAAAACGTTTCTCTTATTTTTGTTGAAACTTAATTACGCATGAAAATATTTTTTTTGGTTCGGGGAGGCTCGGCGATATAAAGGTTGGGAAACCCTGATCTATAAGAATAATCTTTTTTTGCGTTTTATAATTATTATTATTGTTTCATTTCCAAAAGCTTGCATTCTTAATTTTTTTTGGTGTACCCTGATGACCATTTGGCGAAACACAAGCATTTAATGATTGTCGTTGTTTCGTTAATGTGCATGAAGATTGTAGAAGCGAATAACGACTAACTTATGAAACAAAGGTCGTGACTACTGCATTACGCTAAATGAATTTGTGTCATTTTAAACAAAAAAAAAACAAAAAACAGTAATGTGTTATTACTGGGATTGCGGAAGGAAAATTACCTACGTTTATTTTTTTTTTTTACGTTATCATTATTACAAATATTTTGTAGTACAGAATAGGATTGCTACCGCATATAACATGATTATTATAATTTGGGAGGCGGGTATGGGTACCAACGTCCCGGGAACCATTTATTGGATAACAAACACCCCTGCCATAGGTCATCCCAAGTGGTTCGCAACGTTGAGTTAGTAGGGGTGCAGGATTCATAGGATGAGATTTGTCCAAGTCTTGGCGGCGGATACGTCTGCCTACCTACGGTTCTGGTTGCGGGAGACTTTTGATCTCTCCGGCAGGATTCTCTCAGAACATCGCCTTGCACCGCAGTGGGAGGGATGGATTCATGTGTCCGTCACTCCTGGTCACACCAACCTTCCAGATTCATACCCTCCCCTCATACCGTTTTCCTTCACATAACTTACCCTCCTTTATTTCCTAAAAAAAAAACTCCACACAGCATCCCAAAGATGACACAGCCCTGAGGGAATGTTTTTATGAGGGCCTCCAGTGTGGAGCTAATGTTAAAAAAATAATAATTGTACCAATGCTAACAATATAACCTAATCTCGGACCTATTGTCTTTAATGTTGTCAGTTTCCACCTCCCTACCTAGTTACCTATCCCTCTACCCTCCTGTCTCTGATGGTCTCTCCATCTCTCATTTGCTTTTTCATTTGTTTGCCTTATAACCTTCCTCTGTATGTACTGCAATTTAATTAATAATAATAATTTTATTTTTTAAAAGTGCATTTAAGTTTACAAATTTCTAATTAATTATAATATTTCATATTCACTATATTTTTTCAAGTTTTAGGTAGTTCCTACAATACATCTTGAACTTTCCAATTGGTGTGGACTTTAAAGATTCTGGTAGTGTGTTATATAGCTTCATTCCCTTGTACAGTAGACTGTTCTGCGTATTCGCTTTGTCCTTTTTTTGTAGCCTAATTTCCTTGCACGTCCTTGTGTTATATCTGTGAATGTCCTTGTTTTGTATTTTATTTGAGAAGTATTTTCGTAACGTGTTGTTAAATATTTTGTGGATAAATACCATCGTGTTCAAGGTCAGCATCTGTTTCACGGTCAACCAATTTAGTTGCTTTAACATTTTAATTATTTTTGAAAATCTGTTTCGTCGAAGAATTATTCTCATAGCCCTGTTTTGGAGAATTTGTAACTTATTTTGTTCTCTTTCGTTTCATAGGAAAAGTATACTTGAGCAGTAGTTGAAGTGTGGAGCAATAATTGAATTGTATATGGTGATTGCAGTTTTTCTAGAAATTTTTGGCCGAATTCTTCCAAAAAAAATTTATATGTTTATTGTCCTGATAAACGGTGTGATCAATAGAAACTGCTCGACATTTATAAATCAAATAAAGTGATTTTAAACCAACAACTTTTTCTTTTGTATGATATCAAGCCACAGAGTGTTTGATTTCGTCGATAATATTAGTCTATTGATCCAACGAAATTTATAATAATTTTCCATTCAGTAACCATTTTTTTCTTTTTATTTTCAGGTAAGCGAAACTAGACTTTACTAGCAGTGAAGCAAATTTCATCGGAACAGGTAAGTTAATAATTTAATTTTTTTATTAAAGAAAGACAAACATTCCAGGGTTACGAATAACCCAACAATGTTTGAAAATCTCCTACTACCACCACAGAAAGCCGAAAAAGTTGCTTGTGTTGTGATGGAGGACTTAGGAGCCAGCCGAGGAATCGAATACGCGACGCTCAGGTGGGACCCAAGCGCTATGCCCACTCATCCACTGACCGGTCAAATCTCGTTGAGACTTACCTACACAAGAAGTAAAAACGTCGATATTACGAGGGGTGCATTTGTTGCATGTTCTAAACGTTAATGTGGGTACCAAAGATAATTGCATCACTATCAAAATTCAACTATAAAGCCGACAATCTATTGGTTGGTCTTACCAAAATGCTTTTACGGCGACCTCTGGCGTCGGGAAATTTGCACAGTTTTCTCTGTCTGAAATTTAAAGTCATTGCAATAATTACCTTTTAAAGGACACCGTGTGGCGTTTGTCCATACAAACGTATTTCCCAATTTCCTCTCTGGATTTGCAAATGTTTTTTTTTATATATAATATACATATCGATCACTAGCGTGTCGATACGTTTTGCTTTTTTAGATGGGTTACTTCTTATAGGAGTTAGGATCCTTCAAAAATCGTAAAAATTGCCTGGTTTGAACGACTTCAACAGAGGTTTAGTACACAAACTAGATTATGTATTCAAAAAAATCTAAACTTACACATATAGAATGTTTTTCTAATAGAAAAATATTTTAAAAATCTTAAAATCGGTACAGTTTTGGAAGATAAAAATTGGGAATACAAAACCTCGACTTTGACGGTTTTATTTAGCTCTTACAAGCCTGAGGTGCAGTTGTCTCTTTCGCTCAGTATTTAGGAATTCTCAGTACTCAGTATTTAAAGCGACAGTGACAGCAACTGTTTGGTAAAATACCTATTATTCAAATGTCTCGACGACCGTGTGTCTTCTTAACTTAACGCGCTCAAAAAGAAGAAGATGGAGGGATATGTAATTACGAATGTAAGAGGAGCACGCTAATATTTAAAGCGATAAAATCGATGCGAAAATTGTGAAACTGTTTAATAAAACACGACTCGTTTAAAATAGAGCAAAAATCTCGCGGACATTGTCTTAAACAGCATTTAAAGAAACACTGTGAATTTTTTTCATATAACTTGTAAAATAACTGAAACAAACGTGTTTATACTAATTTTTGGAGCATACTTTGCGATTTTTTTCTATCGAGGGAATTTTATGTAATTTGCGTTTCGGCGCAGGCAATGTCTAGATATTAACTTCAAAAATAACATATTTATTTTTAAGAGCTTTAAAACCTCAAATGTTTAAGGGAGTTATGCAAGAAATCGGTAGAAATTCGGGTAGCGGCGCGCGGCTTAAGAAATGGCAACTGTCATAAAAAATGAAACAAAATTATTTGTTTCATGTTTTTTTTTTATTTATTTATTCAACGCCCAGAGGGCTTTTACATGTTTGGTAGTACAATGATGACAGATGATTTTTCAATAGATAATGAAATAACAAAAATAAAATTAGATAAAAAATGCACACAAGTCACAAAAATACAAAAAAAAAATACGCGATTTGATAAGTTTACAAAAATACACATATGTTTAGTAATAGTTTTGGAATATGTTTTTTACAACATCCACAAAATTCGCCAAGTTGATGTTAAATATGTCGACATCACCTAAGTACTGATTCCCCATAGTGTGAAATCGTTGTATAGGAGAGTGGGCAATGTAGTTCCGCTTGTGAATGCTGCAGTAGAATAATGTATTTTGTCGCGTGTTTACTGTCGGTATTCGTAAGTTTATGAGTTATAGGAGTTCACAACAGTCGAATTTAGAGTTAAGTATTTTGAATAAAAATGTTAAGTCGTTTATTTTACGTCTGTCTTCTAGTGTATGTATTTTTAGAATAGTTAATAATAGATTATATTTTAAGTCTTCTAGTGGGATACTTAATTTAAAATTTATAAAACGCAGAAATTTTTTTTGTATTCGCCGAATATTATTAACGTGAATTTTGTAAGATGGAGACCAAACTACCGAGTTATATTCAATTTGGCTTTTAACTAGAGATACATATAATAGTTTAATGGCTTATATGGATATGTTGTTTAATTGCTTTAATTCTTCGAATGAAGAAAACCGTAAGCCTATTAATAGATGATTTAAATAAAAATATTTTAATAATCAATTTAATTTAATAAAACCAATTATATATTACCAAACTCAAACCCAGAAGTCATAATGGTTCGTCATTCCATTATCATCTCCAATTAAACACGTTTTTTTTATTTATTTTTCAAAAATACCTTTTGCTACCTCACGTTCAACGTTCAACCGTAACTAATTCGAATATATTGCCCCGGAGTTCATATAAAACGGTCATTAGTCATTCCATCTTAACGTACAACGGGACTCCTGGTATTTTTTTCATCCCGAATATTTTAACATTTTTGCATTTTTTGCTTTTATGGACTTAGGTATATTTCCCGCGGGCTGCAGATATAAAATGTTAACTTCTATTTTTCTGTTTCTTGTTCTCTTTCATATTATCGATTAGACTGTTATTGTTATCTTCTTCTTCAACTATATATTACATTGATGGGAATAACCTTCAAAAGTTATGAAAAGATAGTTGTTCTAATAAAAATTGAATATTCGGTTTTCGACTTTTACAAAAAGATCAATAGGTTGTTCTATACAAATAAAATCGGATATATTTCCGAGACATAATCTAAGTTGCACACCAGCTCATCGAACACTTGTTTCCAATGAAAAAGGTAGCTGCCAATAATAATCTAATAGTATAGCTATTCCAAATTCCTGTAATATTCAAAAAACTGTTTCTGAAAAAATTAGAAAATACACAGATTTAGGAATGAGATTAAAAGAATTTGGCATTCTCGGACTATAAAAATATTACCATTTGTTATTTCGGCCACTGGCATAATACCTAGGAATCTGATTCAAAATTTAAGCATATTAGATTTGTCAAAGAATTTGTATATAAAAATGCAAAAATCAGTAATTTTAAATACATGTAGGATTACAAAAGATTTTTTAAATATTTATATTGAGGGATCAATAGGATTTATAGGTTCAATTAGAAATGCCACAGAGCCGAACCCTCTGATATGAAAATATCTGGAGTCGGTGAATTATATTCCCATTTGGTCTCTAGTAGATTGACATGTTGTTCTTGTATAATTTTGTATTTATAATACTTATATAGTGCAATTGCATAGCGTGGGTTGACTAGATGATCATTTGGGGAAGTGTGTGAAAGGGTTTAGTTTTTCCTTCTTTTTTTTCTTTTTTTTTTTTTTTTGGGGAAAATTTAACCCGGACATTTAAATCTGGTGCGTAAAAATAGTTATATTATATTTTTTTCTGAAAAAAACTGACGGACCGACAAGTACCACCACAAATTGTAAATATATTGGGTATATGGTACAAGCAACAGGAAAACTTCGTCAGATGGAATGACAGCCTGTCAGAAGCAACAAAATTAAAGTGCGGCGTTAGGCAAGGAGGCTCAATGTCCCCAGTGCTGTTCAACGTATATATATAGACGAACTTAGTAAGACACTGAACAAAGCAAGAATCGGATGCCACGTTGCCATGGTTTATATCTAGGAAGAATGCTTATACCAATGTTTTTCTGGCTTTGTAATATTCTATTGATAGTTTCATGCTATATATGGCTGTATCAGTAGAGCACCCAGCTTTAAAGCCCATTTGAGAATCCTCTGTAATGAGCTTGTCTTCCTAATATGGAAAAAAAATTGTCGAAGATAATTTTATTAATTCGGGAAGTTCTGGGTTCGAAACCGTTATCTTTTTATTACACACTGTCTAGTTCTTTTTCATATTTTCGTTTATTATTAGTGTTTTTTTAAAGATATATTACATTGATGAGCATAACCTTCAAAAGTTATAAAAAGAGAGTTGTGCTAATAAAAATTGAATATTCATAGACTTTTACGAAAAGGTCAATAGGTGTTCCGTATGAATAAAATCCGAAATATTTATCCGAGACACTATCTAGGTTACAAATCAGTTCATCGAACACTTGTTTCCAATAAAAAAAGGTAGCTGCCAATAATATGAAAAAAAATAATCGAAGATAATATAATATTACTGATTCTGAGATGTTCTGGGTTCGAGTCCCAGTTGCGTCTGTTAGCTTTTTATTTTTATGTGTTTATCTTCTTCTTTAATGAAGCCATTTTGTTTGTGTGGGGTAAGATTTGTCCGGGTCTTGGTGGCGGATGCGTCTGCTACCAATTGCGTGGCATCGGGAGAGACTGGTTGAGGGAGATCCTTTGACTTCTCCAGCAGGCTCTCTCGGAACATTACCTTGTAATCATTCGTCCGTCACTCCTGGACAGACTGACCCCCACATTCCTACCCTCCCCTAATACCTCTTTCCTTTCCATAACATCCTCTCCTTCCTTTCCTAAAAATACCCCAGCATCCTCAGAGATGACTTAGACCCTGAGGGGAATAATGTCCTTCGGGGTTTCTAGTGTGGAGCAATTGTAAAAAAAAAACTGTGACTCGAATTCAGGATCTCTCGTCTTACCATTTTATTTTCTTTGTAGGGACACACCTTTAGTTTATACTCTTCTAAGGGGTAGGTATTCGCAATAATTTGCATGTTTAATGCGTTTGTTTTTTATTTACATGTTTCAGCTAAAGGGTTGCTTCCACAGATAACTTTAGAATTACAATGCTCAGTTTTGCATAGCCAAAATCCTTATCTTCATTGTTGACTGAGCGTCCCAAAGCAACGATAAATTTATGCAATTATGTAAAGCCATCTTTTGTGAAGGAAGATTTCCATAGACAGATAGATTGAAGTTGTTATTAATTATATTGGTAAGGTAATGTTTACTTTTCGACTTTCTCACAATCAGTGAATATTTTATAAAAAGAAACAAGTTATGCACCAGGAAGTTAAGTATTTTTGAAGTTGCAATCTGCATACTGGTCTCCGTGAGGTTTGCAGATAATGATGAATTATGCTTTTGTGGGATTAGGTGTAAGTAGACATGATTTAGTACACATAAATTCATTTTGAAATTTTTTTTTTTTGTGTATTTTGTATGGACGATGTTTTTTCTGCGAGGTGCTCCATAACGGTTTTAACAATGTTTTTTTGTCTATGTATTTAGACTACATAATACCAAGATATGGAGAGAAAATATAATCTAAATATTGAACCACTGCTACTCTTCGTAGAAAAATCGCAACTGAGGTGACTTGGGCATGTACTAAGAATGTCTGATGACCGAATTCCGAGGAAGATACTGAGTGCGATTCCGGATGGTAGACGTTCAGTGGGCCGCCCCAGACACAGTTGGGCGAGGCAACTCCAGAAACTGTGTGAGGAGAGGATGGGTCTACCATGGACAGAGTCCGAACAATCAACACAAGACAGGGACGTACAGACGAGCCTTGTCGATGCAATTGGTCCCCGACCCGAATAGGATAAGGAGGAGAAGATGATGATGCTGATGATGATATATAATGTGCAAGTGGATGGAATAAATAGTCTTGAATTAATAAAATTCCAACTCTAAGTAACTTTATCATAGGAGACCTTTTTGGCTTGACTTAATTTAACTTCGTATATGTATATTTCTGTATTTTATGCATCATAAGCTGTTTGTCTCTTACAAATAAATAAACTTCCAAAAAGTCGTAAGTCCGATCATCGAAGAATAAGGTAGAAGACGATGTATGAATGTAGCTGAATCAAGAAGTGAGTGTACGTGTATGTTTTCCTAGAGTCCTAAAAATACTTTTAAATTGAAACAAAAAACGAAATTAAAGGAAATATTGATCCAGTAAACTTTGGAGTAACTGGAATGAGAAATTTTAAGGATGGAGGGGTAATAATGGAATTCAAAAATTCCACCGATATAAAAAAAATTCAGGATGAGGTGACTGGACTGATAGGAGACAAATATGATGTGAAAATCCCACAAGAAAAAAAACCATCTGTTAAAATTATTGGCTTAACTGAAAAATATTCTTTTGAAGAGATAGAAATAAAAATAAAACGACAAAATGAATTTATTTTTGAAGAAAACGCCAAAATAAAAGTAACATTTGTAAAAGAAACAAAAAATATAAGAAATCAAACCAGCTACACCGTATATGCTGATGTTGATGGAAAGACATACAACAAGATGTTAAAGGAACAAAAAATAAATATCGGATGGGACCGATGCAGGGTCTTTGACAATTTAAATATCATGAGATGTTTTAAATGTAATGGTTTTAATCATAAGGCTGTAGATTGCAGAAACCTAAAATCTTGCCCAAAATGCGCCAAACATCACGATTTAAAAGAGTGCACCGATGAAAATATTCAGTGTGTAAATTGTATTATGACAAATAACAGATTAGGTTTAAAAATAAATAGTAGTCACTCAGCCATGAGCAGAGAATGCCCGATTTATAAACGAAAATTGGAAGCGAACATGAGCAGGATCTCTTTTTTATAAAAAAGTTTACGAGAAAAATGAAATAATATACCTAAATGTACAAAGCATCATTGCACATTACGAAGAGGTCCAAATACTTTTAGAAGAGAAGAAACCATTTATGCTAATGATGAGCGAAACACATGTGACAGAAGATATTCAAGATAATGAAATAAAATTTGAAAATTATAATACCATCCGTTGTAACTCACATAGTCGACACACAGGAGGAGTGATTATTCTCTTAAGTAAGAAATACCCGTATGAAGTAATATCAAATCAGCAAATTGAAAAACTTTGTTGGATCTTAGCCATCACCATTAAAACAGGAAACAAGAAAGGTACATATACTGTTATTTATAGATCGCCAAATACAAGTAAGTGCGACTTTTTAACATATTTTCAAAAATGGTGTATGGAAAATTTACAAGACGAAAATGTAAACATTATAGCTGGAGATTTTAATATAAATGTCAAAGCAAAGGCAGACATATACACAAAAAAATTGAAATATATTATTCAAGCTGCAGGGATGAAACAACTGGTTAAAGATTTTACACGAATTACCAAAACCTCGAAAACAGTGATTGATCTTGTAATCTCAAATAAATTCAACTTAAATATTAATATACTAGATAATCCTAAAATTACCGACCATAACATCATTCAGATTCTATTAAATGACAGAGAAAAATACAACTCCAGCAAAGAAACAAAAGTAATAACTTTTAAAAATTACAAAAAATATGATAAAGAGATTTTCATTCAGACCTTGGAGGCTATTAATTGGAATGAAATAAATCAAATAGAATATAACAAAAAAACGGACCAGATGATATTAAACTTAAAAAAATCTATTGATGAAGTAGTCCCAGAACAGAAGATACATAAAATAAATAATAATAAGTGGTACACAAAAGAACTACGCAAAATGCAGCACGATAGAGATACATTTTACAAAAGAGCACGCCTTACTAATAATACTATGGATTGGGATAACTACAAAAAAGCGAGAAACGAATACTCCAAAGACATAAAAAGAACGCATAATGAGTACATAAAAAATAAAATTAACTCAGAAGAAGGGGATCCCAAAAAAATTTGGAAAAGCATAAAAGAATTAGTACATGGCGAAAACAAAGACGACATAAAAAATTGTAAACTTCCCAAAAGAGATAAACGAAGAAAACATGGCTAATAGCTTTAATAAATATTTTATTGAAAGCATCACTCAAATCAACAAATTAATACCCAACATTGTTGCTAACCCCATAAATGAAAATAACGACTCAAACAAAGAATTATTGGTCTTCAGAAGAATAAATGCAGAATATTTATTTAAAGTCTTAAATGAAATTAAATCAAAGAATAATTCAGATGGATTAACTATTAGTATAATAAGGGATGCTTTTCCAGTAATTGGATCTACACTATTAAATATTATTAATGAGACGATTGAAGAAGGAAAATTTCCACAGTCATGGAAACAATCTACCATTATACCGGTTCCGAAGGTTAAAAATACCAGAAAATGTGAAGAATTTCGACCAATCAACACCTTACCAAAATATGAGCAGATTCTTGAAGTGATAATAAAAGAACAAATTTTACAATACCTAGATAAACACAATATTCTATGCCAAGAGCAATCAGGATTCAGATCTAATAACTCGTGTGAAACAGCATTAAACGTAATTGTCGAAGAATGGAAGGAAGGAATGAATAGTAATAAATTTATCTTAGCAATATTTTTAGACTTTCAAAGGGCATTCGAAACTATAGATCGAGAAATCTTAATAAGAAAACTTAAAGAAATTGGTTTCTCATCTATAGCCATTAAATTAATAGAAGAGTATTTGAAAGACAGAAAACAGGTAACAAAAATAAATAATCAATTCTCAAAACCAATGGAAAATAAATTAGGAGTACCGCAGGGATCGGTCCTTGGACCCCTATTGTTCATACTCTATATTAATGACATGGTGAAAATATTTTCAAAATGCAAAGTACGACTTTTTGCCGATGATACACTTATATATACTTAATTGGAGATAACTATGAAGAACTAATAAATATTTTAAATAATGAACTAGATGATGTATCAAGATGGCTAAAAATAAATAAGCTTAAATTAAATACAAAAAAAAACAAAATGTATGGTGATTGGATATAAGAAGACATCCAGTGAAAGCAAAATTAAAATTGATGGTGAAATTATTGAAAATGTTTCTGAAATGAAATACTTAGGAGTCATATTAGATTCCAAACTAAACTTCAATAGACATGCCGAATATACCCACAAGAAAATTGGCAAAAAGATATCTTTTTTGGGAAGAATTCGGCCGAAAATTTCCAGAAAAACCGCCATCACCATTTACAATTCAATTATTGCTCCACACTTCAACTACTGTTCAAGTATCCTTTTCCTTTGTAATGAAAGAGAACAGAATAAATTTCAAATTCTCCAAAACAGAGCAATGCGAATAATACTCCGAAGAAATAGATTTTCAAAAATAATTAAAATGTTAAAGGAACTTAATTGGTTAACAGTGAAACAAATACTGACCTTGAACACGTTGATATTTATTCACAAAATATTAAACAACATGTTACCAAAATACTTCACAAATAAAATCGTATACAATAAGGACATTCACAGACATTACACAAGGACTTGCAAGGAAATAAGATTAAACAAAAAGGACAAAACGAATACGCAAAACAGTCTGCTGTACAAAGGAATTAAGTTATATAACACACTACCAGAAACTCTTAAGTCCTCACCAATTGAAAAGTTCAAGATGGATTGTAGGAGCTACATAAAACAAAAACAAAAAATTTTGTGATTTCAAAAATTTTGCGAATTTAAAATATTATAATTAAAAAAAAGAAAAAACTGCAATATGAAATATTATAATCAATTAGAAATTTGTAAACTTAAATGTACAAATTACTAAAATAAAATTGAAATAAGAAAAAATAAAAAAAATAAAAAAATACCTACAATTTTTTAATGCGCTTTCTTATTACCTTTTTTTATGTTACACAGGACACAGGAGGCCCTGAGGAAAATAATTTCCCTCAGAGCCTGGTCATTTTAAGGAAATGAAGGATAGGAAATTCTGGGAGGGAAAAAATGTGAGGGATGGGTAGGAACCTATGGTTCATTGTTTTTTTAAGTCATTCGCCGTCATGACAAACCTCACCCCATGAACCAGGTCACCGCTGCTGCGTCACTAAACGTAGCGAACCACGCAGAACATCCAATAAATTGTTCCCGGGGCGGCGGTACCCATTCCTGATTACCAATTTAATTGTGCGAATGCTTCCACAAAGGTAATAAAAATATTAATGACGCTTGTGGGTCTGTGATTGAAACTCTGGTTTAATGAAATTTTAAATTAAGTGTCTTTTTCAAGATGCTGTCAAGAACTCAGACAAGCGATAAAGTACCTACCTGCGTTCAACAAAACATTCAAATTTCTTTCCTACCTATTTTTCTTTCTCATAATTGTGGTTCGGCTCGCAATTGTATACGTAGCATAACGAAGTATAGGAATTTTAACGAGATTGAGAAAATAATAATATTATGTATCAATGAAGCAAAGATGGGTACCAGACAGAACTCTGTGGCGGTCTGTCCTCTCTGCCTACCACGTTATTAACTGAAGTTAAAACACACTGTAATTTATTCAAATAGATTACATGATCTGGATTACGAAGTGTTGCAAAAAAAAATTGCATAGTATTTAAGACTTGTAAAACAGCAACACCCAATCAACAAATCGTCAACGATAATACTAATTTCGGGTGTCTGTGCGTCCTGCGTAAATTCGTATCATAGAACTCAAATTCGTTTTGAATTTTAGCAAATTTAACTATTTTTAATCATCAAAAATACTTTCATCGGCTGCGGGTTTGTCTGTCTGTCTGTATAACTCTGGTTCAATGATATCGGATTTGCTTTGAATTCCAGCGGAATTTTTAAAATTGGAACTGATCGTGTGAAGGATACTGACAATCGATAAAGCACCTAGATATACTATAATATTATAAACACTAATCCATCCCTCCCACTGTGGTGCAAGGAAATATTCCGAGAGTCCTGCTGGAGAAGTCGAAAGACCTACCGCAACCAGTCTCTCCCAATTCGGCCAAGACCCGAACAAACCTCTCCCAATGAACTCGGGCCCCCCTGCAAAGTCACCAAAGTAGCGAACCACTTGGGATGACCTGTAGCAGAGTTATAGGTTATCTAATTAACGGTTCCAGGAGCGACAGTACCTTTATCCGCATCCCAAATTGTATCATTTTCAGAATTTGAAATGCTTGGACAAGAATTCGTACTATCCCGTATATAATTTTAAAATGTATCGCACCGATAAGAAAAGCTATAAATACAATAAGGCTCGTATAATAAACAATATATAAGTAATAAATTAGCAAATTCCACACCTTCAAGACTAGCGATTATTTACCTCTACAGTTCATTAGCAGTCAATACTTGAAAGCAATATTAAAATTCATTAACCATTCAATATATTCCAGTTTACAAGGCATAACTCGTTGTTAATTTATGCCCTCGAATATACGGACTAAAATTCTTTGAAGCGGTGGTTTATTGCTATTTCTTTTCGATTTGTTAATCATGTTTGTCTTTCGCATTAATGTATAGCTATGGTTATAGTTAAATTAATTGGTTGTGAAAAAATCGACGAGTTTTACCAACTTCGGCTTTGCAATAAAATCCAGATAAATGAAATATTTCGGAACGCATCCAAAAACTAAAAACAGTGATGAAATTCGCTATCAAATTTTATAATTCAAAAACGTACATGTTTTTAAATACAAAAAATTTAAATGCAAATATAAAAAAAATGGTTCATATTACGTATTTCTAACTAAAATTACTGATAACGAAAAACAATGTATTTTATTAGTTAAATGAATATAAACGTTATCGTCAACAATTTTTTTTCTTATCAATTATTATAAGCAATAATTGTCAGCCTGAAACACTCATTTTACATTGAAAAATCTTCCGAGAAAAGATACTTGCCGCCAACGGGACAATCCTTCTGATTGCCGGTCGGATGCTCTGACCACTGAGCTATGGCGGCTTATCAAATACCCGCCAAATAATTCAATATATACTAGTGTTTCATTCAACAATTACTGCTTATTATATTTTTTTCACCTGAAAACAACCAACTTTATTTTTGTGAGACAGACATTTTTAGTGTTAAATCCCTCGCTAGGTGGCGTCGAGACAAATTATGTCTGCATTTATTGGGGAAATACTTAAACTTGTCAAATATTAAAAAATAATAATTTTTTTCTGTTTCATGTAAAAATAATTAATTAAAAGTGTTGTAATTTTTTCTTTCAAATTGCGGCAGTAAACTTTGGTAACATAAAGTTGTACATTTTGGATTCAAGACTTAATTACAAAGAGTGGTGTTTTCTCTTTCTAAAATCGTTTAAATCATAATTCTAACCATTTTAATAAGGGAGACAACGATTTCTATGACACCTGTAAGAGTTGTTCAGAAAACCGAACATTTACGTGTAAGTCTCTTAGGGAACGTACCCATACTACGTGACACGTTTAGGGGGGGGGGGTCTTCAAAATGTCACGCTCCATACAAATGAGCGGCGGGTTGCTTAGGATTTTAGTCACCGGGGGGGGGGGGGTTAAAAATTGCAAAAAGTTGGTCACGTAGTATGGGTACGTTCCCTTACATGAATCATTAAGTATCAGTAGCTTCACAGAACTTGAATTTCAAAGTTAATACATTTTAATACGTCATTGCGAAACAAGATGATACTAAAAATCTAAACGACAATATGAAAAAAGAACAAGACACGGAAAAATAAAAACGATCGCAACTGGGTCTAGAAATCAGGACCTCTTGTCGTATCGGGACCAACGCCTTACCAATTCGGCTACTTTTATTTTTAAGTAATTTTGGTCAATTTCATATTTAAAATTTCAGAATCAACAATATTATCTTTAACGACTAATTTTTCCCATTTGATTGGCAGCTACCTTTTTAACTGGAAACATTTATTCAAAGAATTGGTTTGTAACCTAGATAGTGTCTCGGATAAATATATACGATTTTATAATTATTTTACATTTAAATACGTTTTCTTCAATTAACTTAAATAATAATATATTAACTTTGAAAAACTGAATAAAAAGGTTGATGTACCTAAGAGTAATGAATAATATGAAGAAAGGGGCGCTTAGATTCTTTGGGCATGTTTTTTGTGAATCTAGAGTCCAGCTGCTCCCAACCGTCTGGAGCAAGTGAGATTATGGCATCCCCAATTGGGGTATGATGTGAGGCTGAAGGATACTGAGGAGAGGAAGGAGATGGGGAAGAGGAAATTAGGGAGAATCTGGCTATTTAGATCTGGTCACTAAATTTTCAAGATTTCAAACAACGTTTCAATTCTGAATTGTGGTCTTACACGAGGGCGATATTGAGAGTACTTTCCACTATGGAAAGTGCCGCAAATATACCTACCTTATATTACAAATAAATTAAGCAAATAAAATTTATGCGCACTGTACTGGATATGAACCCGCGACCTCCGGATAGACGAGAGCCTTACCCCTCGACCACGGAGACCGTCAAGTAGTTACTGCCTTCCAAGCAGTTGATCGCGTTTCGATTCTCGGCCGTGGCAATTTTTCTTTTTTTTGGAACGCGTAATTTTTCGTGGGTATTTTTCACTAGTATTGCATAGGTACCATAATCTAGTTTTAAATTTGAACTCTTCGAAAAAAACTGCGTACATATACCTAGTATGAATAAAAAGAATTTAAAAATGTTGCCTGGCTACTTACCCATACAAACAGCATTCAATCCATTGTATTTTGTGGGACAAGACCTCTATGCATTATTTTTTTTATCTTGAGGGTTGTTCGTAACCAGTGCATTAATGCAAATGTCTTTTTATCTCATGGAAGAAAAAATTGGGGTGTCTCAGACACCCTACAGAAAGGGATGATTTTAAAAAAGAATTGGTATTTATTTTGTTTAGAGTGGGCAAATAAATAAACTTTATTTGCCTAAGGCCTCTAGTATGCAAATTATAGCAATTTGAGGGGAATATAAAGTGAACGACTTTCAAATATATATTTTTTTAATTCTTAATAAAAAAACCAGCTAACTATCACGCCATTTCCACGCAGGGGTAGGCAGAGACGACGGAACGGCAAATAACTCCTCGGGCACAGACTCCTCGCCTCGTTCACATTTATACATCGTTCCATATTTTTTTTTTTTTTTATTTATTAGCGTTGTAAACAGTCTGTATAAATTCATAAATGACAGAGATATCAATATGTATGTCATTGACTAATAAAATAACGACAAATTGATTTTTTTTTACATTAACTCCACACAGGAGGCCCTGAGGAAAATAACTTCCCTCAGGGCCTATGTCATCTTTGAAGATGCTGTGTGGAGGGTCTTTTTGAGAAAAGGAAGGAGTGAACACAGGTTTTGAAGAGACCCATTGTAGGAGGGAGGAAACACAGAGGCCGGCAAATCGTTCCACAGTCGAGCCGTTGAACTCAAAAACGAGTCATAGAATTGCAATTGCAATTTGGGAGGCGGGAATGGGTACCGCCGCCCCGGGAACCTTTATTGGATAACCAACACCTCTGCCAGAGATCACCCCAAGTGGTTCGCTACGTTTGGTGATTTAGCAGGGGTGCCCGGGTTCATGGGGTGAGGTTTGTCTAGGTCTTGGAGGCGGATGACCAGGACATACTGAACCCCAGATTCCTACCCACCCCTTAAACCCTTTTCCTTCCCAGAACTCTCCTCTCCTTCCTTTCCTTAAAAAAACCCTACACACAGCATCCCCAAAGATGACATAGGCCCTGAGGAAAATTATTTTCCTCAGGGCCTCCTGTGTGGAGCTCATGTAAAAAAAAAAAAAAAAAAAAAAAAAAAAATAGAAACGACCCGTTTTCAAGTGACTAATGTCAACCGTGTACAAATGTTGGGCGCGTGTTTGGCGTGTTTTCCGACCATGCACCGGTGCCGAGGGGATCAATGACGCTAGTTCCTCGGAGCATCTTCCATTGTAATACCGGTAGAACAAGGACAGCATTCCCACCTGACGCCTGTGCTCTAAAGATTGCAGTCCGTCTGTTAAGATGGGAGAATCTATCAAACGGACCGCCCGTTTCTGCACAGAGTCAAGGTTTTTTTTTAGGTATTTTGGAGCTCCAGCCCAGAGGTGGCTGCCAAATTCAACCGTGGGGCGCACTTGCGATTTGTACAGGGTTAGCAGTTGTGTACTATTAAAGTATCTGCGGGCCCTGTACAGTACGCCCAGTTTCTGAGAGGCTAACTTAACTCTGGTTTCGATGGAGCCCCCGTACCTGAGCTGGTCGCTTAGAGTTACATAATTACATAACAAACAAAAAATACAAAAAGTAACCTGGTAGCATATATTATTATGCTCGGATTTACCGAATTAACTTGATCGTGCCTTATCTTCATTCACATTTTCGTCGTACATTCTCCTTACACTCCTTTCCTCGTTCATTTGCTCTACATGCCCAAACCATCTGAGCTTACTCATTAGCACGCTTATATCAGCTTTGCTTTATTTGCGGATCTCTACGTTACTCAAACGATCGTACATGGTTTTACCACACCTACGCCATAGGGATCTCATTTCTACAGCATTCAGATAACTTTCATCCTTTCTCTGCCAGTTCCAAGCCTCACTGCCATACATCAGGTTAGGTTTCTTAATAATAAAAAATATAATATAGCACAGTACTTAACTATACATGGCATTCGAAAACTCTTAAGAATTTCAATTTGGAAGGCGGGAATGGGTACCGCCGCCCCGGGAACCTTTATTGGATGACCAACACCTCTGCCATAGGTCACCCCAAGTGGTTCGCTACGTTTGGTGATCTAGCAGGGGTGCCCGGGTTCATGGGCTGAGGTTTGTCTAAGACTTGAAGGTGGATGACCAGGACGCGTATTTACAATCCCTAACGCGTTTGAGTCGCTTTAAATTTTCAATATCAAAATTTAAATATTTAGAAATAAAATTATTAATTTCTAATATACACATCAGAAAGATTATTTTATCTAGATTTTAGAACATTTTTTGTTTTTGCAATGTGATAAAAAATAACCAATATAGAGGTATATTTAAAATGTAAATTGTCGTTACCGCGACTGAATCGGTATAGGTTTTGTAAATACGCGACCAGGACACACTAAACCCCAGATTCCTACTCACTCCTTAAAACCTTTTCCTTCCCAGAACTCTCCACTCCCTCCTTTCCTTAAAAAATCCTCCACACAGCATACCCAAAGATGACATAGGCCCTGAGGGAAATTATTTTCCTCAGGGCCTCCTGTGTGGAGCACATGTAAAATAAAATAAAATAAAATAAAAAAAGCGGAAATTGGTGATATAACTTTTTTGATTTAAGCTCACGTTTTCGAGAAAAATAAGTAGAAAATTGAAATATTTTAGATTTTTTAAATGCTTGGAGACGGGTCTACGCCTCGGCGCATTTTAAAGTGCAATGCGACTTGATATTTTAAATTTCCAAAAATTTCACTATATTTAACTACATATACAGGATGTTAAGGGAAGTTTTACTTGACATACTTTAATCAGTGATTGATTCCTGATATTTGCAGTAAAAATGTAAATGGAATTTTCGTCTCCGGTGACATTTTTGGTGTTTTTTTTTTCTCAACAAAAAAGATTAAAAAATCGGTATGTATTGGATAGTTAGGTTCGGGTTGATAGATTTGTCGGTTACTCGGCTGAGTGGCCAGTGACGGCATGTGGAAGATTTTTTTTTGTTTAATATTTTTTTACTCCAAATAATGTCAGGAATCACTGGTTAAAGTAAGTCAAGTACGCACCTTAACATCCTGTATAACAACAGTACCTAATATTTAGATAATTTGTTTGGTGTCGTTATTGCAAACATCATTGGGAGTAGTGTTGAGTACCTCATATAAGAGGCACCTCAAATGTCCCATACGAAAACGTAAAATGTCCCCCCACCTCACAAAATGTATTTGTACCAACTCTTTTTCTTTGTATTACTACAAATATCATGTCACGTTGTCACGTATGGGACAAATATGAGGTGGGGCAAGTATGAGGTGTGAAATGGTTGGTGTATTGGACTACATTCAAGTCATGTCACGTATTGGACAAATATGAGGTGAGGTGTGAGTTGGTTGGTGTATTGGACTACATGTCATGTCACGGTGTCACGTATGGGACAAATGTGAGGTGAGGTGTCACGTCACGTATCGTATAGGACAAAAGTATGAGGTGGTGAGGTGAGGTGATTCTTGTATATCATGACCTTTATAGCATGTATATGTATAGCATGACCTTTTTTAATTATATCCGTGATGTGTGAGATGGCGAGGTGAAATTTTTTTTGTTATGTTTTTAAATATTTTTATCCTTAGTAAATTATGGTCAAAACCACGTCAAAACCAAACGCGCCAAAACCGCTCCAATTTTTTTTTTGTAAGTTATTGTTATGTGAATACCACACAAGAGTCCCAACTGCCCCAATTTTTTATTATTTTTTATTGTAAGTTATTGTTATGTGAATACCTCACAAGAGTCCCAACTGCTCCAAACCATCTGCATGGCAGGCCGAATCCGGAGAGAGTGGTTGAGGGAGTCCTTTTGACTTCTTCAGCCTTACTCTCTCGTAACATCGCCTTGCACCGCTGGAGGGATGGATTAATACCACAGCATCCGTAAAGATGACATAGGCTCTGAGGGGAATTATTTTCCTCAGGGCGTCCTGTGTGGAGCTAATGAAAAAATCACGCTTTCTGAAATTCTCTAGCAACCCCCCCCCCCTCTCATTCTCACCAGTAAGCTAAAATATTGTCACACCTCACCTCAACACTACATTTCTGTATTTGAGTACCTCATACGAACTCATCCTAATGTCGTGTCCTAACCAACACTAATTGGGAGAATTATTATCTGAATTACAGTGATACTGCTTTACAAAGGTTTGATGCTGATGTTCTTTGTATTTGAAACTATTTAGAATGATTCTTATTTCAATTTTCTGTACTCTTAATGGTTTTTTTCATTTTTCCTCGGCAATCATACTATTTTTTGACCTTTGGTTGTCCGCGCCTCTTCAAAATATCAATTAAATTAAGCATTTAGCTTCTTTCTACTAACTTTAATGTGCATTACATGTGATTTTTTCTAATTTAACCTAGCAATCCGTAAACAATCAAACCATTGTTTGAAATAGCAAGAATAAACGCATTTCTAATTGCTGGCATCGGATCAAAAGCATTATTAATAAAATTTCACTTTTACTGTGGAATTTCGTGTAAACATCGGTTTTTAGGCTCTTTGTTTTGTACTCGTGTTATTTTAATGATTGGTTATTTTGCATCTAATATCGATATAAATAAACGTTACATCGTTCTCCTTCAGGGTTTTTTCTTATTTATAATGAAAAATGAAATTTTCTGGCATCTAATTAGATAATGAATAATATTAATTTTTCGAAAAAAGCTTCTTCGATAAGGTTTTCAGTTTGTGATGGCATTATTTATTTTAATGAAAAGACAAATAACTTTGTTTACATCACTTTTATTTATACACAATCAACATGTTTCGTGAACGATGTTCACATCATCAGGATCAAATGTATACTAAACTTAAAAATTAAACATAGATCACATATTAAATGGCAATAGCGAATCTGAGTTCGCAGATCGTTTATTAAAACATGATCATAATTTTGACAAAAACCATGGACTTAAAATATTACATATGGGTTTAAGGCATCACAGATAAATAATCTAGAGATTTTAGAAATTAGGAAATATGTAAATAATAAAGCAGACATAATTAATGAGCAGCAAATTTTTATAAGCCCTCTTTTGAACCTTTTCCCACTTAACCGGTCTTTCCCTGCTAATGACTTTAAAATCCCTAATTTTAATAAACTTCCCCCACTCTTACCCCTTCCCCTCCCTTCTACCCTTCCCTCCCATATTTATTTATTTATTTATTTATTTGTTTGTTTATTTAGCACAATAATATACATCTATATACATAATTTATCAAATTTTGACTGCCCAACTAGGAGTGTTATCCCGTTTTAGGACAGTCAAATAATTATGGGTATGAACATGTTGAACATGATTTGTACAAAAAGAAAGAAAGTTGATGAAATAAAAAGAGGAAATAAAAAGAAAAGAAAGAATATTAAAATAAAATAATAAAGAAAGTTTAAAATATAGTTCCTAACTGTTATTTGTTTAGCATAGCAAAAGAGAAAAAAAGTGAAGAGAAAGAATAAAATAAAAATGAAATAACCAATTGAAACATAAATGTAAATGAAATAACCAATTAATACCATAAAGGTATATACAGATAGGTAGATACACATAATAATATAGATTAGAAGGAGGTATCTTTTACATAGTTCATAAATTTTTTGTTGGAATTTTTGTTGTTGTTTTTGGTTTGTGTTTGATTTTATTTTTTATGTAGTAAAAGTTCACTCTCCTTTCTCCCTAATTGTTGAAACCAAGTAGTGGTCAATTTACGAAGAACACCTGTGCTTTCCTTTTTCCAAGCATCAGGCATGAAGTTGTATAGTTTTGGACCTAAGAAAGTGAAGTGTCTTTGAGCGAGAGATGTTTTGGTTGTGAGTGTTACAATTGGATTTCTCCGTGAGTGTCGGGTGTTGTGAGAGTGGTTAATAGATGGGTAAAGGTGGCGTATGTGGCGTATGGCATATGTGATCTATGTTTAATTTTTAAGTTTAGTATACATTTGATCCTGATGATGTGAACATCGTTCACGAAACATGTTGATTGTGTATAAATAAAAGAGAAATAAAAAAAGTTATTTGTCTTTTCATTAAAATTAATAATATTTGTTCAATACTTGTAACAAAATAACAGACTTTAAAATATTTACATTAAGACCCCGGTAATTGTATAAAATTCCATCGATAGAAAAAAATTGCAAAGTATGTTCCGAAAATTTTTAACCTCTGAAACGATCACGGTCGAAAAATGGACCACTTTTATTTTTCTGCGATTGATAGCGGTCCAAAATTGGACCACATTTTCCTACCATTCGTAAAATATTTATTGTAATTATTAAGAACACTAGCTGACCCGGCCACACTTTCATGTGGCTAACGAAACACAACGCCATAACCCAATCTTTATAAAATCCACACCACCCGCTTGCCAGCTGCCCGCTGCCCGCTGCCTGAATTGAATATTTGAATTTATCGGCTTTTCTTTACTATAATAAGCATGTATTATACATATAAACTAATTAACTCGCCACTAATTATACAATGCTTGCAATGCAACACTGGATATTTGAATATATACATATATCAAATACCTACTTACTCTAGGACATCTATTTTCCAATTTCTTCCGTAGAAAGAATTTCAAAAGTGACTATATTACGGCCCGCCGCCAGCCGTTTTAAATCGCACAAAAATATGTTTTCTTTAAATTTCTCGGCTTTTCTCTAATATAATTTACATGTATTATACATATAAACATTCCTCTTCAGTCACTCTATCTATTGGTGAAAACCGTATGAAAATCCGTTGCGTAGTTTAAAAGATTAACGCGCACATACATTTTGAGCGACTTCATTTTATACTATGTAATGATGATGTAATGATGATGATTTATTTGGACAGCTATTTATTTTAAAACGAAGCTATTGAAATGCTTTATTTATTACTAGCTTTTGCCCCCGGCTTCGCTCGCATAGTATTAGGGGGGTTTCCACTCCATCTCCTCCACCTTATCTATCCCCACTCCACCCCCCCTCTCCACCACTTCCCCCCCTCCCCTTCCTTCTTCATACCCAACCCTCCCCCTCTCCCCGACACAAACCCCTCCCCCCCTCAACCCCCTCACCAAACCCCTCCATACCCGTTACATTCATTCACAGTTCGCGTGCCACATATAGCATTTTTTTTAATACAAATTTCATAATGCCGGAGCTTTGAGCTATAGCCCAAGGGCGGATCCAGGATTTTTTTCTGGGGGGGGGGCACAAGGGGCGGACGGGCGAAAAAATCAACTATTACTGTTAGAATTTGTTTCTGGGGGGGGGGGGAGGAAAAAGGGCGGACGGGCAAAAAAATCAACAATTACTGTTAGAAATAAACTTTACATAGTATCAAACTTCAAGTTTATTTCTACAAGTTCAAGTACATATCTATAGGAAGGTTTATGAAAGTGTCAAAACTATCGAAAAATTAAATGTTTAATAAATACGGTTTTAGTGATGGAATCTCCACAAAAATACCGTCTGGGGGGGGCACGTGCCCCCCCCCCCCCCCACCCCCCTAAATCCGCTACTGCTATAGCCTATATCTTATTATGATGTATGAGCCATATTATTGTAAATTTTCATTTAAACCCATTCAGTACTTTTTGCGTGAAAGAGTAACAAACATACATTCATACATCCAGACATCCATACAAACTTTTGCCTTTATAATATTAGTAGGAAGTAGGATGACCATTGACCATAGACGTCGCAAATCCGAACTTTTTAGAACGATGTTAAAAATAAATTTTTAACATTTTTTTCCCGCCGAATTTTTGATCAGCTAATTACGGTTTAAATGAAGTCCTTTTTCCATAGATATGCACCTTTCATTATCAATTATCATTACCACAGACAATATATAGAAATCTAAAATATTATATGTTGACTCGAATAAGTACCCCTCACGGCAGTTTCAAAGTAAAAAAACCTCTCAGGATTCGCGCGGTTATAATCTTTACGATTTTTTTATATATTTTTTATAAATCCTGCAAATATGAGATAAGCAGTAAAATACGGGCAAATTCATTGGCTATATATCACTAAAATTAGTTTTTATGTATCCATGTTAAAATTCGAAGGTATGATTTTTTTTAGTGTTGGCGAAAAATTAAAAAAATGATCTTCTGGAAAATCTTGAGCGATCGAAGCAAATGTATTTATTTCCCGTGATCACTCATACACATTTTTTTTTTGTTATTTAACACGTTAAGGGTATGAAAATTCACAGTGCAGCATTAAATGCTATTGTAGACATTTGTCGAGAGATTCTTGATCTATCTTAAGCGAGGCGTGTTTTATTCAATGTTTTCACAGTTTTCGCTTAATTATAATTCTTTTTACAATTAGCGCGCTTCCTCTAACGTTCGTATTTACATGACTCCCATTCATAACATGGATAGACTCAAACATACTTGCACTAAACATATCGAAAACAAAATTTACAACGTACAGTGTAAACAGCAAGGGACAACCAAAAAACAACACAAACACCATAAAAATACACGAATGTTTAAATAACAACATCTGCAATTGCTCTTCTCTAGAAAAAACAGAACAAATAAAGTATCTAGGAATCGTAATTGACCATAACCAAAAATGGACTAATCATATCAAACGAATCACAAATAAACTCCTCCAAACAATACACATTTTCCTAAACATATATAAGATAAAACTAATAAAACAATGTATTTTGCACTTTGTCAATCAATAATACAATATGGAATAATTGTCTGGGGAGGAGCAACAAACTCAGCTATCGATCACTTAGAAATCGCGCAGAAAACGATCTTAAAAGTAATACTTAAAAAAAAACGTAGACTAACTGATACATACCAAATATTCAACAGTTGTGGGGTACTAGATATACGCCAATTATACGTTAAAACTCTACTAAACTACATTTTCGACCAAAAAAACAAATTTCAACAATCTCAAAATATCACTAACAGAACAGTAAGACAATCGTACAAAAATAACATAAAAACTCCGACAGTGAATACAAGCTTTGGACAAAGGCACTATAAATATCATGCTATAAAAGCATTCAACAGTCTTACCCTTGAAACTAAAATAGAAGAAAACAAATATAAGTTCATACTCAAAATTTAAAAATGGATTAAAGAACAAAAAAGACAATATTAAATCTCATTACATAATAAGAATAAAACACATACATGTAACACACAAAAACAAATATAAAACACATAAAAAAAATACATTTTACCAATAATTTTACCTTAATTATAATTTTTATTTTTAGTTTAATTTTTATTTTTTTTTTCAGCATTATTTTTATATTATTTTTAAATTTCATATTATAAGTAATTAACGTTGTTGGAGACAAAATGATGATTTTTTACGGTATACGTATAGGATACTCAATTTGTTTGTTATTATTTCGTGTTGCACTTCCTTCTTTAGCCAAGTTTCGGACTGCGTTACAGTGTGCACCGTCGGGAGAGATGTTTATCTGCAGATCGTGTGTGATTATGTATGTAGAAGAGATACCGTGTTACGCGTGTCAATCCTCAGTATTTCAGTGCAACATAAATTTGAGAAATTAAAAAAATAACCGCCCAGTACCGAATACTAAGAACTATTAAGCTTGGGCCCGACTCGATTAGATTATTCTAGATTATATTAATGAGGTTTTTGTGGATTTCAATTGACTCCGTAATTAGACTTGCTCGATGCGTTTTGGGTCTTCTTAGTATTTCAGGAACAAATCCAAAGTAATGGACGGTTTCAAACAAGTACTCGGCAATATTGCTTATGTATGATATTCATTTATGTACCTCTACGCCTGTCTCAACACAGGTATACCCTAGTGAGACAGGCATCGAATAATGTAATGTAATGTAAAACCTTGTATAGATAAATAAATAAATTGCTCTGTTAGATATTCGCTTCCATCCTTAGGGTATTCGGGTACGTTCTCCTACTTCCCACTTACGTACACAACCGAGAAACCGGCTAAAGGGCGCGGACGTTGAGATTCATTCACGGCAGACCGACCACCATACACATTCTGGCTGGTACTGCCAGATGACTAAAGAGGTATCCCACCCGACACAAGCGTTCTTCATATTACAATACTTGTTTTCATTCTTTTCTTGCAGATGCTTGCAGCATACGCAAGATGCCATTACCCTGCGAGCAGACGCCTTTTATGTTTATCTGTTATCTTTTTTAATTGGGTTATCCCTGACTTGCTTTATATTAGTCGCATTTTTTATATTATATAAGCACTTGCATACTGCTTCCTAACACCGTATGCAGGGCCACCGGAGGTCTAGATTCGTTCAAATTTAAATGTAGATTCGTTCTTTCAAAAAATTAGAGTCCTTGCGAGAGCCTTGATGGAGTAACCATCTGTTACTTATACCAGGGCGGGTAAGTGGTGGATAACCTCCACTGTTAGATATTCAATTACATATATAGTGTTATTTAATTTACGAAACAAGTAGGAACCTTTAAATGCAGAATGAATTCTCAAAAAAGCATTACAAAACAATTTTACAGTGTAAACAAATTAAAATGATTCAAATTAACTTAAATATACGAGTACAATCATACTTTAGGAAAAAATGTCTAAATAATAAATTCTTTCTGCGTCATTAAAATTTTCTGCTACTTGTGCATACTGTAATTTATTTTAACCAAAGTATCTAAGGTACTGTTTGTTTCTGTTTATAAATAAAATGAAAATAACATAATTATAATATTGGTTACCTAAGCTGTGTATGCGTGGTACGAGGGAATTTATAAACGAATTGGAAATGACATCAATTGTCTCATTGAAAGATATTTTTATTTCGTGTGACTCTACAAAAAAAATATATCATTTGTTGCATAATTTTTAAGACTTTATGGCAAAATAATCTGTTTTGTTTATGAATTATATGTGAAATTGTACGATTTTATTGGGGTAGTTATATTTAGAGGCTTTAGAAAGTGTTGGGAGAAGGAAGGGAGATGGGAACTTTGGAGAGCACCAGGCTATTCAGTTCTGCACGAAACGTAGCTTAAGACACGCTTTACCAAAATCTTCGATAACACATCTGCCCTGATGATGGACACTGTAATGCTGTCCAAAATGTCGCTTCGTATTAAGAAAGAGGTAGTGTAATACAATAAAGATAAAGACAAAACAAAGCTGCTGACTGTAGGCCGAACGCAACATCAGATGATCAGATGTTCCACTAAAGAACACCAAGGAGTTTGTCTACCTCGGGAGCAAAATAACATGGGACGGTCGGTCTAAGAGCGAGGTCGACAGCCGTATACACCAGGCTAGGCTTGCATTCAATAAAAGGTCGAAAATAATAGAATCGAATAATATAGACCTAAAACTGAGAATACTCCTCAT
This sequence comes from Limnephilus marmoratus, assembly GCA_917880885.1. Lineage (NCBI taxonomy): Eukaryota > Metazoa > Arthropoda > Insecta > Trichoptera > Limnephilidae > Limnephilus > Limnephilus marmoratus. The sequence continues at coordinate 13,573,737 of OU862935.1, forward strand.
CAATATGTATGGAGTATCTTGACGCACGGCTGCGAAACATGGTGCCTATCCGAAAGAGATAAACGGAGACTAGAGGCTTTTGAGATGTGGTCCTATAGAAGACTATTAGGAATTTTCTGGAGAGACCACATTACAAATGAGGAGATTCTCCAAAGAATCGAAGGAGGAAGGCACCCGCTCAGGACCTTGTCCGAAAGGCGTGCAAGATGGATCGGCCATGTAATAAAACAAGAAGGCCTCTTGCATGCCATAATGGACGGTATGACTGAGGGAACAAACTCTAGGGGACGCCCACGCCGAGAGTACCAGGAGGACCTGCTGGTGGACGTGCGCTGCTCGTCATATGCAGATTTTAAAAGAGCCGCCCAAGACAGGGAAGAGTGGAAGAGACGAATAGATGAAATTGCTGCAAACCAATCCCAGGATTGAAACCAGAGAGAGAGTGTAATACCGCATAATTCCCAAAAATAAATCACCATAACACATAGGAACAATTTCTACAAACAATACACTTGTGTGGAAAATATATTAATTCGGGTAATCGCTGCGATCGAAACGAGCTTCGACCTCGGTCTGTCCAACTGCGTTGCATCAGAAATAACATAAAGAATTGATGCACCCCTTTCAGTATGCAATAAAATGCATTTCATTATTAATGCAAATAAAATGCAGTCATTCGAACTGCACACGCAACATCTCCACAGTCTAGAGGTTATTAACCTAAATAGATCCTGAGAAATATTCTCCAACAAGGATATGAATTAATTAATTATAATGTTCATTTCAAGAAATTCATATTATCCGGGAAAGGAGTGTGATCATTATTTTATTTTGCCATTTTAAATTTTGATTTGCATAATCGTGTGGACTTTATATCGCGTGTATTAACTAATAAGGTTGATAATTGTTTTTATTATAAGTGTAGAGAATGCTAAAATTGATGAAAGAAAACCCTAATTTGTTTGTTTGTTTTTAGAATTTTTATTTAGATGTCAGCAAATTTTTTCATCCATCTACATGAAAATATAAATATTTTTCAAATCCAGTTCTGCTTTCGTATGGTGGGGGGTCAGTGGAGGTAATCCTCCTCTTACCCGCCCTGGTATAAGTAACACATGGTTACTCCTTCAAGGCTCTCGCAAGGACTCAAATTTTTTTGAAAGAACCAATATACATTTAAGTTTGAACGAATCTACAGTGTCCCTGCATACGGTATTAGGAAGCAGTATGCAAGTGCTTACATAATATACAAAATGCGAATAATATAAAGCAAGTCAGGGATAAACTAAATAAATAAAAAAAGATAACAGAAAAACATAAAAGGCGGCTGCTCGCATCTTGCGTGTGTTGCAAGCATCTGCAAGAAAAGATAATGAAATCAAGTATTGTGATATGAAGAACGCTTGTGTCGGGTGGGATACCTCTCTCGACATCTGGCAGTACCAGCCAGAATGTGTATGGTGGTCGGTCTGCCGTGAATTAATCTCAACGTCCGCTCCCTTTAGCCGGTTTTGGTGAGGGGTCCAGAATGAGAACCCAGGCTGTCTCTCAGTGGGGTCTTGAATATGTATAATTTAATAAATATTTTTGTTATTTATTTTTTGGGTGTTATACCATGTTGCGCTACCTCCTCCTTTAGCCAACGTTTCGGACAGCTTTACAGTGTCCCAATATAATAAATATGATAATACAGTTTAAGAATACAGATACATTAGTTTGAAAAATACAGATTAATTGGTTTAAGGTGACTAAAATAATATTGGTGCGTACGTTCATATAGATACAAATTATATATATATATTTACATACATACGTATATAGTACATTTCCTGTGAAAAGTGCGAAGACTTGAGGCTTCCTTTACCGCTTTTGTTAGGTTATTATAACGTTTTTGCTCTTTATAAAACACGATGTTTTGTGTGCACATAAGTTTAGTTTTAGGAAGCCTAAATTATCGGCAACTTCTCGTAGGGAAAAAGGTGAACATTTTCATGGTACATAATACTAGTTTGCAGATAATTTTTTTCAGATGGCGGTGTTTCACCAGCATTTTCATACTGGTGAAACACCACCATTCTCGATGTGATTTTAGCCGTGTTTGGTGACCATCCGAATTAAATCAAATGGTCAGGTTCTTCCCCACCTTCCTCTTCCTCACCTCCTTCTCTTCCCCACCTCCTTCCCTTCCTCACTTCTTTCAACCTATCTTTCACAACATCTCCCATTGGAGATGCCGTTTTCCCTCTGGCTCAGACTGATAGCAATTTTTTCTCTAACGTTCAACTCGCACTGCTACTCCCGTGATTATAACTAACTAACTAACCATCACGCCGTTTCCCCGCAGGGGTAGGCAGAGAGGACGGACCGCCAAACATCCCGGTCTTGGCACACATTCCTTGCCTCGTTTACATTCATTCAACGTCTCATACATTCTCTTCTATTATTCTGACTCTTGACATGGCCCGACTTAAGTATCTGATTCACTTGGTCGTGCCATGTCTTTCTTGGGCGTCCTCGACTTCTTCTACCATTCACATTTGCGTCATATATTCTCCTTACACTCCTTTCCTCGTTCATTCGCTCTACATGCCCAAACCATCTGAGCGTCCCTTTCTTAATCTTATAGCCCAGTCAGCCTGTGTTTTTAGATGGAACTAAATAGTATAAAGCTAATTTTTTCCCCATCGACTACTACCATTTAGACAAGTGTTTAGCAAAAAGTCCCCGCCCCTACCCCTCTTGCTTCCCCCCCTGTGCCCCCCAAACATGAAAAGTGTAAGGGTTTCGTAAATCGCTTCTATCTCGATTACTAAACAACATATCGGATTGAAATTTTTTTTATTCTCTTTGTTGTAACAATGTCTACAATTAATGTCCAGTTAACTTTCGTCGTAACTTTTACCATTTGTTTGTAATTCGTATGATAAGGTAAAAATTTGTATTTTTTTCGCAAGTAATTTTACTTTTTGTCATATAACTTTTTACGCCGACATTTTATGAAAAAATATTTCCCACAAAAGTTGTAGCCCCTATTATTACCTTTAAAATGATATAAAATAGTACTTACTTTGTTGGAGATCCAGCGAGATTATCATGGCGGGTTCGGTCGAGGTGGGGCCGGCCGGCGCGGCGTTGCAATGCAAATATTGTTGTATAGTGAGTGTTTTTTATCTTTAAGGTACACTATTGAATTTTCTATAAATAAAACTAATCGAGTCTCGGTGAAACCTAAATTCCTCACTTTTAAAAAATTTGTTTCAAATAGTAATAAGTATTCAGCGAAAATAGGTATGTATTTTAAATAGTTTTTTGTTTGAAAATGCATGTAATATTTTTTAAAGATGTTATTTTAGAACAAAATAATTGCGGTATCTTAATTTTATGATATCTTAAACTTCCATGAGAAGCTCTTCATTTTCCTCGACTTCAACCAAAGTTAAATTGCTGCGTGATACGCCACAGCTCCCGCACAGTTCTGTGCAATCAAGTGATGCTTTAAAGTAGCTACAATTATTTTTGCAAGCCTTTTTGCAGTTGCAGGAAACTAAGTTTATAACTTATTCAGGTGCCGGTGTTTTTTTTTAGTGCACTGGGTACAGCATATTTTCAGTTAAAATCCATCCCCAGTCCGTAGCGGTGATTTCCTTATCTCCGATCCATTTTTGAATCTGATAGTATTTTCGATAGGCGTGTTGTTCAGCAGCACCAGATGTTGGAGGGAGGGATGCCATATTAAATTTGGATTTTAATGACATTTTTGCAACAGCTTTAAGGTACATTGAATATCTACTGTCATTCAGACATGCAGACCTTGTGCATCCATATAGTTTCAAGACAAAAGCCTCTCCTACCTCTTTGAGAATATTTTTGTCTGCCTGTTTTTCATAAAACTGTAAAACTTTTGTGCGGAGATCATTTGATGAACTTAGCAATTTGTACGCGTTAATTTTGCCTTTGCCGAATAAATAAGACGTGGTATCACATCCTGTGATAGCATGCAAAAATAATATCACATCCTTCATATCACCAATCTCTTCACGAATCTTGCTGATGTCATACGTTGATGGTGTGCCAGAGGGTTTGTGAAAGAATAGTCGCACATTTTGACACTGTGGTAGCCCTAACAATAGAACGAAAAGATCAGTATCCTGTCCGACAACAACTACAGGCCTCCCACGTTGAATCTGGGAAATATCTATTGCTCTTCCAACCACTTCAGTATCTGCATCTTCCTCCGCCACAATGGTTGGAATGTTTGCTTCATTAAGCTTTTGAGAGAGCTGTTCAATAAGCTGGCTTTTGTTTTTTGGATTTGCCAAAAATTCATTTCATGTTCGACCCCATTTGTGGTGGGATAGTCAGGATACCCATCGAACATAACATGACAATCTTTCCCATACCGTTTCATTACAGTGTCAACATACTTCTCTATGATGCTGCTACATGTTACTTTGTCAGGCCAAATAACACTGTGCAAAAGATACCCTCCATCTACTACATACAAGGTGTCCGGAAACTCGTAGTACAAGCGGGAAACTGGAGACTCCACATCACATTTGGAGTCGATTTTGTGGTATAACTTTTTTTGATTTGAGCTTTCGTTTTCGAGTAAATCGGGCCCGAAGTTGGATTTTTTTTGGTTAAATTTGAAAAAATTGTTCACTAGGGGGTTCATTTCAGCTTTGTAATGTCTTATAAAATGCATCGAAGGGTAAACCGGGCTCAAAAGTTTTTTTTAACCCTTTAGTTGCCGAAAAAATGGAAAAATAGAAAAAAAAAATATTAAAATCGAAATGCTGAGATCGAAAAAAATTATTTTTTTGGGTTCTCTACGTGATGTAGATTCACCAGTTTCCCGCTTGTACTACGAGTTTCCGGACACGTTGTATATTTTTGGGGGCAAATTCTCAAAAACTTCGTTGCTAACTGTCCATTTTTCAAATATTTTCATAAGACTTGATTTAGTTCCCTTTCTTATCATTTTATTGTTTTCAAATAAAGACAAAGGGTATGGGCTGAGTTCATAGTTGAAGTATTGTTTGAGATTATTTGTTCCTTGAGACATACAAATAACCCTATTAAACAGCTGATCAGGATTAATTGGCACTTCTTTAGATCTCACATTTATGCTACTTACTACGGAGCCTATAGTTTTTAACTTTATTTTTTCTTTTCAATTTAACATCTGCAAAATTATTTCCTTCGATGTCTTTCAAGCAGTTCATTCCTACATCATACGCTTCATCGCAGTTTACACCCGAACTTGTCACTACTAGACCAGAGGATAAAGACATTAAATCTTTGCTCTGTCGGAAAGGATTATGAATACGCAGCCATCCGAGAAATTTACTAATATCTTGCAAGTCCCTTTCTCTTCTACTGCATCTTAGTTCAGTGTGCTGTTCGTTAAACTGAGTCAAGCAGCCAGAGAACTTCTCGAAAGCCTCACAAATTTGTAGGGATCCAGGAGCACAAGCAACGAATTTGGTTAGCGTCCTCTCGCTTAATCCTCGTCCATGAGTAAGCCCACCTATGCATTAATGTCTGCTCTATGGTCATGTCCGTCCAGATACCGGTGAAAAATCCATCTGTTCGCCGAACTGTAAAGAAACCTTTATTGACGAACCTTTCGAAGTCTTCATTTGACATTTTCGTTTGTACACTCAACATTTGTTGTAAGTATATTTGTGCGGATTTGGCGTAGAGCAAATGTCCAGCAGCATGGAAATACGGTATCATTTGCTTGACTGTATTAATGTGCAAATTCCAATCGCCGATTCTCTCTGCCAGAATAAAGTCTAGAACCAAATTCACCAATTTAAACTCTTGTAGCCACGGTTTTGAAGTTCTACTAGTTTTAACCAAATATTCATACACTTCTTCTAGTCTTGTCATTATTTCATTTGTTTTACAATCTCTCATGGCGTCTTCAACAGTTGTTTGTTTGTTTATTGTTTGGTTATTAATATCATTAAAGTCGTTTGTAATCATTTCTTTAAGCGATGAACATTCCTCGAATAGCAGTAATATCAAAGCTGCCTGGGTCATCATGTGAGCTCTATAAGACCTTGCGTAAGCATGTCCTGACATAAGGTGAGGAATCGTTGATTTTCCATAAACAGAGGTACACATTTCTTCGATTCCACTACCTTCAATAAACTTTCCTAAGCAACCAAGGAAACTCATTAGAAGATGGAATCCGCCTAGTCTGACGATTACTCCAGATATTTCACTTTCTATAAAAGAACTTGCAACAATGTCTACTGCTTTCAGGAAAAGTGGTTGGTCAAATGTCACAATACACGGCTGGCCAGCTAACTTGCTTTCTTTAGAAGCGTAACTAAGGGCAGAGTAAATAGCAGTCGGATTTCCTGGATCTATGCTTATAAAAGGCAAAGCCTGTACATAAGATGGTTCAAAGTTTTGTCTACCATCGTAACAGTTTCGCATGTATCCAGACCATCCAGGTAGTGAAACTGGCACAAAAGCAAAACTACACAACCAAAGCATGTTAGGGAACGTACCCATACTACGTGACCAACTTTTTGCAATTTTTAACCCCCCCCCCCCCCCCCCCCCCCCCGGTGACTAAAATCCTAAGCAACCCGCCGCTCATTTGTATGGAGCGTGATATTTTGAAGACCCCCCCCCCTAAACGTGTCACGTAGTATGGGTACGTTCCCTTACGAGCTGAGCGGGCATTGAGTGGGCATATTTTCAGAAATGTTTTCTATTGTTGAGGGAGCGGGAGACGGAAATGAAAGGCGTCATGTCGAAGTGGTGAGTCAGTCGTTTATTGGGCTACGTAGCAGATGGTCGGTGGTCGGTAACATGATGTAATGCGGAGTGCCGTAGATGATGCTGCAGGCGTACGGAGGTGGAGATGGTGTGGTGAAGGTCAGCGAGTTGCTCGACACCATGGCGGTGGAGATGACCTATATTCCAGGCCGTTGCTCGACGCTTTAAGTCGCGGAGGTAAACGGTGTGTGGCTCGGTGAGCTGAGCCACCAGCAGGTAGTCCTGGCGAGGCGGAGCGCGTTCCATGGCAGCGAAGCACGGTGAGGCTTCGGGGTGCCATGAAGTGGTGAGCTGATCCCTTGGACTGAAGGTGACGCAAGCCTTGTAAGTCGCGGGATGGGGCTGATCTCTGGAGCTGAAGACACGGTGGGCCTTAGAGCTGAGACGTGATGGTGGACCTCGAGGAAGCTGCCCTGGATGCGTAGCGATGCCATGCAGGGGCACTTATTACATGTTGAGATGTTGGCCGACTGTAAGTGTGTGACTGAACTGGACTGAACTGCAGCGGGCGAGCGATCGGCTGCTTATATAGCCGCGGTAGAGTAACTACCTCGCGGTAGGTAATACGAGCCACTTCGAGAATATTCGGCGCCGTACAGATATCGTACGGTGCTGTCTCGAGACCTTTCTAGGCGGGGCGATATTATTAACGTCGGGCTGGCACGGCAGGCGAGAATGTACATCGCGGCCAGTATAGGTACGAAGGTACCTACGCAAGTAGGTTTGCCGATGGGCGCGGATATAAGGAGATGTTTCTCGATTCCTCTTTTGGTGGCGAAATTTATAATGATGTGTCGCCACACACCCCCTTCCCAGTGTACGGAGTACAGGGTTGAAAGATGATGCCAGGAGTCGCAGGAAAGCCGGGTTGATGCTGCTGGTCGGTGCGTTCATGCTGATGCGTCTCTACCGATTCCCTCGTTTTGCGGTGTTACCGGTGCGTCGTGGTAACACTCTTGTCAGGATGCTGTATGCTGCGTATCCATATCACGTCGGGGTCACCAGTTGAGGGAGCGCGACGTGATCACGTCGGGGTCACCAGTTGAGGGAGCGGGAGACAGAAATGAAAGTCGTCATGTCGAAGTGGTGAGTCAGTCGTTTATTGGGCTACGTAGCAGATGGTCGGTGGTCGGTAACATGATGTAATGCGGAGTGCCGTAGATGATGCTGCAGGCGCACGGAGGTGGAGATGGATATGGTGCGGTGAAGGTCAGCGAGTTGCTCGACACCATGGCGGTGGAGATGACCTATCTTCCAGGCCGTTGCTCAACGCTGTAAGTCGCGGAGATGAACGGTGTGTGGCTCAGTGAGCTGAGCCACCAGCAGGTAGTCCTGGCGAGGCGGAGCGCGTTCCATGGCAGCGAAGCACGGTGGGCTTCGGGGTGCCATGAAGTGGTGAGCTGATCCCCGGACTGAAGGTGCGTCAATCCTTGTAAGTCGCGGGATGTTGCTGTTCTGCGGGGCTGAAGGCACGATGGGCCTTGTGGCTGAGACGTGGTGATGGACCTCGAGGAAGCTGCCCTGGAGCGTGTGCCATGCAGGAGCACTTGTTACATGTTGAGATATTGGCCGACTGTAAGTGTGAGACTGAACTGCAGCGGGCGAGCGATCGGCTGCTTATATAGCCGCGGTAGAGTAACTACCTCGCGGTAGGTAATACGAGCCACTTCGAGAATATTCGGCGCCGTACAGATATCGTACGGTGCTGTCTCGAGACCTTTCTAGGCGGGGCGATATTATTAACGTCGGGCTGGCACGGCAGGCGAGAATGTATATCGCGGCCAGTATAGGTACGAAGGTACCTACGCAAGTAGGTTTGCCGATGGGCGCGGATATAAGGAGATGTTTCTCGATTCCTCTTTTGGTGGCGAAATTTATAATGATGTGTCGCCACATTGTTAAGGACTTTAAGCCACTTTTCTCCTTTTTAGTATACATTAAAACTGGGACATTGAATTTACCTTCAAAGTCGCATGTCTTGACACGTGGAACTCGGACATTACTCGACACAGGTGTTTTTGGAGTCACAGGATTACAGTAGATCCGAGGAACTGGCTATTTTAGGAGCCAGTTCCTGTTGGATTTACAAAATGGTCACAAACACTCAAACCGGGCGAAGCCGAACTAAAAGCCGCCCGCAGGGCCTAGCAGCAAAGTGAATAACTATTATTTCACGTTCACGATTTCCACTAGTACTACAAAGGGCACAGGACAGGCTAGGATAAGTCGGGATGTGAGGGAACAAGTTCCGACATCAGTGTCGCGGAGCGACGCAGGGATGGTGCGCACCAAGCATTCACGGTTGATATCTGGCGTTTACTAGTACATAAAGTACACATTGAAATATATCATTTTAAAGGTAATAATAGGGACTACAACTTTTGTGGGAAATATTTTTTCATAAAATATCGGCGTAAAAAGTTATGTGACAAAAAGTAAAATTACTTGCCAAAAAATATGCAAATTTTTACCTTATCATACGAATTACAAACAAACGGTAAAAGTTACGACGAAAGTTAACTGGACATTAATTGTAGACAATATTACAGCAAAGAGAATAAAATAAATTTCAATCCGATATGTTGTTTAGTAATTGAGATAGAAGCGATTTACGAAACCCTTACACTTTTCATGTTTGGGGGGGCACAGGGGGGGAAGCAAGAGGGGTAGGGGCGGGGACTTTTTGCTAAACACTTGTCTAAATGGTAGTAGTCGATGGGGAAAAAATTAGCTTTATACTATTTAGTTCCTTCAACTGGTGTTCTACGACACAGGCTGACTGGACTATTACTCATCACGCTTACATCAGCCTTGCATTCTTTGCAGATTTCCACATTTCTCACACGTCATATCATACATGGTTTTACCACACATACGCCTCAGGGATCTCATTTCTACAGCGTTCAGTCTACTTTCATCCTTCCTCTGCCAGTTCCATGCCTCACTGCCATACATCAGGGTAGGTACCAGTACTCCATTATGGACGGCTAGTTTCGCGTCTTTGGACAGTTTTTTGTTGCTGCCAACGGCGTTCAGTCCTCCATTAATAGAGTTACCTGCATTCACCCTTCTTTATCACATGATTGTAATTACAGGACCCCAGATTCCTACCCACCCTACACACCTCTTTCATTCCCAGAACTTCCTCTCCTTCCTTTCCCTAAAAAGACCCCCCACACAAAGATGACACAGGCCCTGAGAGAAATTATTTTCCTCATGGCCTCTGATGTGGAGTTAATTTAAAAAAAAAATTATACAGAAATATATTTTCTTTAATTCTTTTGTCATGGCCTTAACATCGAACATTATAATATTTATATCTTCTAAGATGTTCCTAAACTGTCAACTAGTATTTTCAAGGCCTGTGGATATTTATTAAGTTAGAGATAAGTTATTATATCATAGTCACCGGTTGGTAGACTGATTTATGATTTCTTAAAACCACCATTCATCATTATTTTGTGTTTGCTTCTCTGGGTTCTGGGTAAATTGAATTATTTATTAAGATGGTATAAAATTATATTTACATATTGTACGAAATTCAGTTTCGACATGTTTATTTTTTTTTAATTCAGTGGTTAGTTTTGTGAATATTTATTATCCATGTTAGTATGCATTTTTTTATAACGGCAATAGATGCGCAAGGGGTCTTGGATTCCATCTTTGACTACATTGATAATGTATGAATCAGAATAAAGCAAGGAAAAGGACAAGTGTGTTTTGTAAGTCAGAGTTGTATGGCGGTAAATCCTGTACGTAAATTAATATAGGTTTGTTGGTTTATTTTATTTTATTTTATTTTATTTTATTTTATTTTATTTTATTTTATTTTATTTTATTTTATTTTATTTTATTTTATTTTATTTTATTTTATTTTATTTTATTTTATTTTATTTTATTTTATTTTATTTTATTTTATTTTATTTTATTTTATTTTATTTTATTTTATTTTATTTTATTTTATTTTATTTTATTTTATTTTATTTTATTTTATTTTATTTTATTTTATTTTATTTTATTTTATTTTATTTTATTTTATTTTATTTTTTTTATTTTTTTTTATTTTATTTTATTTTATTTTATTTTATTTTATTTTATTTTATTTTATTTTATTTTATTTTATTTTATTTTATTTTATTTTATTTTATTTTATTTTATTTTATTTTATTTTATTTTATTTTATTTTATTTTTTTTTATTTTATTTTATTTTATTTTATTTTATTTTATTTTATTTTATTTTATTTTATTTTATTTTATTTTATTTTATTTTATTTTATTTTATTTTATTTTATTTTATTTTATTAGGAACATTTGAGGTTAATAACATTACATGCATTAAACAAACAATAAATTATAATTAGGTTACAACCCATTAACAAATGTTCACATCATGCCCAAATAATAAATAAAAAGTCAATAATTATTAACTTTTTTTGCCTAATATTACAGAGATAGGAACTAGATAAATAATCTAAACACAGTCTATATATTGTGTGATACATAAAAGATACAGATAAGATAAGATAAAAAACAATGAAAGTAGAAAAAATAAATATATAAAAATAATGATGAAAACTGAAAAACACTAGATGAAGGATCGAGAAATAATATGTACCTACATTAATAAAAAAAAACAAGTGAAAGTAAGATAAAAGGAAAGTGATAGTACTCACAAAAAAATCTTAAAATATAGTGTGCCAGTTTTATGGCTACTTAAAAAAATAAAATATTTATAAAACAAAAAATAATTGAAAAAAACACCGGACTTAAAGTGGAAAAATAATATATATACGCACATGTACGTATATACAACATATAAGTACGTATTACATTATTTTTAATAAAAAAAATTATTTTTTAAAAACATAAAAAGTAAGGTAATAATTTATTTAGTTTTGTTAAAGTGAATTAATCTACGAGTATTTGTTTGATACAGTGTTAGTAAATATCCAAATATCGACCATTTGAAATAACAAGGTTCCATCTATCGCGGTAACGTTGTGGGATAATGGGATCTATAGTAAGCTACTTTAGAGTTCATTATCGCAAGATGTTACCGCAACAGACGGAACGTTGTTATACCAAAGAGTAGTTATGTTGATGAGATATTTTTAAATAACCAATAATGTATAGATTATTTCAATGGCGAAGATATAAATTGATGTTTTTTCTTTCGTAAACTCTTTATATCATAATATAAAATAAGATAGAAGGAGTTTACTCCAAAATAAGATAGAAGGAGTTGGCTCCACCCCTACCACAATCCTTAGTAATAATACATTGTTCCCGTCCACTATTTTGAAACTGTCAAATCAGTATACGTTTGCTCTGAAGAAGGAACGGTCGTTTCGAAACCGGTCGACTTTACTCAATTATACAAGTGGTTCAAACAAAGTAACATTGTTTCATTTATCTAAAGTTTTAAATATTTTTTCGATGGTGAAATTGAAACTCTGGCGAAACCGGGTATTAACAACAAAGAACAAGTACTCTATGAGTAAATTCAACCACATAATTTAAAAAATACCCACACACTTCTTATTAACAGGAAAATCACCGTCAAGTTTAACGACTTAATTTTGTTGGTGATTTGTCTATCCATCTATAAATGAATGTAAGATTCTTCGTTCAACAATGCCTAATCGAATACCATTAAAGGAAGCTGAGTGGTGCCTACGTAAGTATGCAGAAGAGTGCGTAATTATAGGTTTTTGCGCATGTCCGATTGATTTAAACCGATGTCCATGTATGATTTTATATTCGGAAATACAGTTAGATTCTTTGCTTAGTTAAATGCATAGACATATGAATATTAGTAGACCAGGGTATCTAGCATGGTCGATCGATATAGGTTTTATCGAAAATGTCGGTAACTTGTCCTCGCTCCCTAGCACGACTGCAGGCCTCTAACGAACAATTAATAGTTCACGTCAAATAAACCAGGAACCCTTAGTCGTTGTGAACTGTTGTTTGTTCGTTAGCGGCCTGCAGTCGTGCTTGGGAGCGATTATAAGTTACAGACATTTTCGATAAAACCTATATCAATCGACCATGCTAGATACCCAGAACATAAAGGTGGGGGGGTAGACAACAACTATAGCGGGGCGCAGAGCGGGAAGATGACTATGGAGATATGTGATTCGCCGATAACTCAATATGACAGTATATAGGCATCTCGTTATAATATCACCATTTAGTTCTTAAAAGTAAACTTTGCTTTTCAATGAATAGACCTTTTTACATGGGAGCGCGAATTGCTCGCCGCGTATTGAACAAATTTGCGAAGTCTAAATACGGCAAAGTAAAGTTCGTTTATTTTCAGACGCCAATATTTTGTTGCCGTATTCAGTTATGTTTAATAATTTACTTACCCCGTAAACATCGACGAGCACACGCCATGTATCTCGAGTGATAGTATATATATTTACACGTTTTCAAAACACAAACCATGTTTTTTGCGGTGTTATTTCGTAAAATGCACCGATGAGCGCTCGACGCTGGGTCGCAGAAGAATGATGACGTCACATTTTTTAGATTCACGCGAAGCTACACTCAATCCCAGCCGGTTCCAAGGAACCGGTATGCGGAGGGGGAAATAATATGCTTTTATCACTTAGGGCAGGTCTACTAATATTCATATGGCTATGGTTAAATGCTTATCTAAGCAAGCACTTATACAGGTGCCATATAGGTAGGAAACAAATTGGTTATAGAATTTAAGTTCTAGATTAGTTTTTAAATTCTTGGAACACCGTCATCAGTCATTACACAATTATTATCCATCAGCGAAACGCAAAAAAAATCCGATCGTAAATTTGATGATAAATTGCGAAAATTGATTTCAATGGAGCCATAAATATTATTGTAAAAAAGGGGTGCATCAATTACTTTCTGGTGGAAAAAGAAGCCAAATTTAAAACGTGAAGTCAGGTGGATACCTACAGACTGTTTATATGATAAACAAATACCAGCGTTCCTCAAACTTAATCGGATTCTTAAGCGTGTTTAGAGTAAAAAAAATAGAAGTCATTGACAATAGAGAACTCCAGTCCAATTTTTTAATATTTTTTAATGAATAATGGAACTTCTAACTTAAATAACTGCATTTTTATTTTTATTTTTAGAGTTAGTTTTAATAGTTAAAATAATTGTCAAAGCTTTAATTTTTCAAGATCCCCCGAAAACCACCGTATGTATAGTGAATCGTGTGACGTCATCAGTCCTGAAAAATTACTATAGGATCAGCTGATCAACTGCCGCCATTTTGAATTCCGTTGTTTGAAGTATTCTCCCTAGAAGTAGCATTACTATTTTTTGTGCAGTAGTTTTTGAATATTTTCAAAATTATTTTATATTATATTTTTTTATTATATTTCAAATTATTTAGGCCTAAATAATGTTTCAATAAACACAACAACTAAATCTCTATAAACAGTATGTAAATTAACAAATAAATTAATATGATGGCTTGTGTCATATCATACATTCCCATACAATGACTTTGCGGTGACGTCACGACACGTCGACGTCACCCAGTGGCGTAGCGAGGGGGGGCTGACCGCCACGGGTGCCACCCGAATGGGGGTGCCACTCGACCAAGTAACCAAGATATTGCATACATATGCAATATCGTGGTTACGTGTATGCAATATTCGTGCCCCGAATTTTGTGTCGGTCGGTCGTAGTTGTAGGCGGAATAGCCTATATTCTGAAATTCTCTTCGAAGAGCTATTGTACGATATTTATCACAAATAAGCTCGATGGTTTGCCCACGCGAGAACATGATGCCGAATGAAATAAGTATCAAAATTACGCGACGCTTCTCGTGAATGTCTTGCGCATGAATGAATGAAAGTTCAATAAGGCGGACGTAGCGCCATCTGTCATTCAACTACATAAATAATCTGTTTGAAATACCAAAAGCGGTTAAATTTGTTCATACAAAAATACTAAAATTGCGATTAAAAAATTTGAGGGTGGGTGTAGGAGGGTTAAAATTATAGGGTTATAGGTATTTTTTGAAGCAAAATAAAAATAAAAAAAAAACAAAAAAAAATTGTCAAACAAATAGAATTTTTTTCTGGGTAGGGCCACCCTAATCACCTAGCGGTATAAAATATACTTTAAAACCTATTCTCATATCTACCAAATATACATAAAAAATTAATAAAAATCGCGGTAGCCGTTTCGGAGGAGTGCGACCACACACCGTGACACCACGAGATTTTTATATATAACATTCATTGGAAATTGGAAAACAATCCTAATTGGGTGAAATAGTGAAGCTGAAGAAAGTATGAAGGGGAAGGAGATACTACCACAGTTATCGCCCAATCTTGGGAAGCACTGTTATAACCAGTACCTCCTTGCTTCATCATTAGGAGTCGCGAAAGCCGCTCACTTCTCTAACATTCGAGCATCGCTTGAACGGGCACACCACATTAAAGTTGACACGCCGAAAAGTGCGGAAACGAATTCAGGTTATGTGGCACTAATGACCGTATTAACCCTAAGGCTGACAATGGGGTTTATTTAATCTCTGATAGTCTGATGATAATCAACAAAACGAAAATATTGAGGCGTTTTCTGCGTATTTCTCATAACCTTACTTATGCATATCACATAACAAATATCGTACTATGTTATAATAATAATAATAATAATAATGATTTATTGTCTTCATTTCTTAGTAACAGTAGATATAATGATATCCTCACTGGGATCTCCCGTGCTGAGGATTTCATTTACATATTATAATTTAATTATAAGAAATTGATATGAATTAGACATAACATATATCATGTAGTATTTTTTTTAAATAATTATAAAGTAAATAAGATAGTGTTTTTTTGTTAATAATTCAGATTACTAGATTTGGTTTTAGTCTGTATTTGATATCAGTATATTTTCTATTTCTGATCTCCCTATATTTAGTATCCAGCTTTTTATTTGAAATTTAAGTGTTATAATGTTGAGGTTTTTGAGTGAGAGTGGTATTTTATTGTAGAGTTTAATGCCATAATATAAGAAGCTTTTTTGCCCAAATGTTGTGCTAGTAACGAGTTACTTGTTGGATAAGTTTTTGACCATGAGATCTAGTGTTTCTAATGTACGTATTAGTTGTTATTTCTTGGATTTTGTACTTATGAATGTAATTGAGTATAGTTTTAGAAAATAGTTGTTTAATTGACATGATGTTAAGATTGTTGAAGATTTCGTCAGTGCTAGTTCTAACAGGAACTTTCAGTATAATTTTCATTATGGCTTTTTGAGTTTTAATTAGTGGATTTAGTATGTTTTTATTTGCACTCCCCATCCGATAATTCCGTATTCTAACAGTGATTGGCAGAGAGCCATGTAAATCTTGATTAAGTCTTTTTTAATGAGGACATTCCTGATAGTTTTGAAAAAATAACTTAGTTTTTTAATTTTATTATTTAAATACGTAATGTGTTGCATTGGCTAATCTAAGATCTAAGATGTACGTTTGTTAATTATAAATTTCTGTGCAAACTCAATTAAGCACTGAAGCGATTTTTGCCACATATTGGCGCCATTTTAAATATCTCCGATTGCTTTTCGGATAAAAAAGGTAATTATATCCTTGATTCGGCAATTTAAAAAATATACATTTGTAGCTTCCACGTTTGTTATTTTGGACTTAAAATGAAGCTATTGAAATGCTTTATCTATTATGACCATAGATGTCGGAAATTCGAACTTCGTAGACTATTTTACAACCATGTTAAAAAAAATTTACACGCAGAATTTCTGATCAGCTGTTTACGGTTAAAATTCTCGTTTCTTAAAGTCTTGTTTCCGTAGATATGTAACTTTTATTATCAAGTATGCCACAGACAATACGCAAAAATCGAAAATATTCTACCTATGTCTCACGACAATTTCAAAGTAACAATCACGCAGGTTTCGCGCGGTTATAAACATTACGATTTTTTTATATTTGTTGTACAAGTCCTACAAATATGTAATAAACCGTAAAATACAGATTAATTCATTGGCTCTGTAGAACTTTAATTATCTTTTATGTCTCCATGTTGAAATTCGAAGGAGTGATTTTTTTAATGTTGGCGAAAAATGTTTAAAATGATCTTCTGGAAATGTCAAGAAAACGGAGAAAAAAAAATTTAAATGCGCTGTCGCTCCAGTGGTTAACATGGGTTAATTAATAATACCTTTAGTAGGCGAAACAGCTATCATGCGTTATAATAAGAACAATTCAAAACTGTAATGATTGGATCTTTGGAACATTAGTTTTTTTGTGTTTATTACGCTACGGGATATTTTTGTTTGGTTCATTCAGCCTTAGCTTTTTTTCATTCAGTCTTCAAAAAAAACTATATCAAGCATTGTTTCTATTCTAAAGACTTGTCTCTCACCAGAACAATACTGAAAGAATGTAATTCTTATATTCTACAGGATCGAAAAGTGTTCATGCACAATGGCACAATGACTCTCAGTCAATTCGTTATCATCGTTTAATTTGTGATGCATATTTTGGACCCCAATGCTATTAAAAAATCAATAAAAATATTCAGTCATTGAAGGGTTAGAATTGATTAAAAAATTAATTCGCGAATTTTAATAGCCGTTACGATAAAACGAGTATGTCGACTCCCCACCTGTCTGCAGTATTCTCGTCACCCTTTCTTCCACTCGTAGCTGTATCGTTGTATCTCTTTCTTTCTGTCTTGTACCTACGTCTTTTATTTGTCTTTGTTGGAAAAGAGTTGTTGTATAGTGGTGCGCGTTTTGAGATTATTTTATAAATTAACTGAAATATTTTTTTTAACATTTTCTGGGTCAGTCTAAACTAATAAAAATAAATTAATTAATTAATATTAAATTAAGTATTGATTAATTAATTTATAATTTATTAAATAATTAATTAACCCTTAATAAATGGATACATATTTTTCTTTATACTTTATGTGAATTTGGGAGGCGGGAATGGGTACCGCCGCCCCGGGAACCTTTATTGGATAACCAACACCTCTGCCATAGGTCACCCCAAGTGGTTTGCTACGTTTGGTGATTTAGCAGGGGTGCCCGGGTTCATGGGGTGAGGTTTGTCTAGGTCTTGGAGGAGGATGTCCAAGACACACTGAACCCCAGATTCCTACCCACCCCTTAAACCCTTTTCCTTCCCAGAACTCTCCTCTCCTTCCTTTCCTTAAAAAAACCCTCCACACAGCATCCCCAAAGATGACATAGGCCCTGAAGGAAATTGTTTTCCTCAGGGCCTCCTGTGTGTTGCTCACGTAAAAAAAAAAAAAAAATGTGATTAGGGAACGTACCCATACTACGTGACACGTTTAGGGGGGGGGGGGTCTTCAAAATGTCACGCTCCATACAAATGAGCGGCGGGTGGCTTAGGATTTTGGTCACCGGGGTGGGGGGGGGGTTAAAAATTGCAAAAAGTTGGTCACGTAGTATGGGTACGTTCCCTTACTATACAAGAGTCCCGACCGAGTCAGTATTTTTTTTACAATAGCTCCACACAGGAGGGCCTAAAAATCCATCAAGCTATGTCATATTTGAGGATGCTGTGTGGAGGATCTTTTTAGGGAGAGGAAGATTTGGGAAGGAAAAAGATATGAGGTGTGGGTATGAATCTGGTGGTCAATGTGTCCAGGAGTGACGAACATATGAGTCCGGCTGAAGAGGTCTAGGTTAGATCTTACTCAACAGTTCTTCCCGATCCGTCCCACCACTCATTAGGTGTCATCAATCGCAGCAAACCACTTGGGGTGACCTATGCAAGGGTATTGGTTATCCAATAAATGGTTCCCGGGACGGCGGTACCCATAACCGCCTACCAAATTGATTATTACCTACCTAATGTTTGTTTGTTAATTTTAACATACCCTTAAGACGTACACGCCATACAGAATTATTCCACGCGTTTAATTGCAAGACAAATATACAGCGAGTAATTCGCCAATCAATCGTGCTCTTCATATGTTCAATAATATTGGTTTAAATTCTAACATCAACATTTTCTCCGATTCACTGCTTAAATTTAAAAAGAGCATCATGTCAAAAATATAACTTGTTCAATGCACATACATACATATATACATTCTCACACACACACACCTTCCCACTATGCACATCACCCGATAATTACTTAATATACACTAAATAAGATACTACAAAGAAACACATCATAGGTACCCACCATTAAATATACTTAATAATTGTAAATTGTTTTCACCAATGTAACTAATGTACTGTTTGTTTATGATTATAATAAATAAATAAAAAAGCGAGTGATTTTTTTTTTAATTTTTCAATAAAGACAAACATTACCGGGTTACGAATAACCTGACAATATTTGAACATCTCCTACTACCACCACAGTAAACCGAAAATGTTGCTTGAGTCGTATTTGAGTCGAATTACTTCACTCAAAATGGTTACATACTAAACTTCGCCAAACAATAAAAAAATTGATTTGTTTTCATTTAATTTAAATGAAAATTTCTTTATTTTATTATCGAAATACAATATCAACAAAATTAATATCTAAAATACAGAAATTTTACAACATACATTTTTATACGTACAATAATAATATATTTTTAAAAATAACTTTTGTCTGCCGTAGAGGTCACACTTCTTAGAAGGTCATCTTTGAGATGTATGAGCCATTCTTTACAATTATTAAATCTCAAATAGACAAACAGATCGTAAGTCTAAAATATTACTGCCTCCCAGAGATCGGTGAGATTTTGAGGATACGTCATACGGTTTCCGTTCATGTGAAAGCAGTTAAAAATACTCGATTTAAGTTCAGATTGCAAGGAATGTATGCAGATTTTTTTAATAATTTAAAAGTTTTCATAGTATTTGCTTTGATAATGTGTCTCAAAGAGTTCCTGTCTTGCGCTTTTTCGGTGGCCTCGTTTCATCGCTTGATAATTAAGGCGACTGATTATTCCAACAGTCTATAAATCTCGATAACAGATACACAAAACGACGTCAGAATTCTGGAGTTGTTTTATGAAAGTCTAAATGTTACAAACATTGTTTTGGGGAAAAAATGCATCGCTTTTGTTTTGGTCACTCGAAAATATTTATTTTATTTGGAATTGAATGTCTCGATAATTACGGTATTTTCGATTATCATGATGTATTAATGATGATTTTGTTTCAATAGGCATGTTGTAGAAACCAATTATCAAGTTGCTTTGATTTTACGATGATGTTTCAATTATCGTAATATCATTAGCTTTTTTCATTTATTTTTTATGATAGCACTTTTTTACGCACCAGATTTAAATGTCCGGGTTAAATTTTCCCCACAGGAAAAACTTAACCCTTTCACACACTTCCCAAATGATCATCAAGTCAATCCACGCTATGCAATTGCACTATATAAGTATTATAAATACAAAACAATACAAGAACAACATGTCAACCTACCAGAGACCAAATGGGAAAATAATTCACCGACTCCAGATATTTTCATATCAGAGGGTTCGGCTCTGTAGAATTCCTAATTGAACCTATAAATCCTACTGGTCCCTCAATATAAACATTTAAAAAATCTTTTGTAAGAGAGCATTTTCATTTTCATTAGCATTTCGATTATCATGATATTTTCATTATATTATATTAAGCCCTGCATTAGGAATTTCTTTAACATTTTAAGTTTTTTAGTTTCTAAAAAACATATATATGATATTTTTGAGGTAATATCTGTACATTTCAAACGAGTCGTGTTTTATTGAACATTTTCAAAATTTTCGCTCTATTATTATCGTTTTTATTGTCAGTGCGCTCCTTCTAACATTCGTATTTTCATATCTCCCCTTCTTCTTCTTTTGAGTCCTTACCATCGGGCCTTAAAACACTTTATTAATATTAATTCCCTTTCGATTATCACGATATTTAAATAATTATCAATTTTTCTTTGTTTCATGTGAAGCAAATGCTTTGTGATGTGGCATTATAATATAAAATTAAACAATAAACGTTTTTTATTCCTATTGCCTACCATAGGTTCTTCAGGGCAGTACAATTCTCTACTGCAGAGTAGTGTAGAGTATTATAGTGCCCCGAAGAAGCTACGATAGTAGCGAAACGCGGTCGGCAAGATGGTTAATAAATAAAAGTCTTGTTACAAACTTATAATTTTATTTAAAATCTATTACAATTTTTGTTTTGTGCATTACAGATTAATATAATCCTATTACAATTCACATAGAATATAGATTGGATTATGTACATGTAGGTTCATTATACATACAACATAAATACATTAGTGTGTATCACATTGTCTAATTGCATAAATAAAATTACAATAATACATATTTTAGACCTCTTGCCTAAAATTACTCTTGGAACGTTTAAGACTAATGTTGAAAATGTCAGGGGCCCTAGAGACATCATTTAGCAGTACCATACCTCTTGTCATGTTGTGCTGGGCCAGAACATCTGCCTGATGGGCCAGAGCAAGTCGTGGTGGCGACCCTGGCAGTAGTTGTTCGTTACCAACAATTTATAGCATTCTAAAAGGTATGGGCTGTCAATGTAATATTTCATAATTTTGAAAGCTGTTACTGTTAGGTTTCAGATAGCAAATCCATATGATGCATAAATCGCAGGTATTCACCATGCATTCTCATATAAAGATAACGTAGAATTTTTTTTTGGATTTGTTCCAATAAATCTATGTATTTTTTCTGGTATGGGGCTTTTTTACATTGTTTCTTTTGCAATTATGTTTCGTTCATCATTAAATTTCGATTATCGTATTACTTTCGATTTGATGATGCCATTGCTCCTTACCTATTTTCATCGCACTGATTCATCCTACAGTTACATTGTCTTGTATTTGGCCGCAAGGACCTTGATGGTTTGACCCTAAACTAATGAGATTTTACTGAAAGGAAACGTGAATTTGCAAAACTAACTGGCGTTTGATAATATTTAGACGTGACTCTAAATTGAGTCATCCGCAATGTTTTTCAAAGATCAATTATCGTTATTGGTAATTGCCAATTGGCATCTGCACCGAAAGACGTGGAGAAGAAATACGAAGGACGAAGGATGAAGGAAGAAGAGGTAGGGGTCAGATTGAGGTTGTTACCCGGAAATGGTGGCAATACCAAGTTACTAACAAACCAAAAAGAGTGAATACCAAATTAAATCGTAAAAGTGTGCTTTATTCATGGGTTCATAATGTACCGGCAAATTATTTTTAAGATGAAACCATTGAATGAATTTTTGCACACCATTAGTATCAAAAGTTTAAAAAAAATACGAACTTCTTTTTTCATCTCAAACCAAAGCATCGCAACCCGATGAACGGTTTAGCAACGCATAATTTCGTTACGCCAGAGGTTACTATTGTATACAGAAATCATCGCGGGCATGCGCACATCAAATCCCCAAAGTTTCATCGCAATCGGATGAATAGTATAGCAACGCATAAGAATCATACATGCAAACATATTTTGATGTTTGTACGAGTATATATGGATAGAGAAATTAAAACGCCCAAATTCTTCTCTGATACCATACCGGCACTTGACTTTACCCGATTCACTTGATTTTCCATGTCTTCCGCAGAGTCTTCAAGTGCTTAAATGTATAAAATTTTTTTAAGTATGTAGGTGCCATTTATTGAAATCTCCATAACGAAACACATATCAATAATGTCATTGGACACTAATCTAATCTGAACCGTTTCAAGACCTCAATCTGTCAGTTCTAAATTTGCTAATCTATGCGAATTAATTAGATCATGAATCAATCAAAATTTTAAATAAAACTCGACCAGACTATTTCTCTTCCTTGGGCTGGAATCTGAGAGACCGTGGCCGGATAGAATTACTGTTAATAGCAAGTAGCTACTGTCAGTTGTCAGGTCAGTCTGACAGTCTATTTTAGGCAGTTAATCATCACATGGACAGTATAGACACTTGTGAATGTGTGAAAAGTCTGTCTTTTAATGGGTTTTTCGCTAAAAAAATTAAAGCCCGTTGAAATATCCTCAAAAATGTTTGAAAAATATACGTAAATAGTTGCCTTCTAAGCAGTTGATTGGGGTTTGTTTCTTAGCCGTGGCAATTTGTATACAGGGTGTTCAGGGACGTACTTGATATACTTTTTAACCTGTGATTCCTGAAATTATTTGGAGTAAAAAATGTAAACGAAAATATCTCTTATAACTTTTGAACTCGGGCGCCCCTGCTCAATCACCAAACAAAGCGAACCACTTGGGGTGACCTATGGCAGAGGTGTTGGTATTTATCCAATAAAGCTTTCCGGGGCGGCGGTACCCATTCCCGCCTCCCAAATTGGAAATGTCAGTAATCACTGGTTAAAGTGAGTCATATGCATCCCTAAACACTCTATATATATTTTTTGGTTTCATGCCAACTCAGAATCAAGTCAACTCAACACCTGTTTGAAAAGTCATTAAAAGTTATGAAAAAAAAATCATTGATAAATAGCCCATAACGTAACCTATTTAACCAAATTTAAAAGAACAAGATTAAGAAAGAGATCCTCAGATGGTTTGGGCACGTAGAGCGAATGAACAAAGAAAGTAGTGTAAAAAGAATATATGACGCAAATGTGAATGGTAGAAGAAGTCGGGGACGCCCGAGGAAGACATGGCAAGATCAAATTAATCAGATACTTGAGACGGGCCATGTCAAAAGTCAGAAAAATAGAACAGTAGATATGTATGAGACGATGTATGAATGTGAGTGAGGCAAAGAGTGTGTGCCAAGACCGAGTTATTTGGCGGTCCGTCCTCTCTGCCTACCCCTGGAAACGGCGTGATGGTTGATTTGTTAGTTAAATCTCCCTTTTAATGACTTTTCAAAGTACTTTTAAAAGACTTTTTTGACGACCTCCGTAGTCCAGTGGCTAAGACTCTTGACTCACATTCCGGAGGTCGCGGGTTCGAACCCGGCATGCGCAAATAAATTTTATTTGATTAATTTGTGTTATTTCACAATTAATTCATTTAAAATAATATATAGTATATTTGCGGCATGTTCCAGAGTGGAAGATACTATTAGTATCGCCCTGGTGTAAGACCACCATTCAGAATTGAAACGTTGCTTGAAAATGGCTTTAGCCGTGTTTAGTGACCAGATCTGAATAGCCAGGTACTTCCCAACCTTCCTCTTCCCCACCTCCTTCCCCTCCCCACTACCTTCAGCCTCACAACATACCCCAATTGGGGATGCCATAGTCTCACTGGCTCCAGACGGGAGCAGTTGAGATTCTTGTGCGGTATTCACTGTAAAAAAAAAAAAAAAGATGTCGAGTTGATTTCATTCTGAGTTGTGTATTTTGAAATTTCAATTTTTATTTTTTATTGATCCCGTGATTTTTCACGGGTATGCGCATGTTATTAGTACCTACTGTCCGTATATTGCCTGTAAACTGTAGGAGAAAAAAAAAAAAAAGTAAACAAAGCCGATGTATGTCGCAGTAAAGTGCATTGATTGCACAGCACAGTGGACACAAAAAAGAAATTCCCCGGTTTCAATACTAATGGCCTAAAAAGTAAAATAAAATAAAAATTCATAATATTATTAATTAGCATTTCCGCGTATCGA
Organism: Limnephilus marmoratus; assembly: GCA_917880885.1. Taxonomy (NCBI): domain Eukaryota; kingdom Metazoa; phylum Arthropoda; class Insecta; order Trichoptera; family Limnephilidae; genus Limnephilus; species Limnephilus marmoratus. Next base: position 13,598,142 of record OU862935.1, read on the forward strand.
CAATTGACTGCTTGTGTTGTGTGAGGGTGTTAGTGACTTGATGATCGGTTCTACCAAACTTAAGACAGTAATAATAATGATAAATAATAAATAAATAACCGCGTTTCTATGAGGAGTGACATTTTGAAGCGGCTAGAACGTTGTGGGAAACACACTACCAAACTACCAAGTGGTAAAGGGCAGCTTCACAATGGAAGGTTGAAAGAGGTAATTATATTATGCCTCTCTATTTGTGTTAGTGATTTCTTGATTATGTTTTTAATTTGAATTTTAATGATTTGATTTTATCTTCTTCTTCTTCCTTTGCGCTGTCCCAACTCATTGCCTAGGTAGGCTGTTGGGGTCGGCTCTTCTCGTTCTCAGGTTGTAATATCTTCTGTTCTGGGTATCGCCCTCATCCAGGCCGTTTCTCCGAAGAATTTTGGAACATTGAGTCGTCCAGGAGTTCTTCGGTCTTCCTTTGGATGACTGTCGATGAAGCTCCATAGACATTGCCTGCCTCACTGTGTGGTCTGATGGTCTCCGTCTTATATGTCCATACCATCTCAACTGTCGTTCTTCCAGCTTGCTATTTATGTCTGTGACACCCAGGCTACCACGAATGCGTGAACTTTTGATATTATCTTTTAATGATACTCCTGCCGACCATCTAAGCATTCGCATTTCTACTGTTTCAAGTTGCCTAGTGTAGGAGTTGTACATAGTCCAGCATTCGGAGCCATACATTATTGCGGGTCTTACAATGATTTGATTTTATCTGAATTTAAAAAAACCATTTAACATACTTTTTTTTAAAAAAAAAAGAAAGACAAACATTCCCGAGTTACGCATAACCCAACAATGTTTGAAAATCTCCTACTACCACCATAGAAAGCCGAAAATGTTGCTAGTGTTGTGATAGAGGATTTAGCCAGCCGAGGAATCGAACACGCGACGCTCGGGTGGGACCCAAGCGCTAAGTCCACTCAACCACTGACCAGTCATACATTATATATACATGTGCATTTTTTTTACATGAGCTTCACATACCGAGGTAAATAATTTCTCTCAGGGCCTATGTCATCTTTGAGGATGCTGTGTGGAGTGCTTTTTTGCGGAAAGGAGGGAGAGGAGAGTTCTGGTATGGAAAAGGGTTTAAGGGGTGGGTAGGAATCTGGGGTTCAGTGTGTCCTGGTCATCCGCCTCCAAGACCTAGACTGACCTCACCCCATGAACCCGGGCACCCCTGCTAAATCACCAAAAGTAGCGAACCACTTGGGGTGTATATAAATACGCCGGGGGGGGGGGGTGGAGGGAATAGTCGACGGATCAACTGTCATGGAACCGTTAAATTATTCTGCTGAATAAAAGCAATGCGAGTTGCCATGCACTGATAAAAACTGTGATAATTTCATAAAACCAGAACTCACCGTCATAAGTATTTTTCATGCTTTATGGTTGATAAATTATAAAAGAGTTTTTATAGAAAGAATATAGATTATTAACCCGCCAGGCCTCGACTGTGTATTGGTTTGCAATAAAATAAAAATAAATGGAATACATCTAAATGTATCGGAAAACTAAAAACTGTTTTGGAAAGGTCATGAAAAATAAACTTTCGAACATTTTAATTAGAAATAAATATATAAATTTTGCATGCTAACATAAAAAAGTTTTAAAAATGGTTCACCTTAAAGCTCTGCAACCGGGCCCGAAAAGAAGATGGAGAGATACGAAATTACGAATGTTAGAGGAGAGCGCTAACATTTACAGCGACAAAATCGATGCGAAAATTGCGAAAATGTTTAATAAAACACGACTCGTTTAAAATAGAGCAAAAATCTCGCGGGCATTATCTTAAACAGCATTTTATGAAATACTGTGAATTTTTTCATGCTTATAACTGAAACAAACGTGTTTATAATAATTTTTAGAGCATACTTAGCGATTTTTTTCTATTGAGGGAATTTTATATAATTTGCGTTTCGGCGCGGGCAAAGTCTAGATATTGTCTTGAAGAATAACATATATTTTTTTAAGAGCTAAAACTTACCGTGTTTAAGGCAAATATGTAATAAATCGGTACAAATCCGGGTTGCGGGCCCTTAAGTTTTTTCTAACCAAAAAATTACTGATAACGAAAAATTTATTTTGCAAATGATAAACGTTATGGTCAACACACTTTTTTGTCGTTTCATACAATAAAAGTAGGTAATTAATAAAAAAATTCATATACTTCGAGGGGAGAAGTATCACTTGTTCCATTTAATATGGAAAGGCAAGATAGAGGCTCACCGAGGCCCTGGTAGGAGACAAATGTCTTGGCTGCGAAATATATGAGAGTGGACCGGCATTAGAAGTGTGGAGGTGCTATTCCGGGCAGCGCAAGACAGAGAGACATTTTCAAGAGTGATCGCCAACGTCGGGGGACCTGATAGGGCACACAAAGAAGAATAAAAAATTCTCTAAGTTTCATAATTTTTTTTCAAATTGCGTTCAGAAACACGTTGGAAACAGTTCATTAATCGAAAACAATGCTGAAAAAAGAATACTCTATTTAGTAACTTTTTTGGTTTGACACACCAGCGTCTTTTATTCCGTTTACGCACGTCCAACAAAACAAAACAATATATTTTTTTATTAAAATATCGGTTTGGTGTTAATTTCCAAAGCTCTTCATGTGAGCAGGCCGGCAGCGAATAGGTCCACATATTATTATAAAAGAACTATGTAACAAAAAAAACTTGATTTTGGACTACAGTGACCTTGGAATATTGGGATACACGATTTACAGCGCCTGGGAGGGTGTTAGTGTGATGCAGGACCGACGTGCGTATACATAGCAAGGCTTTCATGTGTGGGTGGGAGCGGTTTTTAAAAGTGCTTTTGAAGAAACTCTCCAATGCGTTTAAAAAAAGGTTAATTTTTCTACTTCATATGTACATAAAGACCGATCAGTGGTTGAGTGGGCATTGCGTTTGGGTCCCACCCAGGCGTTCCGTGTTCGATTCCTCGGCTGGCTAAGTCCTCCATCAGGACTCAAGCAACATTTTCGGCTTACTGTGGTGATGGTAGAAGATTTTCAAATATAGTCGGGTTACTCGTAATGTTTCCCGGGAATGTTTGTCTTTCTTCTTAAAACTAATAAATAATAATAATGATCGAAGTGTAAACGGCAGCAGTAAATATATGGATTATTCATAAAAGATGAACACTAAAAATGTAATTATGATAAAAATTACATATTTAGAAAACCACTTTATTGGGTTTATAAAATTACATAAAGTGTCAAACGGTTACGGTAGAGCCTGAACCTCCCTAAAGGTGTACATAGATACAGAGATGCTAAATTAATACATAATTATTAAACATTGGAAAACATAGAAGAGGGATAGAGATCATCAACTTTGGTAGTAATATCGATGTTAGCACCCTTTCAGAAATCTTCGGGTATATTGTAGATTGCAAAGTCTTTTAACATATAGTGTCCCGAAAGAATCCAGTACAAATTGTGCTGGATGGTTTTTCAATCAATCAACGAAATGGCCCCACCTTACATCTCCGAATTATGCGTCCCGGAAAATACCGGTCCGAGGCAATTAACCCTTAGATCAGCAACTTCGTCTGCTAAAGGCAGACTAATAGAAGCTAAACTAAAGCCAAATACTAAGTTTGGAGATCGTGCTTTCGGAGTATCTGGGCCTAAGGCTTGGAATAGACTCCCTCCGGAATTAAGATGCATAACAAGCCCAACAGAGTTTAGGTCCAAATTAAAAACCTACGTTTTCGGGCTCTCATACCCTTAATTTAAATATACCTATCTGAGAGTAGCATACTTGTATTACCTATGATATGTCTTAATCACACTTTTCTAACTAACTAACTAACTAACCATCACGCCGTTTCCCCGCAGGGGTAGGCAGAGAGGACGGACCGCCAAACATCCCGGTCTTGGCACACATTCCTTGCCTCGTTTACATTCATACAACGTCTCATACATTCTCTTCTATTATTCTGACTCTTGACATGGCCCGACTCAAGTATCTGATTCACTTGGTCGTGCCATGTCTTTCTTGGGCGTCCTCGACTTCTTCTACCATTCACTTGAGTCCTTACACATCAATCTGTCTCTTGACGAATCACATTTAGGAAGATCAAATCCTTATAGGTACTACTGCACCACCCACCATTAAATGTTGCTTTTACTTTCCAAAATACACTCATTAAAGAATACATTACATATTAATATTAAAATATTTTTCAGGATTAAAAATAACATGTGTTCACAATTATGTCCTCTGCGTGCGAACTCTTTCTAAATTTCTTTAAAGGAACAATATACAGTGTTAATTTCAAGCGACCTCCCAGGTAAGTATGGTCCTGTTTTCATTAATTTTTAGGCATAACGTTCATTAGTCAAAATATTGTACATATATTTTCGTATCGGTGATCAATGAACCTGTGTATGCAATTTTTAGCCCTAAGTTGTTTTTAATTGTTTGTCTAGCTTGTAGTTTTTTTTTTTTAAATTTTAGAAATGTATTATAAGTTTGTACAGCGCCCTTGAGGTGATTTTTCACAAAAACGGCGCTATATAAATCATCCAAGTATTATTGTTATTATTTAACATACCGCATTTTAACACTTATTTAGCAACACATGACATAACACGTAAAATGACAATTGATTTTGCCTCAAACTTGCAGTGATAACTTCTTTAGCGCCGTTGTGATTTGAAACTCGATGAAACGAAAAATAGCATCACTAAAAAGAAGTAAACACATAGGATTTAGCCTGTTAGAGAATGAAATAATATAATCAGTCTCCTCTTTGAGCAGTGCTTCGTAGCCTATTGGTCTCTTCTTTGTGCGATGCTTCGTAGCCTCCCCACTCTTGCCTATTTTAGTTTTCTGCAGATTTCACTTCTACCGCGTGTGAATTGCATACTCTGTTTTTTTTAGTTCCATTTCTTACCAAAAGGCAATTTCAACGGAGTTCTCAACGGCAAGACGATACCTACGTACTTTCAACTGCCTATAACCAAGTTTCATTTTTTACGGGAGGCCCTGATGAAAAAAGTCCCCAGGGCCTATGACATCTTGGGGATGTTTTTTGGAGGGTCTTTTTAGGGAAAGAAAGGAGAGGAAGTTCTGGGAAGGAAAAATGTTTGCGTGGTGGGTAGTAATCTGGTGGTCAATGTGTGCAGGAGTGACGGACGTATGAATCCATCCCTCCCTCTGCGGGCAAGGCGATGGGTGAAAAATCACTGATGTCGTTGTTTTTATACTAAATTGTGAACTGTATTATTGTTTCATCAAATCTATTAAAGAATTGCTTGGTGAAGACAATATTAGCAACATTTTGTTACATCATTGAGATTACTTATAACGTAAAAAAACTTAAGTATTACATTTCGTTGCCCTGAATGCCACATCAGATCGAAAGTTTTATTTATGTACCACATTATAAAATTAATAAGGGTTTAAAAATAGGACGTATTTGCAAAAATTCAACATTCCACGAGAAGATGACATTTTTAACTGTACCTTGAAGTCTGATTCTATCTCTTGATGCAATTTTTAAAATATGTGCTTATTTTCACTGTTCTTCCGATTTTTTTCTTTTGTGTTTTTTTTACATTGTAGTACAAAAATTGATGGGTAGCAATGTGCACAATTTATTTGTTTGTATTTTTAGATAATTATTAGAACTTAATTGATTTTACATTGTAATTATTATATAAATAACTGTTTATTCCCTAAGGATAATAAAATAAAGTCAATAGATGTACTTCATAGAAATGTCATAGGTCTATGACAAAATTTACTAGAAGCTTTAGAAGTAAATAATTAAGATTTACCGAGTAGTCCAATTTTAGCCATGTTCCCATTCTGCTTCCCTACACCCAATCTTACCACTCTCTCTTACCTATTTTTAACTATTGACATACATAATGTCTATTGTGGACGGAGAGTAAAAATCCTGAATTAAAAAAAAAACGAAAGTTTGCTTTCAGATTACCGATTGGACACACCGGCGCTCAACGGACATACATTTTTCGTATCCAACGGGTACTTTTGGCGTTTGACAAGTTAGATGTACTTTAATTATTGTACTGAAATTTTATTTTACTTATGTTATAATAAAAACGTGAATACAAAGTGTATATCGAGGAAGTAATTTTCTTAAATTCTCTTGCCTTTTTTTCGCAAACTTATAACGATAATTATTCACGAAACACTATAACGTTAATTTTCACTGCACATTAGTAAGCTGCATACATAGCCGCCAGAGGTCGCGTGCTTGAAATCCGGCTTGAGCAAATTAAAACGTATTAATTTTGAATTTTCCGAGATTTTCCTGAATAACCTTTTAACTCACACTATTCCCCAAGCGGGGTTGTCATAAATCCGCGGGCCCCGGACAGTTGGGATTAATTTAAAATAACCCTTCACAATTTCTTTTTTATACTTGCACATATTTTGAAAGCTCTTTTTTTTGCTATTTTCTAAATTTCGCTCTATCGATGGACTGCAGTTGACAAACTAGCCCACGCATACAAGCACCTGTTTCCCTTCATTGTATAGGTTACGTCAGTGTGTTAATTTTCTTAGACGCGATATTCAAGACGCAAAAACCTCCCAACAGAAGACCCACGCTGATAAAAAGGAACAAATTTTCAACATGACCCAATATAATTTCCATTACAAACACTTTGTACTTTTTCAGCCAACTGGTTGAAGATTTGAATGTGGAAAGACTGTCGGTTTTTGTGCTTAGCCAAAAATTATTTATGTGGGTAAATGCGTTTAGATTGATTTTATTTTTGTACTGCGGAAAAAACAGTGTCACTTTGTTCTTTGGGACTGTTATTTTTAGAGGATTTTTTTTTCTTTTTTATTATGTGAGTACATTTCTTAATCCGTGCATTTCTTATTATATCTGTTTAATTGTTAATTTGAAAGCTTTATGGCATTTTTTAATGAGACAAAAGAAATGATTTGGGCAGAATTTTGTTGTTTTTTTTATTATGTGATTAGAGTTCTTAATTAATTTCTCATTATGTCGTTATGGGAGCTTTTGGGCATTTTTTTAAGTGACAAAGGAATCCCAGGGCTTGAAGTCAGTGGGTTTAAGTCAGTATAGAAAAGTTTTAGGCAGAAGAAAACATACTTTGGAATTAGAGAAAGTTGTTAAGAAATAGGTAAATGTTTTTAAAGTGTCTGTCAAATCAGATCAACTGTTACAAAACATACCTAAAGCCATCTAAATGCTTGATTCTGTGCCGGATTTGTGTTATTTGGATGAGCTTCGGCGTCATAATATTATTATTACTAAATTTTCTTACTTAGAATTTCAATTTAAACGCAACTATCACCTCTCCATCAGGATTCTCTCGGAAAATCGCCTTGCACCGCAGTGGAAGGGATGAATTCACATGTCCGTCGCTCTATCCTATACCTTTTTCCTTCCCAGAACTTCCTTTCCAAAAAGACCCTCCACACAGCATCCCCAAAGATGATATTACCCCTGTGCGGAGCTAATGTTAATAAAAAAAAACATAATATGAAACCGGATTTTTTGTCCATTTCCTAAGTCGTTAGTTGATCAATAAAGTAGTAATAATATAAATCAGCGGTTTTCAACCTGTGGTACGCGAAGCAAAAATTAGGGGTACGCAATACCGTGGCATTGAATGCAGGTTTTAGAACACAGCTCAACTTATATGAAATTGAGCCAAAAACTTTGCTCTGCAAGGTGAAAGGTCACATTGACTGTATGTTAACATTTTATGATTGATTACACAGGGTGTAACAGAAAATCGGATTTTTATTTTAACTACTGTCACATGAGAAACTTTTTTCTTCAAAATGTTTTGAGGTAAAAAAAAAGCATCCTCTCAATACACTTTGTGAGTTTGGAGTTGTGTATGGAGAACATTTTTTTTTCGTCGAAATAAAAAAAAAAAACAATATTTGTCCAATTTCGCATGTAGAATCAGGTTAAAAATGATCCAAATCAAATGGTTACAAAAAAGTCGTGTTACACTCTGTAAAAATTTGCATTAAGATGAAGCCATGCGAATAATGTAAAATCATACAAAACCATTTATTTTTGTTTTCAAAATTTGATCGCTTAGAAGAATTTATAGGTGCTTCAATTATACATATACTGCGTGTAGAACATATCTTGGCCTTTAAAAAAATCAGTCAAGTCTTTTAATAAGCCTAAAAAAAATAAAGTATTAGGTACATTAAAAAACACTTTCAAGTGCAAACTCTCCTACTTAGAAACCCCCTTTCGGATATGGTTTTATTATATAATGTGGCAAATTTAGTTTTTTTTTTATAATAATCGAAAAAAAATGATATTAATTTTTGACATCAATCGATACAGCCGGCACTCGATTTTTAAAGTGAAACTTATGCCAACAACATATGGACTACAGACTTGCCACGCCCATTTTGTATCAGTGCCGCCCCGTCTGCGAAGGGGAATAGACGTCCCTAGACTCCTCGTCCCTTGGTTCCGTGAAATCATTTTTAATTTTCCTTATCATTACAATAAACAATGCGTAAGAAAGGAGTTAATGTTTATTACAGGCCTTAACGAAATCAACCTGTAAAAAACAACTCTCAAATACCTTTTCCAACCTTTCCAAAAGCTTTTTTCTCAAGTCTTGTCGAGAATCTTTAAATCCCTCCCACAAAGAGGCGTGTATTCCGATTTCGATTTTTTTCTGAACTATTGGATCACCTTAATTGTATTTACTTGATTCATATAATAATGAGAGTATTAAAAAAATATCATTGGAACCTGTCTTTCATTATACGTGTACGGGGCACAACAAATATTTAGAAAGAGTCAAGGGGTACGCATGCTCAAAAAGGTTGACAACCGCTGATATAAATTGACTTTTGCATCATAGAAATTATTTGTCGGTCCTTCAATCAATATGGTTATATTATAATTCTTGTTTAATGTTCGTGGTATGCATCTGCTAATGTTTAAATATGTAATAAAGATTTTATTATGTCATAGAGGAAGTCTCATATTCAATCGCCATACTAGAATAATTAATTAACTAAAACTACGCCACTAACTTGCTAATACTTGACGGTCATGTTAATAGTTGATACAATAGAAAAGATAAACCAATTTGACCTGTAGTATCTAAATAAATTATAATATACATATATGTACATTTTAACTCAGCATCACGTTCATCAGTCAAATGCATTGAACATATATAGTTTCGTATTATCGTGATTATAGTATAGTAATCGACGAACCAGTGAATTATTTTTTTTTACTTTAGCTCCACACACCACACAGGATGCCCTAAGGAAAAGAGTTCCCCTCTGGGCCCATGTCATCTTTGGGGATGCTTTGTGGAGGGTCTTTTTAGGAGAGAAAGGAGAGGAAATTCTGGGAAGGAAAATGGTAGGAATCTGGGAGTCAGTGTGTTCAAGAGTGACGGATGTATGAATCCAACCCTCCCACTGCGCTGCAAGGCGATGTTCCGAGAGAGTACGACTGGAAAAGTCAAATGGACTCCATCAACCATTCTCTGCCGATACCGCCTGCATGCAGCTGGTGGGCAGACGCAACCCGGGCACCCCTGCTAATTCACCAAACGTAGCGACCCACTTGGGGTGACCCATAGCAGGCGTGTTGCTTTCCATTAAATGGTTCCCGGGGCGGCGGTACCCATACTCGCCTCCCCAATCGCCTCCCAAAGTGAGAAGCGTCGATAATATTATTTTGTATGACAAAAAAATCTTGCGAGTTCATATGACGAGGTATAATCTAGGTCTTGGCAGCTAATCCGTGGCCTAATGCGTGAGCAGGCTGGATCGGGAAAGACTGATGTAGACCTCTCCAGCCATAGCTGGAGAGGTCTACATCAGTCTCTGTATTATGATACCTCAACCCTTACCATGCACCGCAGTGGGAGGGATAGATTCATATGTCCGTCACATTGTCTCTTGGACACATAGACCCACAGATTCCTACCCACCCCCTAAACTTTTCTCATTCCTAGAATTTTCTCTCCTTCCTTTCCTCAAAAAGGTCCTCCACACATACTCCCAAAGTTGACATAGGTCCTAAGGGATTTTTTCCTCAAGCCTCCTGTGCTAATGTAAAAAAAACAAAAAACATGATATTTCCATTTTTTTCGCGTACTTTGAAGGGGGTTTACACCCCGCCTCCACACCTTCCCCTATCCCCCCCCTCCCGCCCCTCCCTCCTTTCTTCCCCCCCTCACATACCCGCTACATTCATTTTTCAAACAGCTCGCGTGCACATATTGCAATTTTTCTATACAAATTTCATAATGCCAGAGCTCTGCGCTATAGCCTATATGTTATTTTGATGTATGAGATATATTATTGTAAATTTTCATTAAAATCTTTTCAGTAGTTTTTGCGTGAAAGAGTAATAAACGTACATTCAGCCATACATCCATACAAACTTTCGCCTTTATAATATTATTGGACCAGATTAATATTTTCACGCAGTAATATTTCACGGGGACAAACAATCACGTACAGACAACTGAAATTAGTATATTTGATTAACATTATTGTGACACGAAATAGATGTGCGGTTGTTATTAGATAAATAGCACAGTGACACTAAACTTAGCTACGGAACGCTAGGACAATATAAATTAATTTTTATTTGCTTTACTTTGGATTTTAAATCGATGACCTTTGGACTAAAGCAATAAATCTTACCAATCCACCACGGAAGTGTCGAGGTGTGGCGCTCACCCTGAAAGCTTTTCGTTTAGTCAAAACGAAACCATATCCAAAAACGACAAAAAAATTGGAGATTTAAAATTACTCTTGGGTTCACTCAGGTCGTTCAGAAATAATACTAAAGCTCTTGGGTTCCGGATAAAAAAAAACCTCTTGAAAAAAGTCTTCCATAGTTGACTAGCACGAAGCGGTCACGAATATACGGCAAAAAAAACGGCTCGAGTCAAATATGATTAAAAACTGCATAAAATCGTGTTTTCATTTTTTTTGTGTGTAAAAAAGGTTAATCGGATTCTTTACTGGGACGTGGTGGATCAAGGCACTATTTTGTAAAATGCTCTGGTCTAAATTTATAGATGAGACGATATATTTTATAGACTTGCATTTGGGTAGCGTCCACGGCAGATTATATATTTTTTCGTTAGTTTCTCTTTTGGTCTCTTTATGCGATTCCATGATAGTTGTTCCCTCTACAGTTGGTGCTCGGCATACTTATATATACAATGGTCATATGGTTTAGGGAAAATAGGGATCTCTACCTACACCTACGAGGAAACGGCGTGATGGTTAGTTTTATTTTTTTTTATTATTTATGCGACTATATAAAATAATTCTATAAGTATACAATATATAATGATTATGTTAGGTAAAGATATTGCATTTCTTAGTCCTCCTCACTAGGGGTCCTGTGCCGATGCGGACTAAAATTATATAATTATGGTTTATTTGTCTTCTATGTCGTTTGAAGTGTCTTCATTAGAGTGTTTTCGTTGACCTCTTTCAGCCGTGTTTTTATTCCTGATTTGTACTCATTAATTTTTTTTATTAGTTTTATGTCTTGGAGAAGAATATTATGGAGTTTAGTTGCAAAATAAGTGTAGTTTCTTTATCTGAGTGTGGTTTTATAACTTGGAATGTTTTTTAGTAGAGGATTCAGTATTTTTGAACAGCTTCAATAATATATTTTTGGCATATATTCGTTGTACATTTGGTACTTAAAAGCTATTGAAAATTTCAATCGAAGGCGTTCTAATAGGTACTTTCAGCATGGTCTTTATAGTTCTATTTTGAATTGTATTCGGATTGTGTATGTATTTATGTGTAGTAGATCCCCATCCTATAATTCCATATTCAATTCGAGAATGATATAACGCGTAGTAAACCTTTTTCAAATCCATTTTATTTATAACATTTCTTGGATTTTTAAAGAAACATATAATGCTTGCGAGTTTTTCAGTAATACCTTTGATGTGTAGGTCCCATCTTAGATTTTCAACAATTAGTTAGTTAGTTAGTTACGCCAACATATTTTTTTATGTGAATACCTCACAAGAGATTCAACTGTTCCCAAATCTGGAGCCAGTTGGACTAGAGCACCTCCAATTTGGGTTTATTCAGAGGATGAAGGCAGTGGAAAGGGGAGTGAGATGGGAAAGCTCCAAGAGAATGATCGAGATATTGAAGCTTTCTTCAATTAATTTGTAGTTCACACGGTCACGTGCTTAGCATGGTGGTCGAAAAATCCTCAATTTATGTAATTAACAATGCAATGAATAAAGAAAAATATTTAAAAAGTACGTTTTCACAATTTTGATTATTCAACGAAGAACCTCCATAAATTCTACTATTAAATAGGCTTCCTATATATTTTTGTCTATTTTAAAAGGTGACAAAGTTCAACATTCTTTTTTCCAAATTTCCGAAAGAATTAATTCCTGCATTCAGATCTTAACCCCTAATACGCCAAGAAATCCACCGTGGATTTGCACTAGCCTCCACTTACCTCCATTTTATAGTATTTTGAACTTTAAATAAACACTATTAACATAATAAAATGTATTTTGTTCGCTTGGCAAGGAAATAATGTATTTTCATATTATCCTAGCATGTTTTGTCACTTGCAAATATGTTTATTTTATCTGTGAAAAAGCGCATCGCAACTTCCGTGTCAAATGTCATAATTTTTAATTTTCAAAAGTCTTAGTGCCTACTTCTTTACTTACAGTAGAGCCTCACATGACTTATTTTTAGTGTGAAAAATGCTTATAATGAATAAAAAATCACTTTGTTTAAACCACTATTTTTAAAACAAATCAACATGTTTCGACAACAATGTTGTCTTCATCAGGATATGTTACTATAATAAATGACAAACAAGTATAGACAAATTAGAATAAATTATAACATAGACAAAATATTAAAAAGTAGAGGTGATTAATTACTTACTAATCATAAAAATAGTTATACAAAATTAAATATAAAAATTATTTAAGGAAAAAATTGCATTTAGATAATAATTTTTTTTTTTTTTTTAAGAATAATTAATTAAAATAATTAGTCTAAATCAAAAAATAATTATAATTAATTGTAACTATTAATAAGAAAATAAATTTAAAAGATGGCTATTTTTAAAAAATGTTTGGTTATTTATAATATTTAATTTACTATTAATGCTTTTTCTAATTTCTAAAATTTCTAAATTATCCAATTGTATGCCCGTAGAGTTAGTATGTAAAATTTTAAGACCTGTATTAATATCAAAAGAATGACTTGTTTCCAAAATATGGTTGGCAAATTCAGAATAATTATTATTATTTAAACATCTTATATGTTCCTTAACTCGAATGTTAAAATTTCTAGAAGTTTTTCCAATATAAAAAAAGTTACAATCATTACAAATTAATTTATAAACCCCAGATTTGTTTAAAAAATCACATTTATCCTTATTATTTAATATATAATTTTTTAATTTGTTATTTGTATAAAAAGCTGGTTGTACATTATTTGGCATGTTTTTAATTATTAAATTTGAAATGTTATTATTTAAAAATAAAATTTTTCTCCAATTATTATCATTTTCAAAAACTTGTGGATAAACAAAAGATCTAAAAAACTTTTTCTTATATTTTTTGTTTAACATATTGTCTATTAATTTTGAATTATAACCGTTATTAATTGCAATTTGTTTAATAGTATTTAATTCTGTTTTAAAATTACTCAAAGATAAGGGAACATTAATTAATCTACTTAGCAAGGTATGAAAAGCTGCTAATTTTTGTGAATATGGATGATTAGATGTTTCATGTATAATAATATCTGTATATGTATCTTTACGAAAAATGTTAAATTCGAATTTATTTTTAATGATAGAAATATTTAAATCCAAAAAATTTAAGCTGCAATTATTTCCAATTTCTAGGGTAAATTTAATTTTTTTGTTGAGTTTATTAATGAAATTTAAAAATATATTTAATTGTCTATTAGTGCCAGTCCATATACAAAAAATATCATCTACATATCTTTTCCAAAAGTAAACATATTTTAATAATAACGCACGACTTTTAAAAAGTTTATCTTCAAAATTGTTTAAAAAAATATCTGCTACTAGGGGACTGGTGCTTGAACCCATTGCTAATCCATCTTTTTGTTTGTAAATAATATTATCAAATTGAAAATAATTTTGTTTTAGAATAACATTAAAAATTTTATAAAAATCCTGTGAAAAGTTTTTGGAAATGTTTGAAGAATCTAGTAATTCTTTAATAATATATTTAGTTTCAAAAAGAGGAACACTAGGAAATAAGTTAACAACATCGAATGATATTAACATAGCATTTTTAGGTACATCTAAAAATTTTAATTTTTCAATTAATTCAAGGGAATTTTTAATTGTGTGTTTAGGATTAAAAATTTTGTTATCAAAAATTAATTTATTGATTGTAGAAGCCAACTTATAACTAGGGGCACTACAATTGGATACAACTGGTCTAATAGATTTTTCTATTTTATGAATTTTTATCAAACTGTACAATTTAGGAATTTGTGGATTATTAATTGTTAATTTTTTGTTTTTAAATAAACTAATAATTTTTTCACTTTTGCAAGATTTTAAAGTATTTAAAATTTCTTCCTGGCATTTATTTATAGGATTCTTATTAATAATCTCAAAATTATCAGTTTTTAAAAAATCCAAAGTCTTTTTTATGTAATCAACTTTATCTAAAATAATTATAGAATTTCCTTTATCTGCCTTCGTTATTATAAGGTTTTTGTCACGTGTAATTTTAGAAATATTGATAGCATGCTTTTTTTCTTCACATTGATTATTATTTTTATTATGATTATTGGATTTAATGTTTTTTATAATTTCACCAAATTTGTATTGATATGAATTATCGTTTTGATTTATTGCACAATTTATATCAACAGCTAATAATTCAATTTCTTTATTATTTTCAACTTGTATATTGTGATTTAAACCTTTTGATAATAAATTTAACTCTTCTTTTTTAAAAATATGGTTTGATAAGTTTACAACACGGTCATGAAATATGTTTGAATTATTATCAATATTAAGTAGTTTTGAGCAAGTATTTTGGATTGTATTATTAAAAGTTAAAACTTGTTTTACTTTATTAATACTATCACTTTCAAATGGTAAAGAATTATATCCAAACTTATTTTGTTGTTTATCGTTAATAACATTTAATTTATTCAATTTCTTCATCAATTCTTCTTTCTTCTTAAAAGCTTTTATGCTCGCAATAAATCTTACATGGTCATCAAAAGAGTCCCATTCCAGAGGATGTAGAGAACTAGCCAATTCCATATGCAATACTTTAATTTGCAGTTTAATATTATTACGTTTTTTAAATATATTTTTTATGTCTTCTTTGAGCCAAACCATTTTTGCTATTATAGCAGAATTTGAGATCGATTTAAATTTAAAATTTATGTAGTTTGGAATTATTTGACGTTTTTGACATTCACGTAAAAAAATTAATAGACAATATGTTAAACAAAAAATATAAGAAAAAGTTTTTTAGATCTTTTGTTTATCCACAAGTTTTTGAAAATGATAATAATTGGAGAAAAATTTTATTTTTAAATAATAACATTTCAAATTTAATAATTAAAAACATGCCAAATAATGTACAACCAGCTTTTTATACAAATAACAAATTAAAAAATTATATATTAAATAATAAGGATAAATGTGATTTTTTAAACAAATCTGGGGTTTATAAATTAATTTGTAATGATTGTAACTTTTTTTATATTGGAAAAACTTCTAGAAATTTTAACATTCGAGTTAAGGAACATATAAGATGTTTAAATAATAATAATTATTCTGAATTTGCCAACCATATTTTGGAAACAAGTCATTCTTTTGATATTAATACAGGTCTTAAAATTTTACATACTAACTCTACGGGCATACAATTGGATAATTTAGAAATTTTAGAAATTAGAAAAAGCATTAATAGTAAATTAAATATTATAAATAACCAAACATTTTTTAAAAATAGCCATCTTTTAAATTTATTTTCTTATTAATAGTTACAATTAATTATAATTATTTTTTGATTTAGACTAATTATTTTAATTAATTATTCTTAAAAAAAAAAAAAAATTATTATCTAAATGCAATTTTTTCCTTAAATAATTTTTATATTTAATTTTGTAGAACTATTTTTATGATTAGTAAGTAATTAATCACCTCTACTTTTTAATATTTTGTCTATGTTATAATTTATTCTAATTTGTCTATACTTGTTTGTCATTTATTATAGTAACATATCCTGATGAAGACAACATTGTTGTCGAAACATGTTGATTTGTTTTAAAAATAGTGGTTTAAACAAAGTGATTTTTTATTCATTATATGAAAAATGATACCACAAAGTTATTTTGCAAAGTTCGAAGAAGTGAAAAATGCTTATTTAAAACGACATTTCTATGTGTGTTAGGAGCGGTTCCATGCCAACTCAGATTGAAACCAACTCAGAACCACGTCAGAAAGGTCATTAAAAGCTATGAAAAAATAATTTTAAAATAGCCGGTAATCCTAACCTAACTTAACCTATTTAACAATTTATTTTAATATTTTTTTATCATCACTCTTAATGAATGACCTTTCTGAGGTGGTTCTGAGATAGTTTCTTTCTGAGTTGGCCGGTCACCGTTAGGAGCTGTACTTGCGAAACAACAAAGATCAGAAATGTACTTTTTTATATAAATATAAACTCCTCCCCCACTCCCCCCTCTCATCCCTTCCCCTCGCACTTTCCCTTCCCCCTCACCCCCCACTTCACTTTCCATATCCCCCTCCACAGATACCCCCCCCCCCCCCCCTCCCCCTTCACATACCCGTTTCACATATTCATTTTTCAAACAGCTCGCGTGCCACCTATTGCAATTTTTTTACACAAATTTCATAATGCCAGAGCTCGGAGCTATATAGCCTATGTGTTATATATTATGAGATATATTATTTTCAAGTTTCATTAAAATCCATTCAGTAGTTTTTGCGTGAAAGAGTAACAAACATACATACTTCCATACATCCATACAAACTTTCGCCTTTATAATATTAGTAGGATTATCTGGTTAGACGATACATCTTACTAAAACATAATTTTGCAAAAAGTAAGTAAGTTATTAGGAAAATAGTGTCAGCCAACGTTTTATTTAACCCTTTATTCCAAGAGTTAAATCATCATTCTTGACCCCTACACCACCGATAAAATTTCTGATCTCTCATTCTATTTAAGTACCTACTACCTAATTAAGACCCACTTTCAAATTAAGTACTACCTAATTAAGTACTATCTTATTAAGTACTACCTAATTAAGTACTACCTTATTAAGTACTACATAATTAAGTATTACCCAATTAAGTACTACCATATTAAGTACTACGTAATTAAGTATCACCCAATAAGTACTGAACTACTACATAATTAAATACCAACTTATTAAGTTGTCTAATTAAGTACTACTTACTTCATGTCGTCCCCACTCCAAGGATTCACATGCATCACGGAACCGACATAATGAATTCACCTATTTCACCAAAAACTCTTGCGAATTTTACACTTTCGGCCATCAAAACAAGCCATTTGCGACTTTTATTGGCGAATAAATATCATAAAATAATTCTAAGTATAGAAAAGCCAGTTCAACGGGTTTCTTCTCTCTTCCTCTGCTGAAATGCATAATCAGCGCACATGTCGGCCAAGCCACACGAGTGTATTTGCATAGCGAGTATCATATACACATTTGTGTGTGTGTCGGACGGGCTTAGTTTGTCAGCCATTGGCATACCTTCAACAAGAAAAAAATATTTGTGTATCATTGAAGAAGTTAATATCTACTAATAAATCGAAATTAAAATATGAAAAAGAACAAGACACAGAAAAATAAAAAGGAAACGGTCGTAACTGGGACTTGAATCCAGGATCTCTCGTGTTCTCAGCACCAACTCTGCCATTGCGAGATCTATTATTTTTAATTAATTTTTGCCGGTCTCATATTTCAAATTCAGAATTAACAATATTATCATCGACTATTTTTTTATGATAATGATAATATGTTACATTGATGGGAATAATGTTCGAAAGTTATTATAAAAGAGATTTTTTCTAATAAAAAATTTATATTCATTTGCAGCCTTACTAATAACAAAACGCCTTAACGAGGGGTCAACTGCATTTTTGTTGCTTGCGCGGTGATCTGCGTTTTTACATCTTTACTAATAACACTATCACATATTTTATGATTTTTATGTTGGTCCCCTTGAATCTCACATAGATCTGCGCAGGCGCCGCGGCCATCTTGTTTTATAAACTTCGCGGTAAAACAATGTTTAGTTGTACTTGCAGTTAATTGTATGTTTTTGAAGATAATTTTCGTTTAAATAATCAATTCACTGTGATTAGTGTAATTCAACATAATTAGCAATGCTGGCGTTACTTTTTTTTCAGTTTTAGTCTTATAAATAATGTTTTGTTGATGATTTAGTTTCGTTAACGATAGGTTTTAGGTTATTATTAATTGCGTAAAAATGAATCCAAGAATCCAGATTTTTTCAGTTATTTTTTCGGAATTATTATTATATTTTTAAACATTTTTAATTGTATGAACGAGATAAAAAGTGAAGTGACAGTTTTCTTCCAAATTCATAAAGTAAGAAGTATGTATTTTTGAAATTTTGAATTTTCCAAAATTTTTCGGCCGTTTAATAGAATGTGTTTGCAGTCAGCTGTTTTTTTTCAAATTTTTTCATGTTAGAACTTAAAATACTGCAATTTTCAAACACGATCGTATATTTCAGATACACAAATCTAAAAGGCAATTCTATCTAGTTTCTATAAAGGTATATGCTTTTACGACATCTTCAAAAATAAGAAATATACAAGACTTTTAAAATATGTTGGAAAAATTCCGAACTTCGTTCAGAAATTATGAATACAACAGTCGTATGTAACAGATAAACTACCCCCTAAGGGTGTGTAAACAGTGTATATATCTTTTCATGAACAATTTT
Organism: Limnephilus marmoratus; assembly: GCA_917880885.1. NCBI lineage: Eukaryota > Metazoa > Arthropoda > Insecta > Trichoptera > Limnephilidae > Limnephilus > Limnephilus marmoratus. The sequence continues at coordinate 13,617,216 of OU862935.1, forward strand.
TTTAATTAGTAATGTTTTCATATCCGCGGCCGTTTGTCAATTGAATAAAATTTTCACGGGGTTTTTTAGTAAGGCTGTTGGAGTTTTAGAAAAAGGTTAATAGGTGTCCCATATAAATAAAATCGGATATGTTTATCCGAGACACTATCTAGTTTACCAACCATTTCTTGTAAATCATTTAAAAAGGTAGCTGCCAAAAATAGAAAAAAAAAATAGTCCTAGATTCTGAATGTGCAATATAAGATTGACAAAATAAGAGTAATTAAATGATTATATTACTTTTATTAATAATTATTATAAAAAATAAACGGTGCATTTATGGCATGCTTCAGAATGGAAGATACTCTCAGCATCGCCCTGATGTAAAACCACAATTAAAAATTGAGACGTTGCTTGAAATGGCTTTAGCCGTGTTTGGTGACTAAATCAGAAAATTCAGGAAGATCACCAGCTTCCTCTTCCCATCTCCTCCCCCTCCATACTACCTTCAGCCTTATGACATAACCCAAATAAAGATGTCATAGTCCCACCCACACCAGACGGTTTTTTTTTTTTTTTTACATTAACTCCACACAGGAGGCCTTGGGGAAAATAATTTCCCTCAGGGCCTATGTCATCTGGGATGCTGTGTGGAGGGTCTTTTTGAGGAGAGGAAAGAATGAACATTGGTCTTGAAAAGACCTATGTTGTAGGAAGGAGGAAACACAGAGGCCGGCAAATCATTCCACAGCCGAGCTGTTGAATATAAGAACGAGTCGAAGAAACGACCCGTTCTCATGTGACAAATGTCAACCGTGTACAAATGTTGGGCACGCGTTTGACGTGTTTCCCGACTATGCACCTGTGCCGAAGGGATCAATGATGCTAGTTCCTCGGAGCAGTTGAAACTCTTGTACGGTATTCACGTAAAAAATAAGTAAAGGTAGATAGCAATGCGCTATTTTACGTAAAATTATTAAAAAAATGCATTATTTTGAGCCTAACCGTCAAAGCTCGCTAATAGCTTTTATAAGCTCCGTTCGACAAACTCGGATTCCGTTCGCATTCACTGTATCAGTATTGGTGTAGTTTCGGCTAGGCCGCAGTATAATATAGTAAGTGTGTATCGTGTACGATGATGTCATCACTGCGAAGGAGGAAGAATGGACGCCTGGAGTTCAAGTCATCGCGGAAGACATAAAAAATCATTATATTCTAGTCCTATTCAAGTAATTATATTAACAAATCATGTCGATAACGGTTCCTATTTGGTACGCATGACTGATGTACGATTAATATCTATCAATCTATCTATCTCTCTCTCTGGTTTCAATCGTGGGATTGGTTTGCAGCAATTTCAACTATACGTTTCTTCCACTCTCCCCTGTCTTGTGCGGCTCTTTTGAAGTCTGCATATGATGAGCAGCGCACGTCCACCAGCAGGTCCTCCAGGTACTCTTGGCGTGGACGTCCCCCAGCGTTTGTCCCCTCGGTCATACCCTCCATTATGGCATGCAAGAGGCCTTCTTGTCTTATTACATGGCCGATCCATCTTGCGCACCTTTCGGACAAGGTCCTGAGCAGGTGCCTTCCTCCTTCGATTCTTTGGAGAACCTCCTCATTTGTGATGTGGTCTCTCCAGGAAATTCCCAATAGTCTTCTATAGGACCACATCTCAAAAGCCTCTAGTCTCCGTTTATCTCTTTCGGATAGGCACCATGTTTCGCAGCCGTACATCAAGATACTCCATACATAGGTCTTGATGAGGAGTATTCTCAGTTTTAGGTCTATATTATTCCATTCTATTATTTTCGACCTTTTATTGAATGCAAGCCTAGCCTGGTGTACATAAATAAAAATGAATCGCCGAAATGTATGAACGCTCATAACTACCGAACGACTGCAACAATTTAGACAACTCTTTTTTTTGTGTTCCTTATTGTCAGGACAAAGTTTGTATAAAACTACTGGAGAGAAATTTGTGTAAAAAAATGCAATAGGTGGCGCGCGAGCTGTTTGAAAACTGAATGTACGGGACTGAATGTATGGAATGTGGAGGGGGGTGGGGGGAGGGGAACTCGGGAGGGGTTCGCGGGACGGAGGAAGGGGGAAGAAGTAGAGTGGGGTGAGGGAAGGTGGAGGAGGCGGAGTGGGAACGCAAGAGGGGAAGGGGACGTGGGAGAGGAAGGGGAGGCGGAAGAGAAAAGGGACGAATGGGAAAGGACACGCAGAGAAACAATTTCTATATTAAATGGCATAGCAAAGCATGCCGGGTACCAGCTAGTCATATTAATAATATGCGATTGGCTTGCTATTAGTATACCTATAATCTTTTTTTTTCATGACCTCCTCACAGGAGGCCCTGAGGAAAATAATTCCCCTCAGGTCCCATGTCATCTTTGGAGATGCTGCTGTGTGGGGGTACTTTTTAGGGAAAGGAAAGTAAGGAAGTTCTGGGAAGGAACAAGGTATAAGGGGGGGGGATAGGAATCTGGGGGTCAGCACGTCCAAGAGTGACTGAAGTTTGAATCTATCCCTCCCACTGCGGTGCAAGGCAATATTCCGAGAGCACTGCTGGAAAGGTCAAAAGATCTCCCTGAACCAGTCTCTCCCGATCCGGCGGCGTATATACAAAACCTATACCGATTCAGTCGCGGTAACGACAATTTACATTTTAAATATACCTCTATATTAGTTATTTTTTATCACATTGCATAAACAAAAATTGTTCTAAAATCTATATAAAATAATCTTTCTGATGTGTATATTAGAAGTTAATAATTTTATTTCTAAATATTTAAATTTTAATATTATTCCCATATATCGTAAATACACCTCTATATTGATAATTTCTTATCACTTTGCAAAAACAAAAATTGTTCTAAAATCTAGATAAAATAATCTTTCCAGTGTGTATATTAGAAATTAATAATTTTATTTCTAAATATTTAAATTTTGATATTGAAAATTTAAAGTGACTGAAACGCGGTAGGGATTGTAAATACACGATCCGGCGTGCCATGCAGTTGGTAGGCAGACGCATCCGCCGCCAGGATCTGGACTAACCTCACACCATGAACCCGAGCACCACTGCTAAGTCACCAAACGTATCCTGGGGTGACCTATGGCAAAGGTGTTGGTTTTCCAATAAATGGTTTCCTAGGCAGCGGTACCTATTTGAGGTTCCCAAATTAATACGAAAAAATAAATGTAATTATTAAATCGTCAGTATTTTTTTAGACTGTTAATTTAACAGTTGTGGTATTTTAGTTTGAAATTATTTATTGGAATTAATTTTGATGCGGCAAATCAAAAAATAATGGTAATTTTAAGTGATAGTTTGATTTTAACATTGCACAATAGTCCCAACTGCTCCTACCAGTCTGAAGCCAGTGAGACTATGGTATCTCCGATTGGGTATATTGTGAGGCTGAAGATAGCGAGATGGGAAGGAAATAGGGTTGAGGAAGGTGGGGAAGTATCTGGCTATTCAGAATTGGTCACCAAACATTCCTAAAGCCATTACAAACAACGTTTTTATTCTGAATGGTGGTCCTACACAAGATTTTTTGCACGCTGGGATTTGAACACGCGACATCCTGGTCGAGTCTTACCACTTGACCACGGAGGCCGTCGTAATTTTTAATTGGACATATTTAATTGGGCGATAACAGGATTTTAGATAAATATAAAAAAAAAAACAATAATTCTTACGCCATATTGATATAAGCACGGTGATACTGAGTGGATAAAATTATTTTTTTTATTTATAAACGAAAAACTCGTTTTATATTATTTTGCGAAGCTCAGGCACAAATTTCTAAATGTTTTACGATAATTTTCTAAAGAATTTAATTTCTCGTATTATTTAATAAATTCACAATAAGAACGAGATTCGTAAGTAGGAGATTTTGAACATTAAAGCAGTTTTTTATAGACCTGATACTTTATTTTTTTTCTGGACTTATAAGACTTATCAAAAAAATTCTCGGCTACTTCAAAGGCAAATGCGTTCTACTCACAGTATTTAATTTAAACATCTGAAATATTTCTAAGCGACCTAATTTTAAAACCAAAATCACACGATTTTGCATTGTTCACCATAAATTTCATCGACAAAAGTCAACTTTAGAATGCACAAAAAATTATAATTTTATAATAATTATAATTTCGGGGGCCGACTGTCGAAGGAACCCGCAAGCGTGAACCATTCCACTGGAGCGACCACGCAAAATAAATAAATTTGCCTCGATTGCTCGCGATTTCCCAGATGATCATTTTTAAAATTTTTCGCCAACATTAAAAAAATAAATAAAAACTTATTGTAGTGCTATCTTACCGTTATTAGTATATTTTACCGTTTATCTCATATTTGTAGGATTTATAAAAAAAAATCGTAAAGTTTATAACCGCGCGAATCCTGCGTGTTTGTTACTTTAAAAATCCGTGAGAGGTACCTATTCAAGTTAACATTGAATATTTTCGATTTCTGTATGTTGTCTGTGGTATACATTATAATTAAAGGTGCAATCTATGGAAAAAAGACTTAATTTTAACCGTAAACAGCTGATCAAAAATTCAACGAAAAAAATATATTTTTAAAATCGTTCTAAAATAGTCTATAAAGTTCGGATTTGCGACATCTATGGTCATATTAGATAAAGCATTTTAATAGCTTCGTTTTAAAATAAATCGTTGGCCTTGGAAATTTTTAAATAATCACAATAAATGTTGTACGAATGGTAGGAAAATGTGGTCCAATTTTGGACCGCTATCAATCGCAAAAAAATAAAAGTGGTCCATTTTCGACCATAATCGCTCCAGTACATAGATAAAGTACATTAGATGCTTCTATTTGTGTACATAAATACTTTCAAAATTAAAAGATAATCACGCTTTTATTTGATCCTATCACAGTTAATTTTTATTTCATATTCTAATGTTATATCTGCCTAACCCTTTATGATATAATTACTTTGTCGGGTTCAATACTTTGTAGTAGTAAAAAAAATAATACGTCGACGCACAGAATCAATTAATCATTGTCATATCTAGAAATGTATTTATTTACACCTCGGCGCATTTCAAGGCGATGGATTATTCTATACTTGCTTTCTGCTCTAGCCTAGTCAATAATACCTCTACTTCGAATTAATTATTCATCTTGTTGGTAGATTCAATCGATTCGGCTATACTACGTAAGGGTATTAGTATTAACGCACTGTTTATTCCGGACACAGATAATTGCGCACATTGAAAATTTCGGACACAAATTATTGTGGATTACAGATTTTTTTACGTTAGGTCCACTGGTTGATCTATTCTATACTTGCTTTCTACTCTAGCCTAGTCAATAATACCAACTCCTTCGAATTAATTATGCATCTTGTTGGTAGAATCGGTCGAATCGGCTATTCCATGTAATAGTATTACGAAATGTTTATTCCCGACACAGATAATTGCCCATATTGAAAACTTCAGACAAAAATTATTACGGACAATTTTTTTTTTAAGATAGGTCCAGACAGGATGCCTTGAGGAAAAAAAATGGTGATGCCGTGTGGAGAGTCCTTTTAGGGAAAGGAAGGAAATTCCGTGAAGGAAAAAGGTATGAGGAATTTGTAGGAATCTCGGAGTAATGTGTCCAGGAGTGACGGAGGTATGGATACCTCCCACTGCGGTGCAAGGGCATGATTCAAAAGAGATCGGATTGAGAGGTCTTAGTTAGGACTCACTTTTCCAGTCTTTCCCGACCCCACAATGCAGTAGGTGAGCAAAAGCATTCGCCGCCACGACCTGGAAAAATCTCACTCTATGATCCCGGGCACCACTGCTAAGTCATCAAACGTAGCGAACTACTTGGAATGACCAATGACAAGGGTGTTGGTTATCCAATAAATGGTACCCGGGCGGCGGTGCATAACCGCCTCCGAAATTGAAACATAATTGGGAACAAAATTGGGCACAGATTTTTCCGGACACAGTTTTTTCCAGACACAGATTATTCCATATACAGACTTTTCCAGATATAGATTAATCTGAACCCAGATTATTCCGGACACTGGTTATTCCGGACACAGATTATTCCGAACACAAATTATTCTGGACACAGATTATCGCGGATACAGATTATTCCAGACACAGACTATTCCGGACAAAGATTAATCCCGATAGGTTGGTTCTATACTGTGGAATACTTTAAAAATATGTAGGTTATTCGGTACACTAATATTGCGTTCTGTAACAAATCTCTTTATTTCGAGCGCATATTGGCAAGTGTCAACGCTCGAATACTTTCCTTGTCTAGCATTGCTGTCTCTTGGAGGCATATACTCGTGAATCTTTTGGTAAAAAGTGACGAGTAATTAAAGGATAATTAGTGTCCTTTAGAGTTATTATTGGAATAATAACAATAAAGCTAATGTTGTAGTTTGTACGTTTAAGTTACTACTGTTTTTTACGATTATTGAACTGTCTACTTGTGTAAATTGAATGTACCCACCCAATCTCATTGTAGTTACAGAAGAAAAACGTGGATTGATTTCATTTAATTACCCCGCTATAGTACAATTTTTTTCCGGAGTCATAATATCTCGCGTTCCATAACTCCGTACATGAACATTTGCTCATAGTACCTATTATGTAAATTACCTGTGTCTGGATATTTCAGTGTACGGTATGATCTGTGTGCGGAATAATCTGTGTCCGGAGATTTACTTGTGCGCAATAATCCGTGTGCTAAAGTGTGGAAAAACATGTGTCCGGAGTTTTCCATATCACTTTTCGAAATCACTTCGCAATATTTATGTATGGAAAGATCCAAGCACCATCCGATCTCACTTCGTAAATAAGTTTGCCTATTTATAGGCGAAACAAATCTTGGATTAGACTTACGTAATACGACTTGTCTAATGTCGAATTTAAAACTTGATAGATTTCTCGTTGTCATAATCAGGAGTACGTACATAATATTATTATGTATACATATTAAGTGCCCAGTGCATACATACTTGTATGAAATACTTGAAGCGGTCATTTTGCCTGAAAACATGATATGACCAGCTGGGTAAAAATCACCCACCAATCTGTTGATTTCAAACATAACTAAAGGCCTTAATTTTTTAATTAGGTCCTCAATGGAATCCTTGGGGTATTCTATTTTCTCATTTTTTCTTACGGATGGCAGCCATTATGCGTATGCTCTTCTTTTTCGGGTGCCCTCTCCTGTCAGAGATTGCCTATGCTCAGGCTGCAACTCGGCTTGATTCGAGTTGCAGGCGGAATTGTTCTCGTACCAGTCACGTATTTCTTTTAATCTTTCTCCAACCTTCTCCATCAACCTTACCGTGGAATTTCAGTTGGATAATCTTCTATTTGTTGCTCTTCTTGGTGAAAAATCTATATACTGTGTCTCATACAACTTTTTTCTTTTGTTTCTAGGTAAGCGTTATCAATCATTGAAACGTCGGGGAAGAAAATTTTAACAGAGCAGGTATGTAATTAATTACTTAATTGTAGTAACGTATATCATATTTTTCTCCCCACGTTTTTCTAGGTACCGATAACCCTATTTAAAAAATCTCGTCTTAACTCGTGCTGGACTTATGGATTCACATTATGTGCAAAATTTCGATATTAAACATTTTACAGATCAAAATAGAAAAGCTGTTTAAAATCGTCAGAACTCTTTAGTGGTAAACCAATGGTACACATATATATTTTTTTTAATTTTACAAAATTATTCCAGGTTATTAGTCGTTTTTATTCTCTTCTAACAGCATCTATCCAATTCACACCTTGTTAGCTAACAGATATCATCCCAACAGGTGTAAACCTTACCTTTAACCAAAAAAAACCAGCACGATAACAGTTACAGAGTTACACCATTCTTCCGCCGCAGTTTGGGCCAATTATAATTTTCGAAATATTCCATCTGTCAAAAACCAAAACCTGTTGGTGGGGTTAGGTAAGGTAAGGTTAGGTTAGTTTGTATTAAGTTAGGTTAGATTCGGAAGTACATTATTCTTCCATTCCAGATTGGGCCAATCCTACCCTAACAGGCAGCTCAACGGTTCATAATGACTGATAATACATTTATTTTTTCCATCCATCAAATACCAACACCTGTTTGCTGGGCTGGTCCTAGTCTCTAGTGTTTGCGTCAAATAATTCCGCCTGAGAAGGTGCTGGGAGCACAAGCGTAAGGCAAACATGTTGTACAACTTGGCCATGTTTACCAATGGACTAAACGCTAAGTACTCGAGAGATCGCCAACCACAAAACCAAAATTCTAAAACATTATAAGCCTTGTCTGCCTTGCAGTGCTCCTTCTCCATCTTCAGACCAATTTTTGGATAGCTTTGCAGTGTTCACCATCAGGATGGATGAGACATCTGGTTTGCTGATAACGCCGTTAGTCGTAAAAATCTTATACCATGCCACCCTATTTAATAGTCCATCGGGTGTTCCACGAATTTCCACATTAAAATAGGGGTTCACCATTTTCGTTATTTGTTTTTGGGGTGTTATGCCATGTTGCGCTACCTCCTTCTTTAGCCAACGTTTCGGATATCGTTGCAGTGTCCATCATCAGGGCAGAACCGGTAGATGTGTATTTTTTAGTGGTGCAGTGTGTGCTTATTTACTTTGAAGCGATACCGTGTCGCCAGCTCCACTAACTTTCACCGGTACAAAATAACCCTGATAAACAGTGGCGTCATTGCTGCGGCACGGAATAGAAAGTTCACTAAATCGTGGTAAAGTCCGTTTGCGAGTTGCCGACGGAAGCGGCTCCATCTCTTAACGAATTCTAAAAATTAGAAATCATAATGGTAAGAATTTTAGAATTTGAATTACAATGGTTAAAGCGAATTTAGTCAATGTAAAGGTATAAAACAAAATGGTTTACCACGAGCTGGCATTACTGTATACTTAGACGTGGTTTTGTGGCGTTTAGCTTTGGTGTAAATACTGAAGGTGCCTCATACCGAGACCATAGATTTGGTGTATGACAAATTATGTAAATTAAATTATTACAAATCCTTCATGTAACAACTAGATGAATACTCCCGAATAAATAAATAATTTCACGAATAAATAAAAAAGGCTGCAGACCCCTGGAGCAAAGTAACTAAACGCCAAACAATCAAACAAAAGATTGTCTGAATAATGAATATGGCAAGCTGTTGGCTACTTGTCATTCCGTTGCCCGTTTTTTTCTAAAATAATTGCAAATTTTGTACGTTTTGTTCGGACAGTTGCTCGGAGTTTTTTGCGCCAATCATCGTTGCAATGGTAATCATTTTTCTTACTCCAATAAGCATTGCTATTTTACTGGGCTGTGTTAAAGATTGTTTTGTCTTGTTCTAAACGGTTTCCGTTGCCTTACCATTTGTTTCAATGATTGTGCTTTTATATACCATGGTTTATTTGTTTGGGTGGGTATATAATTCAAATTGTGTTGGTTCTACCTCAATGGTTCTTCATTACCTATTTGATTTGTAAAGCAACCACCATTGTAAAGTCGACTTTATTAACAATTTTTATTTTTCCATTATTTTCTATTTGAGCTAAGTTTGTTTTGTACATGTTAGGATTCAATTACGGTTAGTTATGTGATGCATAAAGCAATGTATAATAAAGATTAATGTTAAAGTTTTAACAGTCCTCCTCACTAGGCTTTTCTGTTCTGAGGAGTCCTATAGTAGTTTTTTTTTTTAAATATTTTTGTATCGATTATCTAGATGTCATTACATTGTCTTCATCATCTTCATAATGTTTGTAAGTTGATTATCAATGAGTTCTCTCAGCCACGTTAGGACTTTAGTTTTATATATTCTTGTTACTATTATTTTTTTGTTTGATTTGGTAGGACATTACGTAGTTTCCAAAAGATTTATTAAAATTCGGAATAACCAGTAAATTTTGTCCTAATAATTTTTTACCGCCGTTTTTAGAAGCTTTTACATATGAATTATGCAGTGTTTGTTGTACGTAATTGAACTGCCTCAGTAACAAGATTTTGTATTTGTATTTGTTTAGTGATAAATTGAAGATGTCCACTGACTTGGTATAATTATTTCTCTACATTAGTCCATCCATTATTCTGGGTATTACATTTATTTTCCAACAATTCTGGGTATTCTGAGTAAAGAGGAATATATATGGTAGTTAGTTCCGAAATAGTGGTTAGTGAAGGCGCAATGGGAACGCGTGAGGGGAAGGGGGAAGGTGACGCGGGAGAGAAAGGGGAGGCGGAAGGCAGACGGGACGAATGGGAAAGGACACGCAGGAAGAAACAATTTCAATTAGTGGCATCGTAACTCATGCCGGGAACCAACTAGTGATGTATAAATGTTTCTGTCATGTTATTTATCTTTTGGTATGCTGTCGATTATAAATTTCTTCTCTACACCTCTATTGTATTGGCAAAGTTTAGCTATGTTTTATTTTGCCATTCGTTCCCCATCAATCAATAACCATAATTCATTTGGTATATTGAATTGTTTATGATTAATCACCCAATCTAATTGTTTGACTTTTTGCTGTTAAAATGTTTTGGCGTCCATTTGCTTATCTGACGTCTTATTCTCTTTTTAATTTCTCTTCTTCGTAATTCTATGACTGTACATTGTACACTATACGAATCTCCATATTAAAAAGGTTTTTTCACTATCTTACTCGGTTCTCTATATTTAATTTATTACAATGGGTTTCAAAGTCATTGCAAACCAGTGCTATTTAAAAATGATTGTGGATTTTCACGGCCAAAAGTGTTTTCGTTATTTATTTTTGGGGTGTTGTGACGTTTTGCGCTACCTCCTTCTTTATCCACGTTTTCCATCCATTTCTTTGATCAGAGTGCATTTCAAACTGTTATTTAGCAAGCAGGAGGCCTTGAGAAAAATAAATTATCTCAGGGCATATGTCATCTTTGGGGATGCTGTGTGGAGGGTATTTTCAAGGAAAGAAAGCTCTGGGAAGGAAAAAGTATGAGGGGTGTGTAGGAATCTAGGAGTCAGTGCATCAAAAAGTGACGGACGTCTGAATCCATCCCCCCACTGCGGTGCAAGGTGGTGGGTCGAGATAGTCCTGCTGGAGAGATCCAAAGATCTCCCTTAATCAGTCTTTGTCGAACCAGCCTGCCACAGTAGATGGGCAAACACATGTCACCAAAAGTTGCGAACCACTTGGGGTGACCCGTGTCAGGGGTGTTGGTTATCTAATCAATGGTCCCCGGGCCGGCGGTACCCACATCCGTCTCCCAAATTGAAGTTTAGAGTATTAGCTGACATTTTCTCCTACAGCTATCATCAATGTAACCCTAACCGATAGTACAACAAGCACTCTATTGAGCACTGCTAGCCTAACTAACATGTCTCGTGTCCTGTGCCTGACTCACTAGGAAAACCTGTGTTGAGAGTAGGCACTTTAAAACATGAGCAGTTTTTAATAGAGGTAAAAATGATAACACATATAATAAAAAATACGAATAATAATACAATATTACATTTAAAGTAACAGACGATCATCATCGTACCATTAAAAAAATCTTTATAAGATGGTTTTGATAATATCTTTGATGTTGGTAATCCAAGACTTGGTGTTAGATTTATATTAAAGACACAATGTCTTTTGTCTAATGGCCGGTGAAAGTGCATTGTATATTTTTTGTTGCAAAGTATCTAAAATTTCTCTGGCCTAAAGTTGTTTTAGCAAAAGGGATAAGTAAGATATTATGCCCTTTGGTTCTAATATATCGAGCAGTTTGAACATTTCAAAGGTAAGTTCTGTGTTTGAAGAGGTATGCTAACATATTTTTGGCATAAAGTTGCCTAATGTTCAAGACACAGATTATCTCGAAGATTTCATCCGAACTGCTTGTGAACGGTAGTTTTAATGTAATCATTATAATAAGTTTCTGAGCTTAAAAATCGGATTAATGGCGACATGGTTTGCTCCTCCCCAGGCTATAATACCGTATTCGATTGTATATAATATAATGTAAATATAAATATAAAGCGGACAGCCAAAACCAGACAATAATTTCCGGAAATTAAACATAAAGCAAGCACCTTCATACCTCCCTGCCCTTTTACTACCTCTCCAAGAACCAGCGGTTAAATAATAACCAATAAACTTGGCTTACAATAGTTAACTTTTGATACATTTCAGTTTTCGTGGAAAAGACTTCTAAGATTTGACCACATCCGTTACTGCAAAGTTCTCGGCGGTTAGGCTGGGCTTTGGTGTCACCACTGAAGAGTTAAATTGATAGAAATTTGTTAAGGATGTGTCCGTGTATCCGAAGTAAGCAAATTTTCACCCTACTTTATTTTGCCAAAAATTTTACAAAATTTTGATTTTCTTTCTTGAACAGAGATAATCAATTTCATTGTCCCACGCTTCTATCCAAAGATGCTATGCACAATGTAGAACACAATGAAGTGCTGATGATACCATCCCTGATCAGTAAGGCATAGAGCTGGCAGAGGAAGGATGAAAGTAGACTGATTGCTTTGGGGCGAATACTAGTCACAGCGAGAGATCGTACGTGGCTAGTATCATCTGTCTTATGTTTTCAATTGTTGCTGTACTACAGTTTGGTGACTTATTAGGGGTTCACGGAGCGAGGTTTGTCTATGTCTTGGCATGCTTTTGCCCACCTACTTCGTGGCGGACCGGATTGGGAGAGACTGATTTTTGGAGACTTTTTACCTCTTCAGCCGGAATATCTCGACCCATCGCCTTAAACCGCAGTGGGAGGGATGGAATGACACGTCCGTCACTCTTGAATACATTAACCCCCAGATTCCTATCCACCCTTCTTAAATGGACTTGAATCAAAATGTACTAAGTGTGGTGATCTGACCTTTGTAGATACTTAAGATTACTCTAATGTGGAGAGAAAATAATAAGACATAGGAAATCTTATTTACAATATTGTTCTTCTAGGAAGCCTGTATGGATGCTAAAGAAATAGACAATAAACAAACCCTTTTATGCGTTAATCATGCTATCACAGTCATACATGTATATCTCTTTCATACCTTAAGACACCTTCACCACACTAAGTTAATGGTGAAATTGGTTTCCATTCAAATCTACTAAAAATCATGTATGTAAATTGTCGACTATCGTAAAAAAGTGAAATTTCTAGGGAATTTTGGTTCAGTGGTGGTTAGGTTTAGCTTAATTTCAATATTTAAAGTTTTACGTGACAGTAATTTGGTTCGTTGGTTCCAGGTTCCATGCCACTCGTCTCTTGTTAGTTGTCTCTCCCAAATTGTCCACATTTTATATTCAAATTGATTTGATTTGCCTACAATTTCACGGCAGTTTTGAGACAGTTCAATAACCGCGGAATCAGATTGATTTATTCGAACATAATCAAACGATTACCCAATTGGTAATTCAAAAGAAGACGTAGAAGAGGAATACGATGCATTTGTGATCTAATAGACTGGTACGATTGCAATCCCGTCGATTTGTTACGTGCTGCAGTCTACAGGGTGAGGATGAAAGCCAACCTTACGTAGGAGCGGACACGATCTGTAAATATATTATTAAAGCTGAACTCCCCGGCGTTGGTAGCCCTTTACACAAAGTTTTCATCGTCATAATCTTCTTCCCCTTATCCTATTCGGGTTGGGGACCCACTGCATCGATAAGGCTCCTCCATGAGTACCTGTATTATGCTGCTTGTTCGGCCTCCGTCCATGGCAATCCCATCCTCACCTCCCACAGTTTCTGGAGTTGCCTGGCCCAACTGTGTCTTGGGCAGCCCACTGGATGTCTACCCTCTGGAATCACACTCAGTATTTTCCTCGGAATTCGGTCATCAAACATTCTTAGTATATGCCCAAGCCACCTCAGTTGCCATTTTTCTATGAAGAGTAACAGTGGTTCGATGTTTAGATCGTCTCGGATTGTCGAGTTTCTTACATGATCCCGTTTCATAACCCCTGCCACTCCTTTTAAGAATCTCATTTCGGCAGCTTGGACTCTAGAGCGTGTTCGTTCATTTAGCATCCATGTCTGGTGGCCGTAAGTGAGCGTCGGGCGGTATTCAGTTTTGGACACTGCCATCTTTGTCTTGATACTGAGCTCGGCTTTCCTTATCACTGAGCTGTAGAGGGGACGCAACACACCGCTTGCCGCACTAATTCTTCGATCAATATCTCCGTCTTGCCGTCCATCACTGGAGAATTCAACACCAAGGTATTTGAATCTGTCCACCTGTTTCTGCTGAGTCCCATTGGCGAGTATGTTGCACTGAATTTGGTCCCTTCCTATAACCATCACCTCTGTTTCCAAATTAGTAATTTCTCTATTATTTGGAACGTCAAGTGTGCAAAATTTTATAAAAAAGTATCGAAATTCTGCTTTAAATTATAAGAAAAGAGGGTCGGATAGTTTTTCGAATTCTCACGTGGATACTCCGGGGAACTAGCGTCATTAATTCCTTCGGCACCAACATTTGTACACGGTTGACATTTTCACGACTTGTTCTCGAGTTGTGTGGAATGATTTGCCAGCCGCTGTGTCTCCTCCCTCCTACAACGTGGGTATCTTCAAGACTCTCCACACATGACACGGGTCCTGAGAGAAATTATTTTCCTCAGGGCCTCCTGTGTGGAGTGGATTTGAGATTTCTTTTTTTTGTTACGTTAAATGAGCCCCAATTGGGGTATTTTCGTTATTTGTTTTGGGGTGTTATGCCGTGTTGCGCTACCTCCTACTTTAGCCAACGTTTCGGACATCGTTGCAGTGTCCATCAACACCAACACATCTACCGGATCTGCCCTAATGATAGACACTGGCGTAACACCCCAAAAACAAATAACGAAAATACTTTTGGCCGTGAAAATCTAAAAACGTATCTGCCCAAATGGAATATGTTGTGAAGTTGAAGGTGAAGATGGGTTGGGGAAGGAGATGGGGAAGAGGAAGGTGGGGAAGTACCTGGCTCTTCAGATTTGGTCACCAAACACAGCTAAATCCAGTTCAGGCAACGTTTTAATTCTGTATGGTATTCTTACAACAGGGCGATACTGAGAGTATCTTCCACTCTGGAACGTGCCGCAAATATACTAAATATTATTTTTAATTCATTTATTCCGAAATAACACAAATTAGTCATTAAATGTATTTGCGCACGCCGGGATTCGATCCCGCGATCTCCGGATTGCGAGTTAAGACGACGGAGGCCGACAATTAAAAGGGCTTTTAATTTTCATAGCTCACGATAGAAATTACATTGCAATCTGAAACTTTGCTTTCCCTAAAAAGGTATCCTTACAAATTGCATAACACCAGAACTCACCGTCTTACAATAATTAATCACCGAAGCAAAACAATAGATATTGTACGTTGTAAAAGTACGACCATTACGTTGACCTAAAAATACAGAGGAGATTCTATCATATTTTATCATTTCAATATCTGAGTTTCATTTCTATAGAATGTATTCATTTCCTTTGGAGATTTCTACTATCTTCAATAATTATTATTATCAGCTGTGGAAGAAACTCTCTTCGAGGGAGCAAGATATATGGCCCGTCCATCTATCTTTTGATGAACCAAATGATTGCCTCTTGTGCACACACGTCCCTCGTTATTCCAACCTGTCACTTTTTGATTAAATCCTCTGTGTCTATGAGATACAATTTCCTCTCTGTGGATAACCGGTTACTTCGAATCACAGCATCAACGTCTTCAGCCACCGCACAATGGACCACAATGTGGATTTGGAAGATTTGTAAACCTACTACTACGCTAGCGAACAAATTAAATATCTATAAACCCTTGGATGTCTATCACGGATAAAACCCTATACCAATACGATATTGACTAAATCCGCTATCGACGGTTAGTTATCAATATTTGCCAACACGGTCAACAAATGATTACAGATATTCCGACCGACGATTGATAAGTTTTAGCGCGTCCTCCATTGTATCAGTTATGTTTCGGTAAACTTTTTTTTGTATGTGAATACCGCACAAGAGTCCCAACTTCTCCCGTCTAGAGCCAGTAAGACTATGGCATCCCCAATTGGAGTATGTTGTGTGGCTGAAGGTAGTGAGGAGGGGAAGGAGATGTGGACGAGAAAAATGTGAAAGTACCTGGCTTCTCAGATTTGGTCACCAAACACGGCTAAAGCCATTTAAAGCAACGTTTCAATTCTGAATGGTGGTCTTGCACCAGGGCGATACTGGGAGTATTTTCCAATCTGGAACGTGCCGCAAATATACTATGAATTATTTTTTTAATTAATCAATTGTGAAATAACACAATCTAATTTTTTTCAAATTTATTTGCGCACGCCGGTTTCGAACACGCGTCCTTCGGATTGGGAATCGAGAGTCTTACCCCTCGACCACGTAGGTCGTCAATATACACGTATTTTTTTTAAATTAATGTCGTTGGTTATGCAAAATTACTGGCTTATTAATGGACGGATTGAACTAACGAAGCTCTTAGAATTGAAAGAACGCGAGCAATTTAACTAATTAACTCCCGTTTAGTCACCCTTAGCACAGGATACCCTAGTTAGGACTACAAAAATAATGTTTATCTATTTTTTATTTAGCACGTATCTTCTATAAATGTAAAAAATTAAAATACCTACCTAGTAACTAAATGTTTTTTTTTTAATTTATTGTTATTGTGTTCAATTCGTATAACCCTACATCGGTGCTAGAACCCCATTAAAATGGATTAGTGCAAAAATATGAAATTTAATAACGTCATGTATTTTAGTTTTTATTATTTTTTTCTTTTTGGTTTTGATGGCTACCCGCATATGGTATTATTGGCCCCTAAAAATCATTGACTTACCCACTGCGCGCTCGTTGTATTTGACACTCCATCAGCGATATATCGATTCGGGGTGACCTCAGACTTCTGAGAACCATCGCTTCGGAGGCTTGAATTACCGAATGTTGTTGTATTCTCTTCTGGGTTTTAGTACGCATTCACCATTGAGATAGAATACGCAAAATAGTACCAACGTAATGATCATAATCAGTTTGCTGCCACGACAACACTTTGCTAACACAATACTGCACAATAATGTTGGCATCTTCAGGATAAGAAAGTTCAGATAAAGCTTGTGGCATCTTCGTCAGGAAGAAAAACTTGAACCCGGAAAATGATATTTTATGTAAGCAGGGTTCAGAAGCTCTTTATAGCTTCCATAAGCTTTCAGGTTATGTTCGTATTATCCTACGTATCTCTCATGTTTAATATCATTTTCTACACAGTTTCAAATCTCTTTAAGTTCATCAGGGATTTCATTGGTCGTTTAGTGTTTATCGATGCCTCCTCCTGGTATTCATCTCTTCAGGTATCTGAGCTATATTGCCATCAAGGTTGGACATTAGCATCACAGATACATTGAAGTTTCTTTGTACTCTCTACTCTCAAGAGTTGCCAGTGCTCAATTCGGGTATCGCCACCCTTGGAACCGGAGGCCAATATCCCTGCCATCGGTCTCCCTAAGTGGTTCGCTACGTTTAGTGACTTAGCGAGGAGGCCGGGTTCATGGGGTGAGGTTTGTCTAGGTCTTGGTGGCGAATCTGGCCCACCTACAGCGTGGCGGGCCAGATCGGGAGAGACTGGTTGAGAGACCTAACCTAAACCTTTCCAGCCGGACTCTCTTGGCCTATGCACCGCAGTGGGAGGGATGTTATCATATCATACGTCCGTCACTCCTGAACACATTGACCCCATCAGATTCCTCTTTCCTCATTATGTTCCTGTCTATTTCTTATTAACATTAGTGCTAAATCGGTGAATGGCGTTTCATTATCCGTCTTCACATTTCCTCGTAGTATTTGTAGGTATCTACTCAACAATCGCAACTGTTGCACGTGTCTACTGAGCTCTTTCCTTAGTTAAGTTACTATCTAGCACTGATAGGAAGAAGGTTCAGACATCTGGTGAGCAACGCTGTGGTACCAGGAGACATCTTCAAAGACTATTAAATCAATTAGGTTCACTGTGGGAGACAAAGCCCATGCCTGAATGCTGACAAGAGCCAAATGACAGCTGACAGATTATCTGCATATCGGTTTTAACGACCACCTTTGATTCTTTTCGTCGTTGTCTCTTTATCCTCTTTCGAAACCCTTTCTTAAAGTAAACATAATTAATTTATAATTTTTAAAATATTCGGTTTAAAAAAACAAATTTATATAGTCTTTAATAGCCATATCCCAACGTAATCTGTATATATCGCTGGCTGATGTCTAACCTAGTATTTTCTAAACCCGGGGTTAACCCATTGGCCACAAACCCCGACAGCCTGCCGGGTGTGCAACTCAGGTACTTAACCACAAACCCCGGCACGCTGACGGGCTAGAGTAGGTCCGCCAAAAAACGGAATACGAGCTCAACAATGACATTTTTGAATAAAATTTTAAATGCCGAACATTCTGTAGATAATTAATCATTCATTTCGAAGAATTGGCAATAAAATGTTTCTTATGTTTTTTCACTGATATTTGTGTTCCAAGTTTTGTATGCTGCCAGCCGCCATTTAATTTCTTCAAAATTGCGAGTGGTTCTAGGCTTTTGGTAGTGACCCTGAACGTCCCTGATTGCTTTGAGGACTATCATACCATTATTTTATTAGTCATTAGTAATATATGCATGTAAAAAACAACAATCATTATTGTTTGATTTATGAATAATATGTTTTTTTGTAACTTTTTTAAATAAAAATGTGAAAAAAAACTTACGAAAAAAGAGAAGGTTATATTTGTATCCTTATTTACAGACATTTCAATATATTTTTTTAATTTTATTTTAATGTTTTTCTTTACCTTAATCGAATATGTAAATAAATTTAAAGAAATTAATTTATTTGAATATATGGTTTAAAAGTTACAATAGATTTAGTACACCAATGCAGGTTTTCAATTTTTGGTACAAAATTAATTCAGTGGTGAAGGCCAATTTTTTTGCTCATTAATTCTGTGGCCAATGGGTTAACTAATTCGAGCTTGTACCGTTGGTTACAACAATGGCTTTTACGCTCAAGGGCTTTTGCGTGAATGGAAACTCGAAACGCTTGAAAATGACCATGAACTGAGCTTTTATGACGCGAAATTAATTATTTGGCGTGGCTACTCGCTTCGTTGGCAAAATACTGGTGTGGTATTCATCGATTTGGTCAATCTTCAGCTGCCGATGATTGGTGATTTGTGATGGACAATGCGGAAGAAGCGGTACGTAAGCCAGGGTTATGGCTCTTAAAGATGTAAAAAGGCGTGATGTAATGTGAAGAATCCATACTAATTGGCACTTACTTCAAGTAGCTAAAACACGAGTTAATTTTGAAACCACGTTTTTGAAAATTGCAGTGCTAATACAAAACATTATGTATGGCAGTTTGAAAGTATAGCCTGAAAGCTGTAGAAATAAAATTCATGAATTTGGTAAATCCATGTGTGATCGTGAAACATATTATATAAAGATCTGAAAGGAATGCATGAGTATTGTACATAAGTAATGAATAAGACAAGAAGAAAGGGACTCTTACATATTGAGAGAAAGGAGGTTCAGAAGACTACATCATACGCAAGACGCAAGTGAGTGGACGAAGAAGTCGGCGACATTCGAAGAACGATGAGAAGATGTGATCATGTTAAAGCCAAAAGTTAACTACCTTAAAGTCCAAAGTTAACCTACGAATAATATATACAGTTTAGGTAATATATGTCGCTAATATGAATGGTAAGTCAGGTAACGTAATCGGTAAGTATAAAGGGTAAGTCGGGCATGCCCGAGGAAAACAGGGCACGATCAGGTGAGCCAAATATTTGAGAAGGGCCATGTCAAGAATCAGAATAGCGGTCCAACTCTTCACCATTTAGCATAATTTGTATCCTGTCTAATAGTCAATGGAAGCGCATTATTTAGCTTGTTGCAAAGTATCTAAAATTTCTTCAGTCAAATTTTTTTAAGCAAAAGGGATAAGTAATTGATTATGTTCTTCAGATCTAGTGCCACGAACAGTTTGGACATTGTCAAATACAGTTCTGTGTTTGAAGAGTTACGCTAATATATGCTTTTGGCGTAAAGTTTCCTAATACCCAAAACACAGACAGACGTGATAGGTAGTTTTAAAATAATCCAATTGAATAATTAGTTTCTGATCTTCAAAGAAGGGAACAATAGAGATACCATTAGCTCTTCCCCAGGCTATAATACCGTACTCCATTTAAGAATGAGAGAGTGCATAATAAATTGTTTTGAGTTGATTTAAATTTTGGAAGTTGCAAGTCTGTTTAAAAAAAGGACATGAACTTTCTATATTTGCTGTAGATTGGTATGTTAATTTAAAATTTCTTTAAAAAATAACATTTATTTATTTTTCATGTTCTCCGTAAAACGGTTATGCACATACACCACTATGTATCATGGAGAATATTACAAATTAAAAAATGAATGAGGGCAGTTTGACTATTTTGTGACTTGAGTCAAAAAAAAAGTTGTACTTCCTGTCAGTACCATTGAAAATGTCAATAGCCAATACAGAATCGTTAAGCAGTGAGTCGCTCTGTTTATTTACGCGTTCTGATAGGCAGAATTTCTCGCTCTCGGAGCATAAAAAAGTGCATGAGATCTCCTACGAGTATACTTGTTGGGGACATATTAGTTAATCTCTTTCAACATAGGCGAATTGAGTATAGTACCAGAGATTAGCTTAAAAAATGTTTTATGCTAATCTCCCCTACCCACCCACTCTACATTAATACCTACCCACCCAATCTACATTATTAACTTTATTAACATTATTAACATTAGCAACGGCTCCACTTCTAACATAATAAAACATTGTTTGAAACTGTCAAATTAGTATAAGCTTTCCCTGAAGAAGAAACGTTTGTTCCTAAACCGGTAGGATTTACGCATTATATGTATAAGTGGTTTATACAAAGTTGAATTGTTTCATTTTTCTATAATGGATAACCACAAAGTTATAGCTATATTCAAAAATATTAAAAATATTTTTGGGGCGGGCTTCTAAGGTATCGAAACTGAGCATTCCTGTTAAGAACAACGATGGATACAGGAATGGATATTATGTATATTCCCTCATATACAGGTAACGCATAAAAGTTAATGTATATCCAAATAGATATTTTATTTCAGATACCCGTACTCAAAGTTAGACCAATCACATTTTATTTTCGTATGACAACTTCCAGGAAGTTAAAAGGGAGGCTAATGACCTAAGGAGCGATAAAAGGCTTCGTAAAATGTTTGATTTATGTTTGTACGTCCTTATCAATAGAAACCTGCAGAAAAATGAAAGCAAAGTGCTATACGACCTCCGTGGTCAAGCCACAGATCGAATCTCAAGGCTAACCATCGATTAAAAATAGTTAGACGTTATTTAAGTCCACGCGTTTTCATGCCTTATCTTTTCTTGATCTATAACTACGTTCTTCTGATAGATACATGTTTATATTTCAAATGTTTCTGCCTTTTACCCTTTAACTCTCCCGCAACCAACTGGGGCCGAAGGTAGACCCCAAAATAACTATCCTTCTTATATCTACTTAAATACATGAAATATATTTTTAGTATTTTAGGCAGTGGCGGCTCGTGACTTTTGTGTGTGCTAGAGTGCTGATATTACAAAAAATGGCATTAATGATGTTGTTGTAGCCGAAAAAAAATTTTTTTTTTTTTTTTGAAAATTTGTTTTTTGTATGAAAAATTTCAGGAAGTTTCAGTTTGGCCGTGCGCCGCACGGATTTCCTGAAAAATCTTCATACAAAAACCGATTTTTGAAAAAAAAAAAAAAATTTTTTTTCGTCTACGATAACATTCATAATGCCATTTTTTTAGTAATAACCCCCTAGCACACCCAAAAGTCACGAGCCGCCACTGATTTTAGGTATTCCTGCGCAAAGGATTAATACATAATATGCCATTAAAAAAAAAAATGTGAAAAAATCGTTGATCGCAGGAAAAAATATTTGGTCAAAATATTCCCTGTAATATTCCCTGCAAAAACATAAATAACAAAAAAAATATATCAAAAAAAGAAAAAGTGTTTTCTTTGGTTTAAAAGTTTAGAAAAAAAAAATGGGGTCATCAGCCGACCCCCACGGTTACGGACGTCATGTTTGGCATCTTGGCCTGTCGAGAGTTAAGGGTTTTCTAGGCCATTATTTAAAATTGTGGTAAAAAAAGGTGAATACATATATTAATTTTATTTAAATGGACAAATTTCATAATTATATGGAAGATTGGAGTTGAATTCAGACTTAGAAGTAATGATATATTGAATGGAGGGGAGGCAATTTAAGATATGGCTTGATAGAAGAGAGGATATTTGTTTAGAGAGGGACAGCCAAAAAATATGTGATCTATAGTTCCCATTTCTAGACCACATAATGTACAATCTGTCAAGTCAAGCACGTGAATTTTAAAAAGGTGAGAAGGAACCGAACAATGTCCAATTCTCATTTGAATAAGTGAGAAAATATTTGGAAAAATGGGGGATTTGATGAAACCACGGTTTTGAAGGGATAGTACCTACCTGGTTATATTAAGTTGACTGTACTTAATGCTTTAATATATAATTCTTGAGTTGTCCCAAGAGTCGAAATAACAAAAGAGGATATATGTCAAATATTGGTTTATAAATGTGTAAATTCCATAGACATGTGAATATATATAGACCTGCTCTAAGAGATAAAAGTGTATTATTTCCCCCTCCCCATACCGGTTCTTTGGAACCGGCTGGGCTTGCGAGAGCCTCGCCTGAATCTAAAAAACGTGACGTCATCATTCTTGTCCGGACCAGCGTCGAACTCGCATCGTACATTATACGAAATAACACGGCAAAAATGCTAGCTTGTGCTATACATTACACCCTAAAATATGTCGATCATAACGAATGTGGGCGGTTCTCCAGTGTGCTCGTCGCTGGTTACAGGGGGTAAGGTAAAAGTGTCTTAACTAAATACGGCAACAAAATATTCGTATGTGAAAAGATGCGAATTTTACTTTGCCGTATTTAGACTTCGCAAATATCTTAAAAACGTGGCGAGCAATTCGCGCTCCCATGTAAAAAGGTCTATTCATTCAAAAGCAGATTTTACTTTTAAGAACTAAATGGTGATATTATAATGCGAGATGCCTATATGTATACTGTCAGATTGATTTTTTAACGAATCACAGTCATCTTCCCTCTCTTCGTACCGCCATCGTTGATTTTTCCCCTCATCTGTATGTTCTCGTCTATTAAATTTGGATGTCTATGGTAAATTCTAATTATGCAATTGTAAATGTTCTCTAAAATGGTCTGGAAAGAATCTCCTACTTGTGATCTCACTAAAGAAACCACTCATTCACTCTGAATGCAATTATTAATGTTCTCCAAAATGATCTTGAAAAAAAAATCACATCTTTGCGATTCTTTCAAAGACATAAAGAAACCATCCCTTCGTTCAGAACACAATTTTTAATGTTTTCAAAAATTGTCTTGACAGAAGCAAATTCCTGTGATGTCTTGAACGAAACCATTCCTTTGTTAAGAATATTATGAACTAAATATACAATTTGGCTGTCCTGAAGCAGGTATCATTCCGAGTTGGACAAAGTATCATTTTGTAATGTATTGTAATATGCATATATAAATAAATAAATGTATATGCACGTGAATGAAGCGAGGGTTCTGTGTCGAGATGGAGTGGCTGTGTGGCAGTTAACCATACTCCCTACCCCTGTGTTAGTAATCGAAAAGTAAGTCTCAAACAGTGAACTGTGGCGTCGTACGTTAATTTTTTTTATTGAAGAACATGTTTTGTGATTAAACAGGTCGATATATGAATAAAGTTTCGTAGTATGTCGCTGAATCTCACCAAAAAATAATGAACATGTAAAAGTTAACAATACAGCATAGATACATTAACCGGTCAGCAACGTAAGCAGATATAATATGCGAAAATACGATAGCAGTCAAGTACAATAAGCGTGTTTATACGTCAACGCGTGTGTCTCCATAGAAATCGTTCTAACTCCGTTATTGTTTTAGTGACATCCCTAAAACAAAAAGCAAAAGGTCGATAGTGGATCAAGCTGTACATCCCTATCAAGTTGTCCATAGAAATATATAACAAGAATATTCTGTCAGTTGCGCGGTTGACACATATTTTTACCCGCCAAATTGCGTGCGGGCCTCTCGACATTGTTAATTTTTACTAAATATTTTTTTATATGAAATGATAAAAAAGTGAGATGACAAAAGTGTTTATTGTACATTTATACAATAGAATAAATATTGTTCTTTACATAATCTGTGATTTTAGTACCGTTTTCACATAAAAACATCACGTGAGTCATTTTTACATTTTTTAATGTTTGCATTCTAAATTTTAGTATTTACAAATGTTAATATTTATTTGTAATATAACAATTTGAAAGCTTATTTTGTAACCTTTCTAAAACAGTTTTTAGTATTCGGCTACGTTCAGAAATGTTTCATTTATAGAGCTTTAATTGTGAAGCGGTAATAACACAAAGTTTTCGTAAAACTGTCATTTCGTTTGAGACATTATAAGTGAATATTTGCGATTTTAAAGAAAGGTTTGTAAATTAGGTTATGAACAAGCGCAAACCCATGAAAAATAATGGTATAATCTAAAATCTTTACAAATCAGTTACAATTTCAGAAATGTGTTGCTACTTTATCGCTCGTCTGAATTCCTCGCACAACCATTTCTAATTTTGAAAATTACATTTAAATTCAAAGCAAATTTAATTGCATTGGATCAGATTTCACATAGGACAGACAGCCGAAATTGATATGTTTGAGGTCATCACGAGAAGAGCTATTTTAATGAAAAACCAATAAATTACAAAATCTAATCATCGATGATTTGCCACTGAAGTCTGTCTGCCTTGTAATTCAAGTTACGGTCATAGAAAACACCACATATAATAAATCTTTATGCATAGATCAACAAGCCAGCAATACATTTCCTGCACAAGAGTTAGTTTGGATGTAGAGAACGTAGACCATGATTTGTAACCAGCATCTAGCATTATTGCAAACAGGTTTTTTATGAAAGGAGATACTGGCTAGATCTCGTGGTTGTGTGTGCGACTGCCAAATATTTCCAAGAGGACCGATTGTGTTTTATGTACTCCTGGTATTCGGTTCGTATGTGCAAGAGTTATAATGATTATGGGAGGAGTTCTGGGTGAATTTATTTTAATACTAGCAGACCCGGCCACACGTTGCTGTGGCTAACGAAACGCAAAGGGCCAACCTTTATAAAATCCACCACACCCGCTTGCCTGCTGCCCGAATGCCTGAATTGAATATTTGAATTTCTCTGCTTTTCTCTACTATAATAAGCATGTATTATACATATAAACCTTCCTCTTGAATCACTCTATCTATTGGTGAAAACCGAATGAAAATCCGTTGCGTAGTTTAAAAGATTAATGCGCACGTACATTTTGAGCCACTTCATTTTATACCATGTAATGATTATGATGTTATATGTATATTTTTGAATAGAAA
The DNA here is from genome assembly GCA_917880885.1 of Limnephilus marmoratus. NCBI lineage: Eukaryota > Metazoa > Arthropoda > Insecta > Trichoptera > Limnephilidae > Limnephilus > Limnephilus marmoratus. The sequence goes on from OU862935.1 coordinate 13,642,753, forward strand.
ACTTCTTTAGCACCGTTGTGATTTTAAACTCGATGAAACGAAAAAGCGACACTAAAAAGAGACAAATACATATATCTATAGGATTTAGCCTGCGAGAGAATGAGATAGTATAATCGGCCTCCTCTTTGTGCGGTGCTTTGTTACCTATTTGTCTCCTCTTCAGTTTTCGGAAGTTTTCACTTCTACCGCGTGTGAACTGCACACTTGTATTTTTTTACTCTCCGCAAGAGGCCCTGAGGAAACTTCTCTCAAGGCATATGTTATCTTTGAGAATAACCTGTTTGGAAGTTTTTTTTAAGGAAACGAAGGAGAGGAAGATCTAGGAAAAGGTATGAGGGGTCGGTAGAAATCGGAGGGTTAGAGTGTCCAGAAGTGACCGAAGTTTCAAACCATCCCTCCCACTGCGGTGTTTGGCGATATTCAAAAGGTCTCCCTCAACCAGTCTCTGCCCGCCACACAGAAGGTGGGCAATCGTATCCGCCGCCAAGAGCTAGACAAGCCTCACTGCACGACCCCGGTCGCCCCTGCCAGGTCACCAAATGTAGCGAATCACTTGGGATGACCTATGGCATTGGTAGTCTAATAAATGGTTCACGAGGCGGCGTTACCCATACCCGCCTTCCAAATTGGAAGACAGTTTAAATTGGTTTAAAAGACTTCAACATGATCATTATCATGTAAACATCTAAAATTATTATTTTAGATTTTCACGGCCAAAACTATTTTCGTTATTTATTTTTGGGGTGTTATGCCGTGTTGCGCTACGTCCTTCTTTGACCAAAGTTTCGGACAGCGTTACAGTGTCCATCATCAGGGCAGATATGTACACATACCTGATATACACACGTATCTGATATACACACATATCTGATACTGTCTTACCGTGTTCATATCTGATTACGAACACGGTAACGCTGTCCGAAGCATTCGCTAAAGAAGGAGGTAGCGCAACACGGTATAACACCCCAAAAATAAATTACGAAAATCTTTGAACATGCTCTTCATTTAACTTTACAGATAAACTTATATATTTAACTAGCAGACCCGGCCACACGTTGCTGTGGCTAACGAAACACAACGCCATTAACCAACCTTTATAAAATCCACACCACTTGCTTGCCAGCTGCCCGCTGCCCGCTGCCCGCTGCTTGAATTGAATATTTTAATTTCTCGGCTTTTCTCTACTATAAGCATGTATTATACATATAAATCTTCCTCTTGAATCACTCTATCTATTGGTGAAAACCGTTCGTTGTTTAAAAGATCTATGCGCACATGTATTTTGAGCGACTTCATTTTATACTATGTAATGATGATATGTAAACTCCGCTTTTCTACACAAGCATTGCTTAAGAGCGTTTAACCAGCCAGCGGACGAAAATCCACATTTCGTCGAAAGTTGTTCTTACGATCGTGCAGGGCGGTTACAATGAGAAAGATTAATTATTCTCCGTACAAGCTTTTTAAAATTATAACTCAATATCGAATTTATTTCAATCCAAATTAGCTTTAATTTATACCTTCATCCAAAAATGCTGAAAGGCGTCATGATAAAACTATTAAAATAATGTACTTTTTGTAATTATTTTTTGATTATAAGTATTTATCATTTTTCAATAATGTCTAAATTTAATAAGAATGTTAAAAAAAAATCTGAAATATATTAGTTTGTAAGTGCGCAAATAAATACACAAACGGACCAATTTTCGTCAAGAAACACATGTACGTACATATTTTTTAATGATTTTATTGAAACTAAAATTAAAATTCTAAAACATGCGTTTGCTAGATAATATATTGATTTATTTTGCTGCATGATTATATTATTTGAAATGGGTGTGGTATAATACAAAATCTTTTTTGAAAATTTAACAAATCTGCGAACGACCTATGGAATATGGAAGAACCTTATTATACTAAAAATTAAAAAAAATTCTCAAAATTTATTACATGCGAATGCTAGATAAAAGAACAATCTTTCGAAATCCATTTATAATTTTTTGTGAAAAAGAGTCAATACGTCTAAAACCTGATTTGAAAATGACATATTTCTGGTTTTCTCTGGTAATGCCCTCTTAAAAGGGAAGCGTAGTGTTGTAAATTATTTACGTATTGCATGTGAACAATTTCAATAAAGATAAATCTAAAAATTTGTCTAAAAAGTGCCTTTCTGTCGTATTCTAAAACATTGGTCAGACAGGTGAAATTTTAAATCATTATGTAAATAAGAAAAATGGCGTCAAATCTACCTGACAAAAGATAATGGCACCCATTTCTTATTATATTATTTTTCCTAATAATAATTAACGGAATTATTAATTGCTCCACGATTCAAATTAAATTACTCCGTGTCGGCGATTCGAATAAAACGGTGCAGGTTTTTTTGCAGTCCAAACAAAGGTGATATAATTCATTTTGCGGTGGAAAAAATAATGCAGAGGGGACTTCACTGAAAAAGTGAAATAAGTTTATAAAATAAAAAGTTAGCAAGTGGTACATTTAACCTGTTGAACGTGGTATGACATTTCCAAAAACTGCGCGCAAATTACTTTCTAAGTATTATTATTTATCTAAATAAATTACTATAGTGTTGGGTAGGACACGACATCAGGATGAGTTTTTATGAGGTACTCAAATACTGAAATGAGGTGTTGAGGTGTCCCACCTCAATTGAGGTGAGGTGTGACAATATTTTAGCTTACGGGTGAGAAGGGGGTGGCTAGAGAATATCAGAAAACGTGATTTCTACATTAGCTCCACACAGGAGGCCCCGAGGAAAATAATTCCCCTCGGAGCCTATGTCATCTTTAGGGATGCTGTGGACGTATTAATCCATCCCTCCAGCGGTGCAAGGCGATGTTCCAAGAGAGTAAGGCTGGAGAAGTCAAAAGGACTCCCTCAACCACTCTCTCCGGATTCGGCCTGCCATGCAGGTGGTGGGCAGATGAAAATATTTTTATAAAAAAAATTTTGCAGTTGGGACATTCACATAACAATAATTTACAATTAAAAAAAAAATTAATATAAAAATTGGGGCAGTTGGGACTCTTGTGCTGTATTCACATAACAATATTTTACGATAAAAAATATTTAAAAACAAAAAAAAAATTTCACCTCGCCATCTCACACCTCACGGATCTAATACAAAAATGTCATGCAATACAAGAATCACCTCACCTCACCACCTCATACGTTTGTCCCATACGATACGTGAAGTGACATGTAGTTCAATTCACCAACCACCTCACATTTGTTCCATACGTGACATGAAATTTGTAGTCCAATGCACCAATCACCTCACACCTCAACTCATATTTGTCCCATACGTGACATGACATGAATGTAGTCCAATACACCAACCACCCTCACACCTCATTTGTCCCATACGTGACAACGTAACATGACATTTGTAGTAATACAAAGAAAAAGAGTTGGTACAAATATATTTTGTGAGGTGGGGGGACATTTTACGATTTTGTATGGGACATTTGAGGTGCCTCCTGAATGAGGTACCCAACACTAAATTACTAGCAATTCTTTTTTTGCGATTTTTGTTATTTATTTATTTAATTTTTTTAATTTTAGGGAAATCAACAGTTTACAATTTGATTAATTTATACGTTTATAATTTACCTAACTGAAAAACCAATTAGAGATTTCCTCATTGTACTATTATATTGTGTATCTGGAAATTAATAATTAACTCAAACTGAAATCTTACAACATCTAAAAGATATTAAATTATTATAACAGGTGGTAGGTAGTACATAATACATGTCATTACCTAGTATATCATTACATTTATGCAGTTTTGTACTAATGCCTTTTTAATACACTTTTGATAGAATTTTTATATTTATTGTCGTCACAATTGAAGATATCTATATCAGAGAGAATGTTATTATATTTTGAATACAGTCTTATAAAGCAAGCATTTTGGTTTGAATTTGTTTTATAGTGTTTTTCTTTAAAAGTATTACTTTAAAATCTATTCTGTTCAATAATTTAGGACAGTCAGTTACGTTATTTACGATTTTATATAGCAACATCGCATCTGAGAGTCTGCGTACAATCAATGCATCAATTTTGAATAAAAAAAAATTGCTTCAAGATAATTATTAAATCGATTGCGCTATTTTCTTTATATGCACTGCATAAAATGGAGACCACACAGCTGACGCAAACTCTAGATGACTTCGTACATGTGCAAAGTATAGTTTTTTGATAATTTTTGTATAATTTTATTATTTCTACACGAATCTGAATAAATACCTAACCAACATTAAAAAACAGTTCGAAGGAGTTGGCGCTACATATAAGTGGAGTCATCAATTTTAATATATATTTTCATCGTAATTATAGAAGAATGATAAACAACACAAAACTAAGTATTAAGTTAAGATTTTCGTCTTACTTTTGAGTTGTGATAGTTTTTCATTTGTACTCATTTATTGTCATGAAAATTATTTATTTAATCAAAGGGCATAAACATTAAACAATGAATATGTTATGGGATTTTAGTGGTTACTGTGGCATTTTTTAGTAAGTTGGTAATTATTAAAAAATAATCTTACGCAATCTTTTATGACAATATAAAATAAAACATCGTAAAAAGAGCGTTTTTTGTTTGGAAATTTTTATTTAAATGCGATTATTTTCTTTTCCAGTGTAAATTTAAAAACCTTTTTTTTAATCATTTTTATTTTTTTTAAAATTTATACGGGTTATATACATAGTGGGTAAGAGAGTGGGAATAATTATCATTAACTCAAAAATAATTGCTAAAGTTATTATACATATATATTTAAAATCATATGAATCGATTTCTTTAACGGCGTAGATTGTATTACATCAATGTTTAATGGTCTATATTTTATAATTTAAAACATAAATAAATAAAACAGCATATATCCATACTAGATATTTGCTATACCCCTTGTTTATAATAATAATTGCATGACAGGATGGGTTTTTTTGGAAGGTATTATTTTTTTGTCATTTCATAAAAAATTTCCAGTCCTAAGTATGTAAAATTCTCCAGTCTTTCAAAATAATCCTCCTAATTGAGATTAAGTCTATATTTAAATCAAAACTATTTCAATACAAGAGTGATTCATACTCTCATCGCCCTGTTAAAATATATATCGAAACGTTGCTTGAAATGGTATAAGCATCAATGGAAGTTGTAGTATTTTGAAAAGGCACTTAATAAATGTGTTAGGCTTAGAGCTCTCTCAAGTTCCGGGGATGTCCGACTGGCCACTGCTGCTGGGAGCGGGCAACGCTCACCAGCCAGCTTCAGATACAATTCGTAGCCAGTTAAGGTCGGTCGTGTGCCCCAGAAGTAAAATATATTGAAACAATAATAAACCTGATCGTGACAAGGAGCTATTTATTCTTGAAGACCCCCAACACAACAATTTGTGTTTGCCCGTGGATATGGCAAATATTACAGAACTAGCCGGTACCCGGCATGCGTTGCTATGCCATTTAATAAAGAAATTGTTTCTCCCTGCGTGTTCTTTCCCATTCGTCCTGTTCCCCTTCCGTCCGTCCCCCCCCCCCCCATTCCTCTCATGCGTCCTCTTCCCCTCTCGCGTGTCCACTCCGCCTCCTCCATCTTCCCTCTCCCCACTCCACTCCTCCCTTTCCCCGTCCCGCAAACCCCCTCCCAGGTTCCCCTCCCCCCTCCCTAGTTCCCCTCCCCCCCTCCCGCCTTCCATAAATTAATTCCCGGTACATTTAGTTTTCAAACAGCTCGCGTACCACCTATTGCAAATTTTTATACAAATTTCATAAAGCCAGAACTCACAAGACAATAACAAATACAAAAAAAAAATTATCCAATTTGGTGCATTCGTTCGGAAGTTATGCGCGTACGTACATTTCGGCAATTCATTTTCAAGCAAATTTCATAATGCGTGAGCTCACCAGTAGTTTTATACAAGCCTTGTCCTGACAATAACGAACACAAGAAAAAAATAATTATCCTATTTGGTGCAGTCGTTCGGAAGTTATGCGCGTACATACATTTCGGCGATTCATTTTTATTTATATAAAATAAAAATAAGAAGATAGATTTATATAGATTTCGCTAATTATTTCGTGATTAAAACACTCTGTGCGGAACGAACTTATTTCGTTCTTCCTGTGCGTCACAAACTATTCTGGTACCTACGAGTCATGTCCATTGCAACTTTTTCTATTTCTGTATATTTTCTCATAGGTAAACTTGCACCTGTCTCAAAATTATTTACTTTTTCATTTCTTCGGCAGTGATCTATGAAATTGATCGTTAGGTTTTAGAATGTTGATTTTTAATCATTATTATTTTTGATAGGTACCTACTAGCGCATACCCATGAAAATCATTTCATATTATAATTGTAGGTTTTGTGAATATCATTGCCTTTCAAAAACACAAATTTTCAATTTTAATTTTAATCTATATATACTTACATATTATATTAAAATCAAAATATGCTTCCTTGGATACATATATTTTTATGGGTACGTTTTTTTTTTTTTTTTTTTTATTTATTTTATACATTTTACAAATATAAGACAAAAAGTCCCGATAAACTACTTTTTAGCAGTTTGTCTAACGGGTTCTTTACATTAAAGATCTTATTATATCTAGTGATTTAATAGTTACATTTTTACAATTAAAGATATAAAATTAAATTAATTTTTTTACAGAAATATACTTAGATACATTTTTACAATTATAGATATAAAATAAAATAAAAATTTTTACAGAAATATACTTAGATAAAAGAAAAATTATGAAAACATGAAACAATTTTAAAGTCTTTAGAATAAAAAATAATATGTTATTGTAAGCAAATACAAATTAATTCTTTCCGTAAGCCAAGTCTTTAGTAAGTTCACCAATTGTTTGTTTTGGGCACAGTTTTTAATTTCAGCTGGAAGCATATTTAAACAACTGGGAATCATGTAATTTAACGTTCTTTGTCCATATTTATTTGTATGTTTGTATAGATGTCTAAGCGTTGCTAAACCATTCATCCGATTGCGATGAAACTTTGGTGAGTTGTTGTGTGCACTCCCGCTAACATTTCTGTATTTACTGGTGAGCTCTAGCATCATGAAATTTGTATAAAAAAATTGCAATATGTGGCACGCGAGCTGTATGTAAATTGAATGTACCGGGACTGAATGTGTGGAATGCGGGTGGGGGGGAGAGGGGGGAGGGGAACTCGGAAGGGGGGTTCGCGGGACGGGAAGGCGGGAGAGTATAGTGGGGTGAGGGAAGAAGGAGTGGGAACACGCGAGGGGAAGGGGACGCGGGAGAGGAAGGGGAACAAAACGAGTTCTTTGTTAAGTGGGATTGCAACGCACGCCGGGAACCGCTAGTATGATTATATATTTTTTTTACAAATTAGATAGGTCTGATAATTGCAATAATAGCAATAGTATAGGAGAATAACTGTAAATCATGAAATGGTTTTTAATATAAGCTTAAACTTTCTAATAAAATTGTGTTTATATGGAATAGACTTGCTGGGAAAATCCATATAAAATCCATCTAAAAAATAAATTTTTCACGGCCAAAAGTATTTTCGTTATTTATTTTTGGGGTGTTACGCCGTGTTGCGCTACCTCCTTCTTTAGCCAACGTTTTGGACATCGCTGCAGTGTCCATCATCAGGGCAGATCCGGCAGATCCGGTAGATTTGTCCGGATCATCTACCGGATCTGCCCTGAAGATGGACACTGCAACGATGTCCGAAACGTTGGCTAAAGAAGGAGGTAACACAGCACGGCATAACACCCCAAAAATAAATAACGAAAAAAAATACATACTTAAGAATTAACGCCTGTCTGATATGATTTTGTAAGTGGTACTTCAGTTCCAATTTTGAAAATTAAAAGTGCATTGAACTTGAAAAAAAATTGTGGATAATAGAATTTAGATAATAGAATACAGGAATAGAATGGAGGAATAGAATGCAGGAATAGAATTTAGATAATAGAATACAGGAATAGAATGGAGGAATAGAATGCAGGAATAGAATTTAGATAATAGAATACGGGAATAGAATGGAGGAATAGAATGCAGGAATAGAATTTAGATAATAGAATACAGGAATAGAATGGAGGAATAGAATGCAGGAATAGAATTTAGATAATAGAATACAGGAATAGAATGGAGGAATAGAATGCAGGAATAGAATTTAGATAATAGAATACGGGAATAGAATGGAGGAATAGAATGCAGGAATAGAATTTAGATAATAGAATACAGGAATAGAATGGAGGAATAGAATGCAGGAATAGAATTTAGATAATAGAATACAGGAATAGAATGGAGGAATAGAATGCAGGAATAGAATTTAGATAATAGAATACAGGAATAGAATGGAGGAATAGAATGCAGGAATAGAATTTAGATAATAGAATACAGGAATAGAATGGAGGAATAGAATGCAGGAATAGAATTTAGATAATAGAATACAGGAATAGAATGGAGGAATAGAATGCAGGAATAGAATTTTATGTTACGCCACGCACCAATCGAAATTAGTTTGTCTAATACGTTACAGTAAAATAGGCTTCCCCACCTTCCTCTTTCTCATCTCCTACGCCCCACAACTTTTAGCCTCGCAACATACCACAATTGGGGATGTCATAGTCTCACTGGCTCCAGACGTGCAAATTGTGCACATTAAAAATTAAAAATTAGACGGTGACACATTTATTTTTTTTTTTTATGTGAATACCAAAAGGGTCCTGTCTGGAGCCAGCGGGACTATGGCATCCCCAATTGGGGTATGTTGTGAGGCTGAAGATAGTGGAAGAACTAAAAACGGCAAAAGCCATTTCAAACAACGTTTCAATTCTGAATGGTGGTCTTACACCAGAGCTACATGCCGCAAATGTACCTTGTATTGTTATTTACGATTAAATTGTAAGATAGAACAAATCAGTCCTTAAAATTTACTTGCGCCGGGATTTGTACACGCGTCATCCGGATTACCCCTCGACCACGGAAGCCGTCAATTGTTAATAATCTACTATTTTTTTTCCATATCATGGCACCTTTTTGTACAAATACCTGTATTTTTATTTATTTATTTTTATTTATTGCTTCTTCACAATTTATATACATATTTTAGTTTTTGACTTCTGTTTGTGGATAGGTTTTTCTGGTCAAACACCATATAATTGTTTATCAGAGATAAAGTACCTAGTGCCGGCACTCCCACGTTCTCTGATTAATTATAACACAATCTATTTATAACTATTAGTTTATCTATAAAATATGTAATAATTAGAATGTAGGTATATCTGGGAGCTGTGATATCGGGGATACGTCTGGTTTTGAGAGATTTGATTCGAAGCGGTTTTACAATGCAATGTGATTTGTATTGTCTACCTTAAAATTAAAATGGGAAAGGAAGGAAATAAATCAACATTATTTAAAAAATAAAAGGAAAAAAAAATACATATTGATGCCTACTTACATTTAATATTTTTAAAGTTTTACAGGATGAATAACACCAATCATTATAACATACTGTAAGGACGAAAACCTCAAATCTACTGAACATCCCAAAAATTAAAAACATTGTTTGGACAGAAAAACCATAAATTCCACGCTATATAGTTATATAATGTCCTTCCAAATGAAAATAAAAACACCATTCAGATTATCAAGTTAAAAACATGGATAGGTAAATGTATGTAGGTATCAATATGAGGAATTCGTACACATTATGAAGTTGCATTAACACAACCTACAGTTAGCAAACATGGAGTTGTGGAAATCAACAAATATGAAGATGAAGAAATCATACTAATTATTATACGATAGTAACACAACATAAAGTCAACAAACATGAAGATGTAGAAATCAACACACATGTCATGAAGATGAAGAAATCATACTAATTATTATGTGACAGTAACACAACACACAGTTAACAAGCATGAAGATGTGGAATTCATACAAATTATGAAGTGACACTAACACAACCTGCAGTCAAGAAACATGAAGATGAGGATATTAACAAAAATGTAGATGGGGAAATCAAACGAATTATGACGTGACAGTAACACAACCTGCAATCAACAAACATGAAGATATGGACATCAATAAACGTGGAGATGAGGAAATCGTACAAATTATGAAGTGAAAATAACACAACCTACACTCAACAGTCATTATGTTATGGAAATAAACAAATATGAAAGTAAGGTTTTCTAGGTCTTGGAGGTGGATGACCAGGACACACTGAACCTCAGATTCCTACCGAACCCTTGAACACTTTTCCTTCCCAGAACTCTCCTCTCCTTCCTCTCCTTCCACTCCTTAAAAAAACCCTCCACACAGCATCCCTAAAGATAACATAGGCCCTGAGGGAAATTATTTTCCTCAGGGCCTCCTGTGTGGAGCTCATGTAAAAAAAAAAAAAAACAATCTACAGTCAACAAATATGAAGATGTGGAAATCAACAAACATGAAGATGAGGAAATCATACAAATTATGAACTAACACTGACACAACCTACAGTCAACAGCCCGCCTCGGATCAGGAATCCCCGATGAGGAGGACCACTTTACTTCGTATTTTAAAATAGTAATTAAAAAAATAAAATATATACAATTAAATTGTATGTATTTAGGTAAGTAGGCACTTATTTACTTAAGTAATTAAATATCATTACAACATGTGTAGTTGGTAGGTACTTACTCACCGAATGGTTCATATATTATAAACATGCAATGGTCTATAATAAAAAGTCAGTACAGTCAATCATTTCACTGTGCACGTGGGCAAAGTGCAAAACTTAATCATATGTATGTAGGCAATAATAAACAAATATACATTACTATTGATATTCTGGATCTCACCAAGTTGATAACTAAGCTTGCCGTACTAATTAAAAATAAAATTAATATACTTAAGTAATGCAATATCATTCTAACTTGCATAGCAGGTACTTGCTTACATAGGTTCATAATGTATGCAGTGGTCTAAATTATAAATAAAAGTGAGTACAGAGAATTATTTCACTGCGAACGTGGGCAAAGTATGTTTTTGCGCACACATAATCGCGTGTAGGCAATTTATTTTTATGCATCGGAAAGTACGTTTTTGGAACTACATACATCGGTTCTTTGGCACAAGTGCAAAAAATCAACTGGGATATTTCAAGGCCGTTGGGAATAAATATAAGCTATGGAAAATATACAACTAGATATAGATTGCGTTGTAATTGCAACGGTATTGTTTTAGAAAAATGTAGCTTTTACGCATGGTAATAGGTGGAAATACCACTGATTCATTCATCCACGCATTCATTCATTCATCATTCATTCATCATTCATCATTCATTCATCATTCATTCATCATTTATTCATCATTCATTCATCATTCATTCATCATTCATTCATCATTCATTTATCATTCATTCATCATTCATTCATCATTCGTTCATCATTCGTTCATCATTCTTCATCATTCTTCATCATTCTTCATCATTCGTTCATCATTCGTTCATCATTCGTTCATCATTCATTCATCATTCATTCATTTATCATTCATTCATTGATCATTCATTCATTCATTTCCCGGCATGCGTTGCCTTCCCCTCCCCCCTCCCCCAACTCTCTCTCGCGAACCCATCAGATCCCAAAAGTCTCTCAATCGGATGAACGGTTAGCAATGCATAATTTCATGATGCCAGAACTCACTATTGAACATAGAAACCATCGCGGGCATGCACACTTCAAATCCCCAAAGTTTCATCGCAATCGTATGAATGGTTTCGCAATGCATTGCGGACATACCCGTATATATAAAAACCTAAAAACAAACACATTTTAATTTTTATATATATAGATGAGATTTGCATTTTTGGATCAGATTAGTGGGGACAAAATGATGTCATGCTCGGTACCTCAATTTTGATTGATGCGTTTGGTTCGGTTCTCCATTTTGGAGGCGGGTGTGGGTACCGCCACCCCGGGAAACATTTATTGAATTAACAGCACTTCTGCCATAGGTCACCCCAAGTTGTTCGCTACGTTTGGTGAGTTAGCAGGGATGCCCGGGTTCATGCGGTGAGGTTTGTCTAGGTGGGCACCTACTGTGTGGTGTGTCGGATCGAGAGAGACTGGTTGCGTGAGACCTTTTGACCTCTCCAACAGGATTCTCTGTCACTCCTGGATTAACACACTAACCCTTTTATCACTACAGCAAACAAACTTACTTCTATAAACTTCATTAGACAAACTCCCAACTTTCTTAACTTGAATCAACTCAAAACAATTTACTGTGCACTATGTCAATCTTTAATCGAGTACGGTATTACAGCCTGGGGGGAGCTAAAGCTACCGCCATTGATTCCACCAAACCAGTAATGAATAAAGATTATGATATCACTAGCAGTTCGTACGAAATCTTTAGGAGAATCTGTGTTTTGGACATTAGGCAACTTTCTTCCAATAAACATATTAGCAAAATATGCATAATGTGTGGATATAATCTCTCCAAACATAGAACTCTGTTTGATGGTGTCCAAACTGCTCATAATATTAGATCCAAATGGCATAATCTCTTACTTATCCCTTTCACTAAGCACCGTTTGATCAAAGAAATTTAAGATACCTACTTTGCAAAAAAACTATATAATGCACTTCCACTGGCCATTCGAATGAACACAAATTACGGGAAATATTAATGGGACAAGTTTTGGATCACTAGCCAACGCAGGTCAATCAATCAACAATTTTCTTTAAACCTCCTTAGAAGTAGGTACATATTTGTTATCAGTGGTACGACGTTGATTGAGTTTTATTGGATTGTAATATTTTGTTGTAAACTACGATTGTATTATAATCTTGTTTGTCTTTTATCTTTTTTTTAATTTTGATTGTAATATTTAGTAAACTGTGTCTTCTCTCAACGTAGGATTTCATGGCAAGACAAGCACAGTACGAAATTGATGTTCTGATGGACTTTATAAAGATAAAATAATTAAATTAAACTTTGAAACATTACAAATCATTAAATTATTGTACACATCCCTTGTTAGAATCCTAATAGAATATAACTCCATAGTCTGGTCGCCCTTCTACAAAATTCATATTCATACTATTGAAAGAATTCAAAGAAAATTTCTGCGTTTTGTAAATTTTAAACTTAACATCCCTTTAGAGCACATAAATTACCCATCGCTAATTAATACTTTAAATATTCCAACATTAGAAAACAGACGAAAAATAAACGACCTAACCTTTTTATTAAAATTATTAAACTCTAAATTCAACAGTTGTGAACTCCTGCAATTAATAAATCTACATGTACCTACACGAACAACTAGACAAACATTGACATTTTATATACGTAGGTACATCTCATTCGAACTATGATTTACATTCTCCAATACAGCGTTTACATAGTCTTGATAACAAATACTTGGTAGCAAACTTCAAACGCCATATGTGCCAACTATTTATTTCTACCTATCCCATAAACTAATGTGAACAACAATTTTAACCTTACCTACTTTATCTCAACTCCTATATTTTATGGACTCTATTTTGTTTCTTATATTTTATGTTACCTGTATTTTGTTAACGTTTATATTTTATGTAACCTATTTTTTTTTTCTTTTAACACTTATATTTTATGTAACCTATATTTTGTTTTTAACATATATTATGTTACTTGCATTTTGTAAACCTATTCTTTTTTCTGTAATAAAAAAAAATGTACTGCATTGTATGTAAAAGCCCTATGGGCGTTTAAATAAATAAATAACTAAATAAAATAATTAATTCTTCAAACTTTGCAAATACACTTTGTGGTATCATTTAGTAAAATAATAAAAATATAACCTTTATTTTTTAAATAACTTAATTATATACACACCAGACAATATTAGCAACTCTCAATTCGAAAATTTTAAACAGAAAAATTATAAAAAGATTCGGTCGCATCGAGAAAGTTAATACACCTTACGTTTGCCAGGACACTGCTCTAACCACTGAGCTAATTCTACCAAAATTCGAGTCGAATTAGCTCAATGTCTAGAGCAGAGCCCCAGCACTGCGGCAGGGCTGACGTCCTTTGTCTTCAATGAATAAGTATATTCTCCTGACACTCTGTTCTCCGTATATTCGTCCAAAAGAAAGAGCTGTACACGCTATTAAAACTGAGACAAACGTTCTTGCACAAATAAATTAAATTACACACCTGATTTTTTTCAATTATTATGTCACCAGAGCATCGATCGTACTGCCAATTTGCAACACGTGCCTCAAGCCAGAGGCGTGGGCCGTTACCATCCCGTTCCAAACCTCTTGCGCTCTGCGAAATGGCTTGGGTCCCGCCCATATTACGCGGCGCACATTAATAAAAAAACCAGATCTATAAAGGAAGGATTCACGTTTGAATTATATGTTTCCGAAACACAAAACTGTTAATGTAGTGCCAGATACGAGTATATGAAGTTAAGATTGATCATTTAAGAAAGATAGATGAGAGAGTTTCCTAGAAGTTTCCAGATTTGTGACAATTTGGGAGGCGGGTATGGATACCGCCGCCCCGAGAACCATTTATTTGATAACCAACACCTCTGCTATAGATCGTTGTAAGAGGTTCGCTACGTTTGGCGACCCGGGGCAGGGGTGCCCGGGTACATGGGGTAAGGTTTGTTCGAGGTTTGGCAGTGGATGCATCTGTCAGCCAGCTGCGTGGCAGGCTGGATCGAGAGAGACTGGTTGAGGGAAACCTTTGATCTCTCCAACAGGACTCCCTTGGAATATTGCCTTGTAACGCAGTAGGAGGGAAGGATTTATACGTTCGTCACTCCTGGAGACACTGACCCCCCAGACTAATCCAGTCCTTAAACTTTTTCCCAGAACTTCCTCTCCTTCCTTTCCTCAAAATGTTTCAAAGACCCAATCTTGTCTGATTACGTCTAAAAGGGATCGAAATGAAAATCTAGTGTCTTTCAACGGAAGCAATCTTCCGAACAGGCCCACCATTGATATGCTTGGTGTAACCCTAAGTGACCTGCTCAGGTATGGGGGCTCCATCAAAGCCAGAGTAAAGTTAGCCTCCCAGAAACTGGGCGTACTGTACAGGGCCCGCAGATACTTTAATAGTGCACAACTGCTAACCCTGTACAAATCGCAAGTGCACCCGACGGTTGAATTTGGCAGCTACCTCTGGTCTGGAGCTCCAAAATACCTGAAAAATACCCTCGACTCTGTGCAGAAACGGGCGGTCCGTTTGATAGATTCTCCTATCCTAACAGACGGATTGCAATCTTTAGAGCACAGGCGTCGGGTGGGAATGCTATCCTTGTTCTACCGGTATTACAATGGAAGATGCTCCGAGGAACTAGCATCATTGATCCCTTCGGCACCGGTGCATAGTCGGGAAACACGCCAAACGCGTGCCCAACATTTGTACACGGTTGACATTTGTCACATGAGAACGGGTCGTTTCTTCAAGTCGTTCTTATATTCAACAGCTCGGCTGTGGAATGATTTGCCGGCCTCTGTGTTTCCTCCTTCCTACAACATAGGTCTCTTCAAGACCAATGTTCATTCCTTCCTCTCCTCAATAAGACCCTCCACACAGCATCCCAGATGACATAGGCCCTGAGGGAAATTATTTTTCTCAAGGCCTCCTGTGTGGAGTTAATTTAAAAAAAAAAAAAAAAACGACCCTCAACACAGCACACCCAAAGCTGAAATAGGACCTGAGAGGAATTATTTTCCACAGATCCTCCAGTGTGGAGCTAATCAGAAAAGGGTACTGTGGTGTATAAGGTATTGTTTTTCCGTCGTAGAAATGACCTGTTCTCGTGTGACAAATTTCAACTATGTGCAAATCGTGCCTTATAGCAGATTCAGACGAAACAATTTTAGTTGATCAATTCGACACTTGAAAGCATATTGACAAGAATGAACCTTCCAACAAAGTTGAACAAATTTTTTCAAACAATTGTGGATATTCAATAATAATAATAGAAATAGTCAAGTTTAAACAGGACTTCGCCAGTAAGATAAACGCATAATAAAGGAAACAATAAGTAGTGCAAAAAACCTTCGAAAAAAAGTCAATGCAACCAGTCTTGTGTCTTATTATCACAATAAATCAACCTTTATTCACCCTTTAAAGTTTTTTCTGCTTTATTTACTATCGATAAACTTGGCCTGCTCAGAAATTCATTCACAACTTTTTGCTGCGGGTTTTTTTTCTTACTACTGCTAAGTCCCGCGTTTGAACATTTCTCTCCTTTTTTCTTTACTACGCCTCTTTTTGCGAGAGTTTTTTTGCCATACTCGTACGCTTTTTTGGGTCGTATCGCCGACGCATATCTTTCCATTGTTGAGGATGCGCGGTTGTACTGACACTGTTTTTTTTTTCTAGAATGTCTGGTTTTGTGCGTAAGTCAATAACCGTAGTAGACAGAGGCGAAACAGAAATAAATATTTATTTATTTAATAACCAATGCTGCCAGTCCACAGTGGATCATATCGATCGTCTTGTTGATGCTACTTTCGTATTTGTCTTTCCACAGTATACATCTCATAGCTCTGTTCTGTACACCTTCTAGTTTTTCATTGGCCTTTTCATGATCTCTTTGTATCCATTTGGAGAAATTGCGCTGTGTTGGGTATATGTTTAAAATCTAATTGGACGTAAAATTATCCAAAAAATGTGTTGGGTCTAAAGATTGCAATGAACTGACAGTCACGTGGAAGGAATGACGGATGATCGAAAATCATGTAGATTGGAGCGACTCTGCGACTTTTATTGTCGACATTTACAATCTTTTCAAGATTTATAAATAATTCTTAGACCTTCCTTATCAGTGTATTTTGCTTTTATTATTGTCAATAATATTGATAAGGAGCAGTTATCAATTTTAGAAAAATGGTAAACGTGTCTTGTAAGGATAAACTGATACAAGTTTAATCTCCAACCTTTATTGAAGTCGTCAATTATTGTGATCCTTGTAGAAATAACGTCGATGAGTCTATATAATTTTGATTAAAATTGAAGGATGAACTTGACATCTCGCTATTTATCTAGTGATAAATACTTCCAATAGAAAACGGCAACAAAAGAAGAAGAAGATGTACGTAAATGTAGTTAC
This sequence comes from Limnephilus marmoratus, assembly GCA_917880885.1. Lineage (NCBI taxonomy): Eukaryota > Metazoa > Arthropoda > Insecta > Trichoptera > Limnephilidae > Limnephilus > Limnephilus marmoratus. Next base: position 13,659,899 of record OU862935.1, read on the forward strand.
CAGGATGATTTTCCTCAAATGTGAATGGATTGTTTAGGCCAGTAGAGGAAAAGGAAGTAATTTGGGATGGGAGAAGTAGAAAATGGTGTTATTTAAGAAGGGAACGGAGGCAGATCCTTGCAAATGTGTGATTTTTGCACTGTGAAGAAAGGTTTGGAAAGTTGAGGATGTTAGCTCTAGATTTTAATGTCTTTTCATCACTTGAGCAAAAAAAGAGATCATAACGACAATTTGCATTCATTCTGATTAATTCCAGGAGTTTCGCAGCATTCCTCTTCAACGTCTTTTCCCGGTGCCCACTTATATATGAGATTGGCTTTCATCAGGGCAATCTCCCCATTCATTGAGCTGCAACCCGAAACATATTAACGGAATTTCACCCATAAAAGTCACGTTGGTTTCGAATTTGGTGACTTCTTCTACAACGCTTTCTGCAATCATCTACAACAACAGAATTCTTATCCAATGTATGACTTATTGATATTTTTGTTTGTTTATTCAACATTATTAATTCTTTTAGATACGATTAGTAATGTGCCATGCCTGTCTCACTAGAAACTCTTGTGTTGAGAGCAAGCGCAGTTTAAAACGTAGGCAGTTCATCCACTAGAGCGATCATGCGAAATAAATAAATTTGCTTCGATTGCTTGAGATTTCCCAGATGGTCATTTTTTAAATTTTTCGTCAACATTAAAAAAATCATACCTTCGAATTTTGACATGGAGACATAAAAACTTATTACAGTGCATTATAGCCAATGAAATAACCTGTACTTTACCGTATATTTTATATTTGTAGGATTTAGGAAAAAAATATTAAAAAAATCGTAAAGTTTATAATCGCGGGAATCCTGGGTGTTTTTACTTGAAACTGCAGTGAGGGATACTTATTCGGGTCAACATAGAATATTTTCAGTTTATGTGTGTTGTCTGTGGTATACTTGATAATTAAAGGTGCATATCTATAGAAAAAGGACTTAATTTTATCCGTAAACAGCTGTTCAAAAATTCGGCGGGAAAAAAATATTTTTTAAATTTATTTTTAACATTGTTCTAAATAGTTCACGAAGTCCAGATTTACAAAATCTATGGTCATAATAGATAAAGCATTTCAATAGCTTTGTGTTAAAATAAACGGCTGGCCCAGAAAATGTTTAAAATAATTACAATAAATGTTTTACGAATGGTAGGAAAATGTGGTCCATTTTTCGACCGAAATCGCTCCAGTGGCAAAAATACATATGAGTATAAAAAAACACAATATTCAGCATCAATCATCATCGTACCATTGTTTGGAGATGCGTACTTGAGGGGTATAGAATCAAAGGCAGCATTCTCCAAAAAGTGTTATTTTGAGAAAACCAAAAAAAACGTTTCATTTCAACAATTCTCACATATTTATAAGTTTATAATTTTATTCAAAAGGGGAAACTGCTTATCTATTATAATTTCCAAAGTAGAATTTGTTTATTGTATTTATTGATTAGTTATAACGGATTTAATTATGGAGATTGCTGCATTTGATACTCACCTAAGGAGAATGCTGCTTTTGTTTCTCACACGTGTGGAGAAAGCTGACTTTGATACTGACAAATAAATATGACGTCACAATAATGGACCGACCAAATCACAGGGAAGTTCGTGATTATTATTACATTATTATGATTTTATTTTTAGTATAATTACGAGTAGGTATAATAAAAATAGGTTTTGTAATGTACTCATACAGTATTGAATTTGGGAGGTGTGTATGGGTACCGCCACCCCGGGAACCATTTATTGGATAAACAATATCTACCTCTGCCATAGATATGACTTTAGATTTTCACAGCCAAAAGTATTTTCGTTATTTGTTATTGGGGTGTTATGCCATGTAGTGCTACCTCCTTCTTTAGCCAAAGTTTCGGACACTGCAACGCTGTCCTAAACATTTGCTTTGGCACTTTGGCTAAAGAAGGAGGTAGCGCAACACGGCATAACACCCCAAAAACAAATAAAGAAAACCTCTGTTCAAGTGGTTCGCTACGTTTAGTGACTTAGCTGGAATGCCCGGGTTTATGGAGTGAGGTTTGTCCGGGTCTTGGCGGCGGATGCGTCTGCCCACCTGCTGGATTGCAGGCCGGATCGGGAGAGAATAGTTGTGGGAGTCCCTTTGACTTCTCCAGCTGTGATCTCTCGAAACATCGCAGTGGGAGGGGTAGTTTTTTTTTTTTTTTTACATGAGCTCCACACAGAAGGCTCTGAGGAAAATAATTTCCCTCTGGGCCTATGTCATCTTGGAGGATGGTGTGTGGAGGGTTTTTTTTAAGGAAAGGAAGGAGGGGAGAGTTCTGGGAAGGAAAAGGGTTTAAGGGGTGGGTAGGATGGGGGTTCAGTATTTCCTGGTCATCCGCCTCTAAGACCTAGACAAACCTCACCCCATGAACCCGGGCACCCCTGCTAAATCACCAAACGTAGCGAACCACTTGCGGTGACCTGTGGCAGAGGTGTTGGTTATCCAATAAAGGTTCCCGGCGCGGCGGTACCCATTCCCGCCTCCCAAATTGAATACATTTATACATCCGTCACTTCTGGACACACTGACCCCCAGATTCCTACCCACCCGTAATACCCTTTTCCTTCCCAGAATCTTCTCACCTTCTTTTCCTAAAAAGACCCTTCACACAGTATCCCCAAAGTTGACAAAGGCCCTGAGTGGAATTATTTTCCTCAGGGCCTCCTGTGTGGAGCTAATGTAAAAAAATACAAGTGTGCAGTTCGCACGCGGTACAAATGAAACCTGCAGAAAACTAAAGTAGACAAGAGTGGGGACAAGCACTGCACGAAGAGGAGATCAATTATTATCTTATTTTTTCGCAGCCTTAATCCTATAGATGTGTGCGTTTGTCTATTTTATATAGTGTCGCTTTTTTGTTTCATCGAGTTTCAAATCACAACGGTGCTAAAGAAGCTTTCACTTCAAAAAATAATAATATTAACAGAGAAAATTTTAAAAAAAGAAGAAAAATATTGAAGGTTAATTATTTTGATCAAAATTGACTTGAAACTCTCAACACTAAACATGTAATTCGGAATGTTTATGTGCAAGGCTATGAATCCTAGATTTAATTAAAAAAGTAAAACATGTCTATGCATATTAATTTAATTTATGAATTTTAATTAACACCTAAAAAAATCTTTTGCCACTCCACGCCTCTGAAATAAACGGTATTTTATGACAGCTCATCTTAAAATTTTGACTACTTTTGCTTTCCATTTTTCTGGATTCCTTGACTTCTTCCTTGCGTTTTTCTTGGGCACGGATGAAGGGTGAGAGTCCATAATCACACTGGCATCTTGTTTTTATTTCTAAATTCACTCCGAACTATTTAAAACAGTAAAATTAGAGCGACCGATTCAACACACGACTATACAATTTTGTATGGGCGGCCATGTTGTCACGTGATCAAATGGAGGCTTACCATTGGTCAAATTGGAGAATGCTGGTTTTGTTTCTTAAGTGCGTTGGAGATTGCTGCCTTTGATACTAACGCAGTTTTTAAAATGGATTTTTAAAGCATAAAGAATTGGTTTTAATGCCAAATAACTGCTTTTCTAGGTAAAAGAGTGAATCATTAACAAAGTTGCATCATTAGTCCATTTTTGAAAAAAAGTGGAGAATGCTGCATTTGATTCTACACACCTCACTTATAAGTGAAGGCACAGTTTATAACAAAAATATTATAAATAACAACACAACGTTACGTTAAAAATAAAAGACAATGAGCGTCGTAACATTGGAAATACATACTTATAAATTGATTTTGATAACATCTTTGATGTTAGATCTGTTTTGGCTGATGATCCAAGACTTGATGTCTGATTTATATTTTAAACTAGCTGGTACCCGGCATGCGTTGCCATGCCATTTAGTAAAGAAATTGTTTCTCCCTGCGCGTCCTTTTCCATTCGTCCCGTTCCCCTTCCGCCTCCCCTTCTTCTCCTGCGTCCTCTTCCCCTCTCGCGTTCCCACTCCGTCACCTCCACCTTCCCTCTCCCCACTCCACTTCCCCCCCTTCCCCCGTTCCGCGAACCCCCTTCCCGAGTTCCCCTCCCCCCTCACACGTTCCCTTTCCCTCCCACGTTCCCCTTACACCTTCCCCGCCTTCCCTCTTCCCTTTCCCGCTCCCTCGTCCCGCCAACCCTCCTCCCGCTTTCCATATATTCAATCCCAGTACATTCAGTTTTTAAACAGCCCGAGTGCCACCTTTTACAATTCTTATTCAAATTTTCATTTTTCATGTATACTCAATTTGGTACCTAACATAGGTACCTATTTAAAATATCTCAAATTCTTGATTCGATTCAAACTATTAGGGGAGTACCTACTTTAAATAAATTTATCAACCTGATTTAACAATCATTGTTTTGCAAAATGTCATTCTCAAACACGCGAACTGTAAAACGTGCGATAGTCGTTAGGTTTTCTGAAATTATCTAATTTTCTGCGCAATTTTCTTAATTTTTCTCTCCATAAGAACCATCCTCGTACTTCAAGAAATATTCTAAAAAAGAATTAGCGAAATCGGTTCAGTTGCTCTCGAGATTTGCGCTTAGCAACACATTCAGCGATACATTTTTATATATAAGAAGATATATAAGATAAGTTGTGTTCTGTCAACAGCCAGTAGAAGTTCATTGTATAGCTTTGTTACAAAGTATCTAAAATTTCTTTGGCCAAAATTTGTTTCCAACCAATGCAGGTCTGTACAAATTAGGTATGTGACCAGATACACGATTTTAATTAGATTTCGTAACGTGTTGTCTAAGTGCATATATAAACACGCATTATTTGAAATGTTAATAATGTTATTTAATCAATCTTGTTTCTTCGTCACGTGCGAGTTTGACAGGTTCAATTCAGATCTCGATTCCTCAGCATTCACCCACGTTTCATATTTCCACGTGTTTTGAATTTAGAGCAGAATATTGATTTAGAAGTATTGATCTATGATCATTTAGTTAAAATGATAAGGCGAAATTGAAAGCATCGTGATAGAATTTGGATGCCTTATAAATACACAAAAAGATATTTGGTTAAAGCGAAAAGGTCACGCCTCAATGTCGTGACAGAAAACTTTATATCCTCCCTGCTAACTGTATGCGTATGCATACATGGAAGTTTAGCTGTGGTTTTTGCCAAAATATAATCGAAAAATTGACATCTCTGCAAGATTTGCTTGAATTTGTCATCCTTTCTTCGTTGTAATTTTTTAGCCATCATCATCGTCATTTATATGATAGTCACCCCTCTCCTCTTCATCTCTAACCATCGTAAATATCATAACGTCTATACCTCTGGTCATCATCATAATATGGCCATCGTCATAATATGGCCATTGTAGCCATGGTCAATAATTAAAGTAATCTCTTCATCTATATTAATGTCGCCTTAATCATTATTTTAGTAACCTTCCGTCTTCGGTCGTTTGAACCAGAAAAAAATCCCGATTGATGTTTGTTGTATATGGTAAACAAGGTCTTGATTAAAACCGGTGACTAGCCGAGTTGGTATCGCATTTGGGTCCCACCCGGGCGTCGTGTTTTCAATTCCTCGGCTGGCTAAGACCTCCATCACGAAACAAGCAATATTTTCCGCTTACCATGGTGGTAGTAGGAGATTTTCAAATATTTAATGTTTACCTTTCTTTAAAAAAATAATCTCTTTATCTCTTGTGATCGTGTTCATTACCGTCATTTTAGTCATCATCGTCTGAATCATCTCTTTATAATATATGATGACCATCGTGGTCTTGATCATAATCACGTAATCTCTTCAGTTATGGGTTTTGTAGTTTTTATCATCATGTTATTTTTATTTTTTACTTTCATTTTTATTTTTCATATGGATACTGCACAAGGGTCCACAACTGTTCCCATCTGGAGCCAGTGGCATTCCTAATTTGGAATGTTCTGAGGCTGAAGGTAGCGGGGAGAGGAAGGAGATGGGGAAGAGGAAGGTGGGAAAGTACCTGGGTATTCAGATTTCTTTTACACCAGCGCGATACTGAGAGTATCTTCCACTCTGGAATGTGCCGCAAATACACTACATATTATTTTTAATTAATTAATTGTGAAATACCACAAATTAATCAAATAAAATTTATTTGCGCCCGCCGCGGCCGGGATCGAACCCGCGACCTTCGGATTGTGTGTCGAGAGTCTACCTCGGGACCACGGTCTTACCACTAGTAAGTCACAAAATTGTCAGTATCAGGGTCATCTCTTTAAATCTTCGTATATTTTTTTTTTTTTTTTTAAAAAAGAAAGACAAACATTCCCGGGTTACGAATAACCCAACAATGTTTGAAAATCTCCTACTACCACCATAGAAAGCCGAAAATGTTGCTTGTGTTGTGATGGAGGACTTAGCCAGCCGAGGAATCGAACACGCGACGCTCGGGTGGGACCCAAGCGCTATGCCCACTCAACCACTGACCAGTCATTATTTTGGCCCTCTCTGAACATAGAAATAGAAAGAGTATATGCGTTTCCTGTATATGAGGGAATATACATACTACCCATTCCTGTATCCATCGTTGTTCTTCACACGAATGCTCGATCTTAATACCTTAGAAGTCCGCCGAAAAATATTTTTGGGAAAACATTTTTTTAAGCTGATCTCCGGTACTGTACTGGATCCACCTATGTTGAAGGACATTAACCTATATGTTCCTAACGCGTATACTCGTGGGAGATCCCACGCACTTTTTTATGCTCCGAAAGCGAGAACTTCTTCCTTTCAGAATGCGCCATTAAACAGAGCAATTCAACTGGTTAACGATTCTGCATTGAGCATCGACATCTTCAATGTTACCTATAGGGAGTTCAGTAACCATATTTTGACATACGTCACAACATAGTGAAACTGCCCCCATGGACTTTTCTTTTATTTTCTTCTTTTATTTTGTAATCTTCTCCGTTTTAATTTGGTGTGTAACTGTTTAATGGAGAACCTGAAAAAAAATTATCACTATCATCTTCGTAATATCTTAATCTAGCCATATCTTGTTAAACATCACCATCTCTTTAGTAATCTCTTCATCTCTGATCATTTTGGTAAACATTTCATTGTCCACCTCTATTTACTTCCATATGTGTGGTCAATGACGCTATCCATTTATAATATAATTTACGATACATTCACTTAATTTTATGACCAATATATTCAATTATTTCAGCACGTTTATTATAATACAGCAATATAAATTCTATTTGATTTCAAATTGGTAGTAAAAACAATTTGATCGGGTCGTTTTCAATTGTTGCAAAGCGAAAACATGCATATAAATGTGTTTAACAGAAGAGTGAAATAGACTAATCTAGATAGGATCATCGGCACATACATTCAACATATTTAAGTTCATTTTATAATAAATGAAACAATGTTACTTTGTTTGAACCACTTGTATATTTGTTTAAAGCCGACCGGTTTCGGAACAACCGTTCCTTCCTCAGAAAGTAATGTTTTAATCTTTCGTGTTATCCAGTTAATCTTATACTATCAACTTACTAATCTTTCCATTCTGGTGGACTCCGTATCCAAAATAGATCATTAACAGTCTGCTACAGCGATATGTAAGATATTTTGGACACGTTGCTCGCCAAACTGAGAACTTATACGTACTTATACATCTTTTAATTCTGTTTATTGTTGAAACAGCTTTAAGAAAGAGACGTTTTTAACCACGATCGAACCGATATTCAATTAAAAAATCTGTAAATATCCGTTTCGAAGGACCAAAAATGCTGCAGATCAACGACATATGTATGGACTGTAAATTTCGAATAATTGGTGATTCGATCTGGTTTAAAAGAATTAAGCATATGAAGACAGACAAAGTCGAAAGCCGGAAAAGCAGAGGCAGATCTCCGTGATAAACGAATACCTTCAAGTCAAGACTCGTGTTTAGCAGTGGAGGTAATCCACCTCTTACCCGCCTTGGTATAAGTAACTGATGGTTACTCCTTCAAGGCTCTCGCAAGATTCTAATTTTTTTTGTTAAACGAAGCTACATTTATTTATTTTGAACGAATCTAGACCTCCAGTGTCCATGCATACGTTGTTAGTAAGCAGTATGCAAGTGCTTAACAGGAAAAACAAAATGCAAAAATAGGTTAGTAAGACAAAGATAAATTAAACAGGGCAAAAGAAAAACTCATTCATGAGGCTCCATGAGGCGGCATTGCATCTGTAAAAACCCGCAAGCACCTGTATAAAATAGAGAACATAAGTAATACAATAAATCTCAAATCAATTGCCAAGTACCAACAAAAAATTTAAATGGCTTTCGGTCTGATCATAAACTACACTTAGCTTCCGTGTCCCTTAGCCAACCACTCAGTGAAGCCTCAAAGAATGTTAACTGAATATTTGGGGTAAAATACCCGAAGACTAAAAGAAAATTCAGCGTTGGGTAGTCAGAGGCAGGACAAAGGATAGTCAAGGTCGTCTGATCAAGCCTCAAGCCTGCACATGTCATTGGGGGAGGCGCAGATAGATTTGAGAAGGTTCTGTAAAATTAGTAATGTAACTAAAGATGAAGCAGGGACGAGGTCCAGCACACCCCCGTATGGGGATAGGGAAAAAAATTAGAGTTCAGTTCATCCAGTAAAACATTGAAACAGTTAAAGACAAATAAAACAAAACAAGGAACATGGCATAAATTAACAGGTAGTATAGTAATTATTAACAAAACAAATCGCAAGGCAATTATATACATATTTTTAAAACATAGTGAATAAAATAATATAACGCAAATGTAAAATATAACACACAAATCATAACATATATTAAAATAAATTTTAAGAAAATAAAATAAATAACATATTACAGAAAAACAAAACACATAAATCATAACAAATAAATCCAAGCGGTAAATGTAAAGGAATCATGAAGAGTGTCCGTGAATTCAGAAGCAAAATACACCTGGTACCTAAGTACTCGTGTTTAGCAGTTTGCAAAATACGTGGTAGTCTTTTTTGTATGCCAACTAGACTCTTAGAATTGGACACATTATTGTAGACCAAAGGTCACTCTCGCCTTTCTTCCACCGTTATAAAAACTAGTTATATTTTATCAACGTCAAAAATGTCGTTCTTTTCGCAATCATGCCACAATAAATTTATGTGGCAGGTTGACCAAAATACACTTGTCTCATTCCGATCGATAGATTGTGAGGGGGACGGTATTTGTTTTTTGGATGTTGCACGCTTTGTTTGGTGGTTCGTAATCTCAAAGTGAAAATCCGGTTTTTAAATAATTTCTTTATTATGTTCATCAGATATCGGCGTTAATTTATAAGTGTATCGATATGTTGTATGGGTATTAAAATAGGTACTGTATGTAGTGCTATTAGTTACCGACAAAATTATTTGAGAGAATATACCATTCTTGAATCCTAACATCTTTTCAATACGAGATAAGTTCTCAAGTTGTTCTCAAGTTTTCCGTAATTGTTTGGTTTCGTTTTCCTCCTTATTGTACTTTTATGTAATGTCCGAATTTAACGAAATATTAGGTCCTTACATATGAAATTGGAGGGCTCAATTTTGGTAGGGTCACGGGGATGCATATTTTGTTGGGAAGTATGCATCAGTTAAGTACCGTGCAATGCCATAGTTGCATTCCATTCCACTAGCAACACTACCAATAGTCCTACCCCTAGCGTCCACGTCCGCGAGCCCTGGGCAATGTGGCCACTGGCAATGCCAGCAGCCATAGCAGATAGGAGAGGATGAATGGCGAATGTCCGACGCCATAAAATCGGGCCCCCCCAACTAAGGGAAGGAAAACCCCTACAGAAAAACCCTGGTCCTCCTGGTAGGGGGTTGAGCAAGAGGCCAATAACCTCTTCTCGTAAAAAAAAACCTATATTACGAAGCCAAACACAGAGCCTCGGACAACAACTACTGGACTTCGGAAAAGACCCGGCAAACGGATAAAGGATAACGATTTTAAACTTGCTACTTGGAATGTACTATCTCTGTATCGCGCAGGAAGTTTAAGAATTCTCTTAGACGAACTTGCTAAATATAAAACTGACATAACAGCAATCCAGGAGATTAGATGGATAGGAAAGGGAACAATCGAAAAGCGTGACTGTACCATCTTCTACAGCTGTCACGAGAAGGATCATGCATTTGGAACAGGTTTTATTGTCTCAAAAAGGGTAAAGCATTTGGTCAAAGGCTTTACCGCGGTTGATCACAGAATATCACTTATTCGTATATCTGGAAAATTCTTTAATTATAGTATTATTAATGTCCACGCACCCACAGAAGACAAAAGTGATACAGAAAAAGACACCTTCTACGCAAAGCTCTCGAAAACCTATCAGGACTGCCCAAACCATGATGTCAAGATAGTGATAGGGGATTTTAATGCAAAGATAGGAAGGGAATCAGTGTATAGACCTACAGTTGGAGCACATAGCCTGCACGCAGAATCTAATGATAATGGTACAAAATTAATTGATTTTGCAACGTCCCACAATATGATTGTGAGTAGCACATGTTTCCCAAGAAAAGATATATATAAAGGAACATGGAGAACACCAGATGGTAGAAATGTTAACCAGATAGACCACCTACTTGTTGAGGCAAGGCATAAATCTGATTTAATGAGCATACGAACATACCGTGGAGCAAATGTTGACTCGGATCATTACCTTGTTATCTCCAAAATACGGAGTAGAATATCAAACGTGAAGAAACAGAGGGGATCACGCACAAATAAATTTGATATTGAAAGCCTAAAAGTACCAGAAACAGCAGAAAAGTTCATTACAACCATAAATCATAAGTTGGATGACATCAGCGACCATGTGGAACAACATGATATTAACTCATACTGGGATGGTGTTAAGTCTGTGATTACCAATGCAGCTGACGAAGTTCTGGGAAGCAGGCAAACACAACCAAGAGAATTATGGTTCGATGCAGAATGCCAACAAGCAACCAATGTGAAGAATGACGCATATCTAAGAATGCAACAGCGACATCGTACACGGCAAGCAGAGATGGAATACAGAGAACTAAGAAAGCATGAGAAAAAACTGCACAGAAGGAAGAAACGAGTATTTCTCGAGAACCAAATCAAGGAAGTGGAACTAGCCAAGGCCCAAAACAGAAGTCGACTTTTCTATCAGAAGGTAAACCATCAAAGAAAAGAATACAAGCCCAGAATTACAATGTGCTACGACAGCGAGGGAAATATTTTGAATGAAAAGTCAAGAATTCTGAATAGATGGGTGGAATATTTTGATGCTCTGCTAAACGGAAGTGTAGATGAGAGTGTGGGTGAAAATTTGACAAGGGATGGAAACATCACTGATGGTGGTACTAATGATGATGACAATGTCGAGCCGCCACCAACATTAGAAGAAGTAGTGGGTGCCATTAAAAGTCTACATAACAATAAATCACCTGGAACTGACAACATCTCTGCAGAGTTATTCAAATATGGCGGAGAGAACCTTCAAGTCCATATATATAATATCATTAAATCCATCTGGTGCTCTGAGACTCTGCCAAGTGAATGGAACTGTGGAATAATTTGCCCTCTTCACAAGAAAGGAGACCCTATGAACTGCTCTAACTATAGGGGCATAACGCTGCTGAATATCTCATACAAGATCCTATCAAATGTACTGTGTGGTAGGCTTATGAAATATTCGGATGGCATAATTGGCCAATATCAAACTGGGTTCCGTAAGGGGAAATCTACAACTGATCAAATCTTTTCACTGAGACAGATACTGGAAAAAACAATAGAATTTAATGTTGATACATACCATCTCTTCATAGATTTTAAGGCTGCCTATGACACGGTAAATAGAGAAAGACTGTACAGAGCCTTGGATGAATTTAATATCCCAAGAAAACTGGTAAACTTAGTAAGGCTCACAATGTCTAATGTTGAGTGCCGAGTCAGAATACAACAGGATCTGTCAGACACCCTAAAGACCTTCAATGGACTAAGACAAGGAGATGCACTTGCCTGCATTTTATTCAATTTAGCGCTGGAAAAGGCCATCCGAAATGCAGGTATACAAACCACAGGCCATATTTTTAACAAGTCTGTTCAGCTCCTTGCTTATGCTGACGATATAGATATCATCGCACGCTCAGAATATGAACTAAAATCGGCGTTTAAAAGCTTAGCTACGTCGGCAAGGAACATGGGATTGGTCATCAACGAGGGGAAGACAAAATATATGCCCGTACATGGACGCCAGAAACCACCAAGTATACAGATAGATAATTATACATTTGAAACTGTCAACGAGTTTGTATATCTCGGTACTATGGTGACAAATGACAACAATGTATCCAGCGAAATCAAAAGAAGAATAGTAGCTGCAAATCGATACTACTTTGGGCTACAGAAGCATATGAAATCTCGCCACCTTACCAGAAGAACTAAAGTCCTGCTTTACAAGACCCTTATACGACCTGTTCTTATGTATGGTTCGGAATGCTGGACAATCAGTAAGGGTGATGAAGGAGCCCTAGAAAGTTTTGAAAGGAAGGTGCTGCGAAGGATTTACGGCCCAGTCTGTGATAATGGAGAATGGCGTATCAGATACAACCAGGAGCTATACGATCTTTACGAGGACCCTAATATCTCCAAGGAAATCAAAACTGGAAGACTCAGGTGGGCTGGACATATCCAGAGAATGAGCGAAGGAGATATTCCAAAGCGAATTATGGATGGTGCACCTGGGGGTCGGAGAAGAGTTGGAAGACCAAAGCTTCGATGGCTGGATGGAGTGGTGAAGGATGCAAGCACCATCGGCATCCGAAACTGGCGCAACGCAGCACAACACCGACAGTCATGGAGGCAGGCTCTGCTGGAGGCCAAGACCCGACCTGGGTTGTAGAGCCACAGATGATGATGATGACATATGAAATTGGCGTTTTGCCGTACTGGCAACTTTGATCTCAAGTATCTTCTCTTTGGTTAGGAATTCCAAATTCAAATTTATACAGTTATTTACTCATATATTTGTGTTTCGAAAATTATAATTTCATTTGTTTTTTCCTTAATTGTTTTTTTTCTCTGCGTCACTTAGTTTACAAAATGGAAAACATGAAATATCGCATTATTTACGAGTACGAGTTCCACCGTGGCACCAGTGCTGCAGAAACGGCTTATGTGTATGGCGACGGTGCCGCAAAAGAAAACACAGTGCGTTTTTGATTCCAACGTTTTCGTTCTGGAAATTTCGACCTGCAGAACAAGCCCCGTGGACGGCCGGAGACCAAAGTTGATAATGAATAATTGAAGGCTATTGTGGAAGCGGATCCATTGCAAACCACGTCCGAGTTAGCTGCAGGCTGCGTTGTTAGTGATAAAACTATTTTAATCCACTTGAAGCAAATTGGGAAGGTGAAAAAGCTTGAAAGGTGTGTACCTCACGAATTGAGTGAAGCAAATCAACAAACGCGCGTTAGAACGCTAGACCACACGCTGCACAACAGATGGCTACCAAATTAGAAGACCTTGCCCGAACAGATTACCATTTTTTTCGAAATTTGGATAACTTCTTGCAAGGGAAAAAATTCAACTCCTATTGGGCAGTCCAAACCGTCTTCAAAGATTTTATTGATTCCCGTCCGAATGGTTTTTTTATTAAAGGGATCGATGAACTACCTATGAGATGGCAAAAGTGCATAGATAGCAATGGTACATACTTTGATTAAATAAATATATTATTTAAAAAAAAAATCGACTTTATGTTCCTCCCATACAAAACGCCAACTTCATATGTAAGGACCTAATATATTTTAGTTTTAAAGTTCTTCTTTTGTCCTGTACTACAAGGTCAATTATTATTGTCCTGTGTGTGCTATAACAGCACTGTTATTGTTCATTTTTGTTCTCTTGTAAATTTTGTATAGTATACTTTATTTCATATTATTTTATCAACATTTTGTAATGGACTCGTACGGAGCACTGTAGGACTGTTTTAAAGTTTATTATAGTTCAACGCACTTTAATTGAAATGACACAAAACTGTGATATAAAAATATAGCATTATTATTGATATTCTTGTTATTAACTAAAACGAAATATTATTTGTCGTTTGGCAAGTAGATTTTTTATTTTTATTTATTTATCTATAACAAAATATATTTACAATGGTTTTATTTGTATGCCTGTCTCACTAGGGTATACCTGTGTCGAGACAGGCGTACAGGTATATAAATGAATATAGTAGTTACAAGGACATTTCAAGTAAAATATTATGAATAGAATTAAAACAGAAGGGTGATTGGAAGGGTGGTAAATCTTTTAAAGAGAGTTATTTTATAAACGTTGGAGATGGAGTAATGAAATAAATTCTGCCTAATCTATTTATAGGTTAAATTTGACAGGATTCCATTAGATTACAATATTAACTTTTTTTTCAATTTTACTTTTACCTAGATTTGTGTAAATTCTTGTATAATAATGGTGGGTATGGATATCGCTGCCCCGGGAACCATTTATTGGATAACCAACACTTCTGCCATACGTCACCCCAAGTGGTCTGCTACGTTTGGTGACTTATCAGGGGTTCACTGGTTGAGGTTTTTCTAGGTCTTAACAGCGGATGCATCTACCCAACTACTGCGTGGCGGGTCGGATGGAGAGAGACCGGCTAAGGGTGGCATTTTGACTTCTCCAGCCGGTGTCTCCCGAACCATCGCCTTGCGCTGTAGTTGGAGGGATGGATTCATAGGGAACGTACCCATACTACGTGACACACTTTTTGCAATTTTTTACCCCCTCCCCCTGGTGACCACGTGTAGTATATTCCAAACCCCCCCCCTACAGTTTTCACGTAGTATTTCATAAATATGGGTTCGAATCATTTTTGCTAACAAAAAATAAAAAATGCGTTGTTGGGCTTATATTTGTCTTTATTAATACGGCGCTTGCTGCGTGACAGCAAGAGTGCATGCATTACAAGTGGAAAAAATATTATCAAGATTAAATTATTAAATTATTAACTTATATACCATTCTATGGTCGAATCCATACTTAGATGTGGAATTCGAACTTGGGGACACTCGAGTAAAATTAATATTAAATACATTAAAAATTTACAAACTGCTATAATTAAAAAAATTGTTAAACCTAGTATTTACAAACAAAGAAACAACTTAAAATTACTGTATGGGTCTGAGGGCCTACTTCCAATTAAAGGGCTTCTCTGGTACATTATAATTATGGATAATTCGGGAGAAAGCAGGTATAAAAATTTATTGGTGCACAGTCACACAACAAGATTTACTGAAAACAAAGGCCTAAAAATACCACGAATATCAAATAAGTATGGTAGCAGAACGCTCGAATATATGATACCCTTGATTTACAATATATTACATCAAAACATTAATTTTAAAAATAATGAGGAACCCTGCCATAAACTGACAAAAAAGTGGTTAATAAATGAACAACATATTTATCTATAGTAAATGTTATATTAGGTATTAATATTGTAACCTAGACTGATGTATGTTATGTAATAATATTTAATGGTAGAACCTACAGACAAGCTGATCTGTCACAGCTTTGTGGGACTACCCATATCTTATATTGTATCATATGTTATCATATTAAATTAAATAAATGATTAAAAAAATAAAATAAATAAAACTTATGTCAAAATATATTGAAACCGGAACGTAATTTATGGAAACGAAAGTCTTGTTATTTTTATAAACATTTTTCATCTCAATCATCTTCAACAAACACGTTCCCTGAACTTTTTCACTTATTTGAATGTACGAGGGTGGGTTTTTAAGTTTGCGGATTGGGTAAGGAGTGGAAATAAAAACCAAAATTATTTTTCCTTTTCAACATATTCACCTACTACCCTAATACATTTTTCCGATCTTTAAATTAACTTAAAGGACGACGATAGCTCAAAGACTAATGACCTAATTACGATAAAACCCGGTGTTTATCCTAAAAATGAGTTGTTCAATTAGTACCTAATTCAGCGGTACCCCCATTAATCACTTACCTTCCCATTCCGCGAACTTAAAAACCTCCCCTCGTAGCTCGAAAAAAAACGCGAGATTTCTAGATTGACTACGTGATAAAAACCTAAGCCCCCCCCCCTGTTGTGACCAAGCGTGGTATTTTGATGACCCCCCCCTGAACAGGTCACGTAGTATGGGTATGTTCCCATACGTCTGCCATTCCTCGATACACTACCAGATTCCTACTCTCCATAACTTTTTCCTTTCCAGAACTTCCTCTCCTTCCTTTCCATAAAAATATATACAGCACATAGACAATTAATTTTATCCTTGATGCATTTGAAACAAAATATGATCCATACTTTTGTCGTTCTGCCGTACAGCCTGTTAACCAATTTGCTGAAGTTATATTTTGTGTAAGTACGCACAGCTACCATGTTTTCGCTAAACCGACTGCACATTGTATAAAAGTATGCCGGGGGGGGCAACTGTTTAGGGACCAAATGTCATGGTACCGAGTTTAATAGCTTTATTTTTACGATTCAATTAAAAAACTACAAAAAAAGATAAATTCACCATAATTAGACAATAATATAATTAACATATAGGTACATTAACCTAATAAATTCTCATTACGACCAAAAGGGGTCCGGTTCGACTACCTCCAGTTGCTATAATAGGCCCCGCCCTTTTATATGCCCCTCCCCACTTCGCGAATAAACGTCGAGACAGAAATTTATGACTCTCCATTGTCTCTGAATACTGCCTAAGTATTTTTGTAAAATTCTCACATGTAGGGAAAAGCATGGTTACACTATTCGGATGTATGAAGATACTGGAAGGCCTTTAATATTGAAAGAATGCCAGGTAATTGACGGCCTCCGTGGTTGGGTAGTTACCATCCCTGTCTACGAATCCGGAGGTCGCGATTTTCAATACCGACGTGCGCAAGTAAATTTTATTTGATTAATTTGCGTGTTATTTCACAAATTATTCATTTAAAACATTATACGGACAGCCGGCATAGTCCAGCGGTAAGGCTCTTGACTCGCAATCTGAAGGTCGCGGGATCGAATCCCGGCGTGGCAAATAGATTTCATTTGATTAATTTGTGTTATTTCACAATTTATTCATTTAAAATAATATATAGTATATTTGAGACACGTTCCAGAGGGGAAGATACTCTCAGTATCGCCCTGGTGTAAGACCACCATTCAGAATTGAAACATTGCCTGAAGTGACTTTCGCCGTGTTTGGTGACCAGATCTGAATAGCCAGATACTTTCCCACCTTCCTCTTCCCTGTCTCCTTCCCTCCCCACTACCTTCAGCCTTACAACATACCCCAATTGGGGATGCCATAGTTTCACTCGCTTCAGATGGGAGCAGTTGAGACTCTTGTGCGGTATTCATGTAAAAAAAAGGTACTATAAAAATACAATAATGTTGATGCCTGGTTTTGCCACACATACGCCTCAGAGATCTCTTGCATTCTAGAATTAAAACCCGATCCTCTCGAACATACCAAGTGATATATATATTTTACATGAGCTCCACACAGGAGGCCCTGTGGAAAATAATTTCCCTCAGGGCCTTTGGGGATGCTGTGTGGAGGGTTTTTTTAGTGAAAGGAAGGGGAGGAGAGTTCTGGGAAGGAAAAGGTTTTAAGGGGTGGGTAGGAATCAGGAGTTCAGTGTATCATGGTCATCCGCCTCCAAGGCCTAGACAAACCTCACCCCATGAATGCTAAATCACTAAACGTAGCGAACCACTTGGGGTGACCTATGGCAGAGGTGTTGGTTATCCAATAAAGGTTCCCGGGACAGTGGTACCCATTCCCGCCTCCCAAATAAATTCCCGCCTCCCAAATAATTTAAAAATATATATGAAAATTATTTAAAAAAAAAATACAATCCAATAATTATGTACATATAACTATCAAAACATCACCAATGACTTTTTGGCTAAATTTCTATTTTGGGATTTCCAAGTAAAAACAACATAAAATATCGAAGTATTTTTATGGTCTAACATAAATCGTAGAGAGTGGCTTATCTTCTGTTTTATGTAAGACCAATTCGTTTTCAAAGTGAAATAATAAATAAATTAACTGCCAGAGAAATAATTATTCCGATTATAACGCCGGATTAAACTTACCTATACCTAACAGCTGACAAAACTCGGTCATAGATATTACTAGTTTAGAAGCAAAATTATTTAAGATCATTTAAATAAAAGGTTTCAAAATGTAAACATACTGCCCATTTGTACACATTGTCCGGAAATTGGAATTAAGAAAACTGGTGAATCTACAACACAGAGAAAGATAACCCATAAAACTTATTTAAAAAAAAAATAAGCTGAAAATAATAACCCTAGAATCCGATTTATGAAGTGAAAACTTCTTTAGCCCCTTTGTGATTTGAAACTCGATGAAACGGAAAATAGCGACACTAAAAAGATACTAACACATACATCTATAGGATTTAGCCTGCGAGAGAATGAGATAGAATAATCGGTCTCCTGTTTGTGCGGTTCTTCGTAGTCTCCTTACTCTTGTCTACATTAGTTTTCTGAAGGTTTCACTTCTACCGCGTGTGAACTGCACACTTGTATTTTTTTTTTCAATTTGGATTAAATTTTTTTACTGTTGAATGATTTAAAATCGACCCCAAATGTGATCAGTTTCTCGCTTGCAGATTTCCACTAATTTCCCGACACCTTGTATACTAAATTTATTAATTTTTCGTATTAATATCCAAAACCACAATTACGACCACACCACAATTTGGAAGGATACCGCCGCCCGGGGAACCATTTATTGGATAGCCAACACCCTTGCGTAGGGCCAGATCGGGAGAGACTGGATGAGGGACACCTTTTGGCCTGTCCAGCCGGACCCTCTCGACCCATCGCCCTGCACCGCAGTGGGGGGGTTAATTGATACGTCTTGACCATTGAACCCACTGACCCCATATTGCTGCCCTTCCATATCATATCTTTTTTCCTTTCCAGAACTTCCTTTCCTTAAAAAGACCCTCCACATAGCATCTCCTAAGATGGCATAAGCTCTGAAAATAGAATCCCTGGATAAGTTTTCTATAATGCAAATGCCAGAATCTCTCATTATTGTCCTTGAAGGCCAGCATGCTGGAATCGAAAGGTTACTTGAATTACTAATGCCGTGTTTGGGGACCAGATCTCAATAGCCAGGAATTCCCATTTGCTCATGTCCTTCCACTTACTACTTCATTGAGCGTTTTTCAACCAAAAATCCTAACTCAAACTATGGATTGCATCGTTGAGACGTTGGGTCTCTTGTCCGATACATAATTACACCAAAATTATTCAAATTGGTGTGAATGATGCCATCAGGAATACAGACCAACACATCTACCATAGGTCACCCCAAATGGTTCGCTGCGTTTGGTGATTTAGCAGTGGTGCCCGGGTTCATGGGGTGAGGTTTGTCTAGGTCTTAGAGGTCGTTGACCAGGACATACTGAGCCCCATTCCTACCCACCCCTTAAACTTAAACCCTTTTCCTTCCCAGAACTCTCCTTTCCTTCATTTCCTTAAAAAACCACGAGTTCATGTAAAAATAAAAAAAGACAGAATTACGTTTCATCTACTCTCCTACTTTGTATATTGATTGTGTGTCAGCTACTGGCGCTAAATAATTAATAGTTTTTTATAGCAACAAAGATGGTTTTTTCATCGAGTCTTTTTTTCGCAATATTTATCACGAGCCTAAACCAATTGTTTTTTGCCTTGGATTGTAACGCTGTAGAGGACGCGAAGCTGTGTTTTTTACATTTTTATTTAGAACAATGAATAGAAAAAAATGAAATGTTAATATTTTATCAACGTCTAAGGGATCTGGAGTAATGGTCAATTAGAAAATATACTTTTTTAATTGAGTTCATGCATTTGTGGAAGATACCTACATATTAACATTTAACTACTGACGTGGGGGCCGCTCCGTCATAGCTATAATAATAATATCGCAATATTCCCCTCCCCCGCGCGTGTCCCATATGCCGCTTCCAGTAGCTTCG
Source organism: Limnephilus marmoratus (assembly GCA_917880885.1). Taxonomy (NCBI): domain Eukaryota; kingdom Metazoa; phylum Arthropoda; class Insecta; order Trichoptera; family Limnephilidae; genus Limnephilus; species Limnephilus marmoratus. The sequence goes on from OU862935.1 coordinate 13,679,972, forward strand.
AATTTACTTTTGCCAGAGCCGTAAGTTTTAAATTTATAAAGTTAAATGTCTGCAAGTAAATTCATTTCAATGCTTTTTGCGGGCCTCTCCGACCCATCGTCAGTACTTACATGACTTTTTTAAAGTTGATTTTTATTATATAAAAATAAACGTGAACAACTTTAATTAAGTTTTATATATATAGTCTATTCGAGACAGTATATAAAATTTTATAATAAAAGTGAGTTCATTGTTTTTTTTTTAGTTTAATTGATAATACAAACTGATTTCTGATCTCAAGTGATTTTTGCCAAAAATTATTACATTATACCCAAATTGTCAAGTATAAGTTACTTAACAATAAAAAAGTAGAATAATGAAATAATTTTACTTTGTATAAACCACTTATTTGATGTGCAAATCCGACCGGTTTCGGAACAAACGTTCCTTCGTCAGGGAAAGCTTATATGATAAAGCTTATGGATAACCACAAAGTAATAGCTACATTCAAAAATATAAAAAATAAAAAAGTGTTTTATTTTATTTAAATATATTTAGTTTGTTCAATACATAATAATTTGGACCTCAAAATTTTCATGGATCTCTAATATATGTATAAACATTTAAAGTAACAGCACGTCAGCAGTTAAAGGTTAAATAAAAGTATAAAAAATATGTTTCGTAGTCCTCCTGACTAGGAGATCCTGAGCTGAGGGGGACTATATTTTGGATAAGTTTTCAGCGACTTCTGTGTACGACTTCACGGATTGAGTAAGTTTTTTTAAGAAACTTCTATGACGATTTTAATATATTAGAAAGTTATTTTTTCCGATTGTTCCTTAAGCCATGATTTAATGCCCTTAACGTCGTTCTTTCGTTTTAATTTGTTTCATACTGTGTGGGAGTTTGTTATATAACTTTACCTACTGATAAACATTCACAGCTACTTTGTCCAAAGGTATAATATTACACTTTGGTTTTAGTAAGAACGGTTACACAGAAGTAGCATAATTATACAATATTTTTAGTTGTGCATAGCCTGCCTCACTAGGTGAACCTGGATTGAGGCAGAATTTTTGGTAAATTGTTTCTCGCAATTTTATATATGGTTTTTTTTATAAATATAGATTTCTATACTGCAAAAACTTTATTTTAGTTTACATTATTGTTTGTATATACACAATACAAAAACAGCGTGGTTATTACTACAATAACAACTGTCAATGACAGGGCGTTAGGGTGAGGGCACCAGTATAGGCTCGATCATTAGAATATATCCATATTTTAAGATATTTTTTAAACTCTTTCTGTGTTTGACTCAGTTTGATGTTTTCTGGGAGAATGATGAATATTTTTGTGGCAAAGTATCTAAAGCTACGTTGACCAAAGGTGGAAGAGAGTGCTGGAACTTGCAATATGTCTTTGTTGGAATTACGTGAAAATCTTAAGTTTATTTTTTTTCGTAAAGCACATGTTTGTTTTTAAAGAGATGTATGAGGATAGTTTTTACATAAATCTAACGAACATCAAATACTCTCATTATTTTGTATATTAGGTCACTGTTTGCAGTTAGAATAATTTTTTTGGCGCCTTTTCGACAGGATCTAGAGCTGATGAAGTGCCCTCTCCCCATGCAATGATACCGTACTCAATGATAGATTGGGTGATTGCAAAATAAATCGTTTTTAGTAGTTGTAAGTTAAGAAAGTTCCTTATGGATCTGGAGAAGTGTATTGTTTTTCTATTTTGATTTGCAATGATCTGGGTGTGTAGGTTCCATTTGAGGTATGAGTCAATGGTGAAGCCGAGGTACTTCATCTGTGAAGTGCGCTCTACACTGGTATGTCAAATTTCTTGTCTTTGGTTTTATAATTGAGAGAGGTGTTTGCCTCCATAGCTTAATAACATTTAATAAGGCACTGACTTTAATAATTACTTTTAAAGTTGAGGTAATTACTCAAAAAATGATGTCGTATAAATACATTGTACAAATATCATGGTTTTTTTACAGGGAGTGTAGTTTAAACATATCTAAACACCGGTCACTAAAGTAGAATATACGAGAGATATAACTATCGCCCGGGTCTGATACCCGTACGGTTACGACGATAGCCGATGATATCCGACCCACAGGTGGGCACCTACAGTGACGATTTCCCATAACGCAAAGTAATATAGAAAAAAAAATATATTTGGGGGTATTATATACTACTATCATATACTACAATGGTAAAATTGCTGATACACCTCAAGGAATTACTGACTTATTTGCCGAATGCTTTGGCGAAGTATATGATGTAAACTCATCTAATAACCAAATACCTCAATTCAACTCAAATATTTATATTGATTTCAACGACCTTGTTATTGATGAAATCGATGTTCAGCGTAAAATTACACTATTAGATAGTCAGAAATCCGCTGGCCCAGACACCATACCAGCAATTTATTTAAAAAACTGTGTATCTAGCTTAAAAGGTCATTTAACCAATATATTCAATATGTCATTAGCATCAGGCCTTTTCCCTCAAAAATGGAAGATCAGTTTCCTTAGTCCCATCTATAAAAAGGGTGATAAAACGGATGCTTCTAACTACAGACCTATTTGCATACAATCAGCGATACCTAAATTGTTTGAATCCGTAGTTCTAACAAAATTTATGTTACAGGCTCGTAAAATCATTTCCCCCCACCAACATGGATTTATATCCGGAAGATCTACACTTACAAATTTAATTATATACGAAAAATATATTTCAGACAATCTAAACTCAAAATTGCAAACGGATGCAGTTTACACCGATTTCAGCAAAGCATTCGACAAAGTTTCCCAAAAAATCTTATTAAACAAACTAAAAGTATATGGGATAAAAGGAAATCTACTAAAATGGTTTGAGACCTATTTAACATCTAGAAAACTATACGTTAAACTATCTAACCATTTGTCAAATGAAATTGAAGCTTCAAGTGGGGTGCCCCAAGGTTCTCATCTAGGTCCTATTCTTTTTTTGCTATTTATCAATGACATTGTTTCAATTTTTGAAGGTATCCATTTCCTATTGTTTGCTGATGACTTGAAAATATACACTATTATAAGAAATTTAATGGACTGTCTTGTATTGCAAAACAACTTGGATCGATTATATAACTGGTGTAACATAAATGATTTATTTTTAAACATTAACAAATGTCAATCTATAAGTTTTTCTCGAAATAAAAATCCAATACTCTTTCAATATCACATTAACAATGTGAATCTTTCTACAGTAACATTAATAAAGGATCTGGGTGTCGTTTTTGATAACAAGATGACATTCGTCCCCCACATTGATGCAATCACGAATAAAGCACTCAAATGTCTCGGTTTTGTGTTAAGATCGTCCAAAGATCTAATGCATACTAATACACTCAAAACTCTATACATAACACTAGTCAGAAGCATTCTTGAGTATAATTCCTCTCTCTGGTCGCCATTATACAATGTACATTCACACAAAATTGAAAGAGTACAACATAAATTTTTAAGGCATATAAATTACAAATTAAAAATTCCAATACAAAATTTATATTATAATTATTTAATGCAATTGCTTAAATTACCCGAATTTTCACAGCGAAGAAAAATCTGTGATGTTTTATTGTTATTTAAAATTATCAACGGATATTTGGATAGCCCTGAACTTGTGAACATGATAAATTATCAAGTACCTAACAATTACAACACCAGACTCCATGCTCCATTTAACGTAGTTGCTTCTCGCACTAATTTTATGTTTAACTCTTGTCTTCAGAGATTGCATCGTGTGGGTAATGAAACTTGCTCTGTCGATATATTTTTTTATAAAAACATCGCTTCCTTCAAAAAGCATATATGTATGCAGATGCAAAAATCCTTAAATGATACAGATTGTTAACAGTAACAAATTTAATACCCATTGCTCTGTAACTACTTTCATTGTACCCACTTACTTCTTTATGCATATATGTAATTGCTGTGAACCTTTTATTTTTATTTTTTCCTGATAATAACAAACTAACGTAGAAATCCTTGAATGTATCACATAGTTAACAGTAACAAACTTAATACTCACTGCTCTGTAACTACATTCATGATAACTACATTCATTGTACCAACTTACTTATTTATATATGTAATTACTGTGTAGGTACATTTTATTTGTTTTTAATTTTTTATAATAATAACAAATATACGTACATTTATGATAGCAAAAAAAATAATTAAAGAAATAAATAAACAACAAAAAAAAATTAATTACAAGAAAATTACATACTTTTATATTAATCGTTAAAAATGTTTTACACCACTGCAATACCGGTCTTCGAGTATATTTGGAATCACATTTTGGGTGATATTGTGACAATAATTATTGTATCTAATGTAGCATGAGCCCAAATACGTGGGTGGTTTGTATATTTATGCCAAATACGAATCCGCTGGTTGAACTCCTTTTGTAAACAATTACTTGAATACTGATACCTACTTATGTTAGGCCTACTTATATCTTTCTAGCTCTGTTTATCATTTTATGTACTATATACTTATGATACTGCATACTTGTTATAATGCTCCTGTACAATTTATTTTATATGTAAAAGCCATCAAGGCGTAAACAAACAAATAAATAAATAAATAAAATTATGCCGTATTATGGCTACCGCTTTCGTTAGCCAACGTTTCGAACCGCGTTACAGTGTCCATCGTCAGGGCATCACATTACACATCTGCCCTGAGGATGGACACTATACATCTGTGCGGAACGTTGGCTAAAGAAGGAGGTAGCGCAACATGGCATAATAAGAATTTTCACTGACTTGGTATTTCTATATAAAATTCTAAATGATTTAGTTGATAGTCCGGTATTGCTAGAATTGATAAGCTTCCGGATTTCACTACGTAATACTAGAAGTCAGGATTTATTTCAGTGCCGAAATTCTGGGACTAACTTCTCTTTGCCAAGAATACTTACGGAGGGAAACAATTATACCAAGTCAGTGGACATCTTCAATTTATGTTTAAACAAATATAAAATATTGTTACGAAACAGTTCAGCATTAGCAGAATCAATTATAGGATACGGAATAAATAGTTACGGATTAACGTACAAAACGTACTTAAATAAAATAGAACAATTACAAATCCGTTTCCTAAAATGATATCAGGCAAAAAAAAAGTTCAATTATGTGAAGGCGATTATAAAAAAATTTTCTCCTTGTGTAATGTCCTCTCTATACACAGTAAGGTAGATTATCAATTAACGCTAGATGAATTCTGGAATACAGAATTCAAAAAACCTGTAAACCACAACTACCCTACTAGGCATAGAGAAGCACAAATGCTTATTATTAATAAATCTCAAAATGTATACGGTGATAGAACAAAGAGGCATAGAATTCCGAAAATATTTAACGCATTACCTGAAAATATTAAAAATGAGACATCTTATTCAAATATCAAAAAAAATGTTAAATCATTCTATCTCCGTAGAACATGAAAGCAAATAATATTGTATACAAATACCCAAATCGAATATTGATCAAATACCTGGAAATTACTATCACCCACTGTATTCGTAATTAGTAGTTTATAATAATTAGTATTGTAAATTTTACACAGTTATTACAATGTAAAACATAAAAGTACAATAGTATTAATTAAATAGGAAAAATGAGAGATTTCTTACAATTAAACTGATTGATCAGTTTTGTAAGATTTTTAAGATAAATATTGTAAAATTAAAAAAACTGAATAAACATACTTAAAAAAAAAAAAAAAAATGTACAATGAATGCTGTATATTTCTTATTAGTCATGTAATGTTTGTAAAAGCCCCGAAAAAGGGCGTTAATAAATAAATAAATACATAAAAACCTCATAAATAAATCACGAACAACTGGAATCGATTTCTAATGAAATAAATGATTTAAAAACAGGTGACGTTTGCAACAAATCCTCTAAAATTTAACCATTTTTTACTTCACCATTGAATTTGGTAATCCACAAAAAAATTTCAGATCAATGGAAGAGACGCAAAAAATATATATATTACTAGAACGAAGCCATGGGAACAAAAAACATAAACAAATCATAAAATACACCAGCTAAGTGACAGGGGTAAGGTATTTTTTACTTGGGCGGATCTTAATAGAATAATACCTCCTTCATTTTCTGATGACCTGATACAATTTTTTATGAAGTAATGTTGATTTTTGATTGTCTGGGTCATTCGTTCAATGTGCCATGACATTCAGAAATTTTGTTTGATTTTTTTATACAAGAGTCCCAAAGGCTTGGAACAAGTGAGACTATGGCAATTGGAATATGTTGTGATGCTGAATGGAGTGGGGAAGAAAAAAAAAGGTTGGGAAGTACCTGGCTATTCTGATCTGTTCACAAAACATGGCTAGTGGCATGTTAAGCAACTTTTCGATTCTGATTTTTTCGTTTGCTCATCACGAGGCCACTAAGAAAAATAGTTCCTCTCAGGACCAATGTCATATTTCAAGCTGTGTGGAGGGTCTTTTTAGGAAAGGAAGGACTGGAAGTTCTGGGAAGGAAAATGAAATGAGGGGTGGGTAGGAATCTGAGGGTCAATGTGTCCAGGAGTGACGGACGTATGAATCCATCCATCCCGCTGCGGTGCAAGGCGATGGCGATGTTCCAAGAAAGTCTAGCTGGAGAGGTCAAAATTTTCCCACAACCAGTCTCTCACGATCTGGCCTGCCACGTAGTTTGTGGCAGGCCAGTTATCCGCCGCCAAGATCCATACACCTGACCCCGTGAACCCGGGCATCCCTGCTAAGTCACCAATGAATTGTGCTCTATCGCCAGAAGGATAATTAACATCAGAGTGGTTTGTCGTGGGCGCTAAGCATAAAGCAGGATAGCAATGTTTTTGGGTGACTTGTTCTGCTCCAAACGTTCATAGACGTGAAAGGAAATAGAATTATTATTGCTTCCCTGATATTGGTATAGATTTTGTGCTTTTATAATTACCGCAGCGATTCACGGCTACGGTACCGTGACGGTATAAAAAGGCAATAAACATACGTTTCTTAACACAATACTGCTGCAACTCTTTCAAAAGATGAGATGCACAAGCTAAGTAGGTCTGTTTCCTCCGAAGGAAAAAAAGTCATAATTTTCTTGTATCTCTCACACACACCGCACCGTGAAGTCTCCGTAGACCCTTACCAATACTACTTGCCGTGACGATAATTTTGAAAGTATGAAATATAGTTACGAGGATAATATTGAAGTGTGAGTGAATTCCAAAAATGCAAAAACGTCAAATGTCAATGCGCCGATGGTTTTTCTTTTGTTACATATACTATAGCAAGTCAGTCGAAAATGAATCAAATATTGAACGTATGTCTGCACCCCCACAAAGGAAACAAATCACGCAATGTGCAGTGTGTTAACTGTAATGTCCTCCGCGTGCAAAGCCGTATCTTCTCCAAGCATAAACTTATAATTAAAGTGTGTTTATCGGAAGTGACCTGCCAGGTAAGTATGTTTCTGTATCCATTTGTAAATAGTAAAATCAGTTAGAACCTAAGCATTCCTAATAAATTGTACAGCGCCCTTGAGGTGATTTTTCACAAAAACGGCGCTTTATAAATTATCCAATTATTATTATTATTATTATACAATCATGATCATACATCTCCCTCACACGTATAAAGAAAATGAAAGGCAATTCCCGTTGCAAAAAAGTAATAGGTAATTTGGAGGATTTTTTGTCTCATCTTTATTTAATGTGTAAGAAAGAACTGCAGCATTATAGCGATAAGGAAGTAGCCTTTTTTGCCGCCATGTTACCGTGACCGTAAATCGTCACGGTAATTATGAAAGGAAATTGAAATAAAAGGGAAGGAGAAATTATTGGTGAAGACAGATTGAACACAATATTATAATCTCGAACAAATATTCTCAGAAAACCTGCCTAATCGAATATTTGACCTCTCTTTAGAAAATAACCTATTTTACCAATTTAATATTCATGAAAATACAAATTTTGGACACTTCCATTAATTATGACACCATTTTTTCGATTGTTGCTACATTTAAATAAATAACAGGTAAATTTGACCAAAAGCGTGGGATAAAAGTCAAGGATGTACTGACTCATTTTTAATGAAGAAATGTCAGCAAATTCCAAGGACGGGAGTGGTTTAAATAATTATAATAACAGTTGAGTTTTGTGTTGTTCCTGATATCATACATGAAACAACTTGGCCTAACAGTATTACAAGACAAAATCACTAGGTACTAATTGTTTTTTTTTTCTGTAGGTATATGAGTGTACAGTGAAGTTATATAAATTATATACCGGTACAGAAATTATTTAAAAATTGCAATCTCACAAAAGAAGAAGCTAGTTCTTGTGCTTGATGAACGAGTTACACTAATTATAACTGAAATAGAATAACATTATGCAATAGGTAAGTATATAATAGGATCAATTGAGACTTCTGGATCATCTATATGTGTAGGTGTACATACATAGAATACGGTCACATACTAAAATATTGTACACTTAGAAGAATTTCGAAAAATCAAAATAAAATAGAGATGAATATAGATTAATAATAAATAGAAAGAAAGAGAAAAACTGGTAATTATTTAGTTAATTATTCCTGATGAAGTGTAGCTTCAGTTTGTTGATATCTTTACTTTTGTTATTGACAGTTAGAGGATGCAAGATTTTTTTAAAGTGAAAACTTCTTTAGCACCTTTGTGATTTAAAACTCGATGAAACGGAAACGAGCGACACTAAAAAAAGACAACACTAGGATTTAGCCTGGGAGAGAATGAGATTATTTATTTGATTCACTGGTGCTCGGTTCCAGTACGATTAAACCACAGCCCCACGCAAGTCTCCTTTGGTGTAGTGGTATAAAGCGCCTGACGAACATAAGCGGCCAGACATTTATCAGACCAAGGATGGAATCATACGAAATACAGGACGAAATAAATATTTTTATTTTTGTGAAACAATATCCAATTTTCAAACCTTTCCAAAATGAACAGGCCAAAGACAACGCAAAAGAAAGCGACATCTAGCGACTCTAATACTAATAAGAAGATTACCAAATGTATAGGAAAAGGTGCACTGAAATTCGAGGGCGGTGCTTCGTAGCCTCCGTCCTCTTGTCGACTTTAGTTTTCTGATGGTTTCACTTCTACCGCGTGTAAATTACCAAGGAAATGTTTTTGATAAAAACACATCAAAATTGTCACCGGAGACTAAAAGATAATTTTAATTTTTTTCTCCAAATTATGTCAGGAATCACTGGTTAAAAGTAAGTCAAGAACATCCTGTATAACAATAATTTAACATTTTTTGTATTATCAGAAATCTGATATCATAAATCAGCAAAAATCTGACGAATGGTGAGCTATATAGCATGAAAATTGCATATCTTTTTCTTTCTAACATTTTATTTTTCTGTTAAGCGTCGATGACGCAGAGCGAGTTTACAAGCTACTATCTGGGAAATTTACTATCTGTTAGTAAACTCGCTCAGTGTCATCTAGCAGATTGCTGACAATCTACGAAAATAGTTGAAAGTTGAGGTCAACTGTACTCGCTACACGCTTGCTCGTGATTGGTTCGTGATGTTTTTCAAGATGGCTGCCAATAAACAGCTGATTTCGACTGTCAAACATCACAGAATTAGTTCACTCAGGCATCGTTATTCTTGTTACTGGCGCCAGCAGCGACCTCAGTTTACTACGCTACTGAGCGAGTGGACAGTTTTGTGTGTCATCGTGACAATCTCACTCGCCGATTTAACCGCTTTTAAACTTAGTAGATAGTAGCCTGTAAACTCGCTCTGTGTCATCGAGCCTTTAGTAGGCGATTAAATTAAATTTGGGTTGAAAAAGGAGTCGAGATGCTTTTGTAGTTTATTATAACATATTATATTTGATTATCGTAGCACAATAAATCACAAACGATGAGTTCTGAACTTATGAAATTTGCGAAGCGTTTTTGTTTGAAATTTATAGGTCAACACAACCATGTTTATAATGCAATACCATAGACATCCAAATGGATAGACAAGCAGTTACAGATGAGGGGTAAAACCAAACTATGGAGAGCGAAGAGGGGAAAGATGACTGTCATTCGTTGAACAATCAATCTGACAGTATATAGGCATCTCGCATTACAATATCACCATTTAGTTCTTAAAAGCAAATCTGCTTTGAATGAATAGACCTTTTTACATGGGAGCGCGAATTGCTTTCCACGTTCAAAACTTATTTGCTAAGGCCAAATGCTCGCCCCAAAAAGACTCGCGCCAATACACATATCAATATTTTCTTGCCGTGTTTAGTTAAAACACTTTTACAAATGTTTCATAATTTACTTACCCCTGTAACCAGCGACGAGCACATTGGAGTACCGCCCACATTCGCTATGTGCATATTGATACGTAGATATATTGTATAGCACAAGCTGCCGTTATTTCGTTAAATGTATGGATGTCAGCTTCTCGCTGTTCACGGCAAGAATGATGACGTCACACATTTTAGATTCAAGCTAGGCTATATCCCCTCCCCATGGAGCGAGCCGGTTCCAAGGAGGAGCTACAGCCGGCGCCATGTGGAGGGGGAAATAATACGTTTTTATCACTTAGGGCAGGTCCAGATATATTCATATGTCCGTGTGCAATACTATTTTATCAAGGGTTAAGCAGTTTAGATTAACTGCCAAAAATAAACGGATCCCATTTTGTGTGGGTTTTATTTTTTTTATTTTTAATAAAATTGAAGATTTCAGAAAATGAGTTTTGAACTCTGGCAAAGCCGGGTAAGAATTAGGGTACACACTATGCTAATAATTGGTTTAGCGAAACTTTCTCGAATTTTTGATTTGTGTTTAACTGCCAATAGAAAAGCGACAACTTAATTGAGCCCCATTATTTACTAGCTGGCTGGATCTGAATTGCCGGTTTGCCCCGCTTGGATCCTGCCATTTGACCTATCATGCTTAGGACGGGTGTCGTCATCGCGGGCAGTGGCGTAACCAGTACTGGACTGACCACAGTGCAGAAAGGGCTGTAGCCCCGGGCTCGTAAATTCGTAGGGGCTACAGGGCCGGCAAATACAATGAAAAAAAACGTATAGTCTGTATAGTTAATTTGAATGGCAAGGCCATTTGTTCTTTTCAACTCGTTGATTGATTGAAACTCCGGTTTAATGAACGACAATTTGTTTTGAATTAAAATGTCATTTTTCAAATTGAACTGATTTTATTAAGAATTCAGACAAGTCATAAAGTTTAATTAAATGAAGACAATATTATCGAAAATCAATCGAAAACGTAAAAACAGAAAAATCAGAAAAAGATACGATCACATCTCGGACACGAACCCAAAACGGGACCAAAAATTGTCTCCGTAAACCAACATTTCATTTACATTTTTTACTCGAAATAATGAAAAAAATCTCTGATTAAAGTAAATCAAGCACGTTCCTCAACAATATGCGTATTTTTTGAAATGTGTATTTCTGGAAAATTCGTGCTAAACTTGACTAGTAAAGTCAAATTTTTGTGCTTTTTTAAGAGAGTGCGCGCTTTTTAGCTAATGCGCAATCAATACTACATTAGAGAACTCCAGTCCAATTTTTTTTTAATGAATAATGGAATAATGACCTTCTAACTTAAATAACTGCATTTTTATTTTTATTTTTATTTTTAGAGTTAGTTTCAATAGTTAAAATAATTGAAAAGTTTTAATTTTTCAATACCCCCCGAAAATCACCGTATGTATGGTGAATCGTGTGACGTCATCATCGAAAAATTAGTATAGGATCGAGCAATCAGCTGATCTACTGCCGCCATTTTGAATTCCGTTGTTCGAAGTATTCTCCCCAGAAATAGCACTACTGTTTGTTTTGTGCGGTAGTTTTTGAATATTTTCAATAATAGAGATAAACTAATAAGAAGTACCTTTATTTTTGAAACATTATTCGGGCCTAAATAATGTTTCAATAAACACAACAGCTAAATCTCTATAAACAGTATGTAAATAAAAGAATAAATTAATACGATGGCTTGTGTCATATCATACATTCCCATACAATGACATTACGGTGACGTCACCACTAAAATTTCAATAATGCCAACTTGACGGCGTGTTTTACGATCCGATGAAGAATGGACTTTTTAATATTTTTTTTAAAACTCGGCGTTCAATATTATTAAATAAAACTTATAAATTCAGAATCAGCGTTTATTGGTCTATATCATAGGTTTCCAACGTGGGCGATAACGCCCCCTTGGGGGCGATTCAGACCTTCAGGAGGGCGGTAGAAGGCAAACAGAAAATTGGGGGGCGTTTCAGACTTTCAGGGGGGCGGTAGGAGACCCACAGAAACCCATAGCTAGTTTACTAGCACATATCGAAGAAGTCGAAGATATGCTAAAAGAATACGAACTGCACATGGTGATGATGAGCGAAACCTGTATTATCAATGAAATTAACCAAAGGAAACAACAATCAATCAAAATGATAAAAAATTCTTAGATTTTTTTGAAGAATGGTGCCGTTAGCAAATAAATAAAAGAGACTTGAGAAAATCATCTGTGGAGATTTTAATATTCAATACAAAAAGCACAAGATTACAAATCATCATAAATTGCCTAGGTAGGAAGCAACTTGTCAGAATATGAAAAAACTCTAAAACCCTGATTGATTCGGTAATTTCAAATGACTTTTACGCGGAAGTTAATGCTGCGGAAGAATTCAAAATCAATCTGATCACGAAACAATTATTTCAAAATTAGATATAATAGTCCGAAGCCTCAGGGAATACGAAGTATAATATATATACAGGAATAAAAAGAACTATAATAAGGATAAATTGTGTACGGCATTACAAAACAAAAAGTGGATCTGCGATAACCAAGGAAATTTAAACAGAAAAGCCGATGAACTACATAATAGGACACCTGAAAACAGTAGTAAATGAACTAATGCCAACAACTAATATATATTTATATATAAAATGAATTCCTGTTTTCCTTGGTCACGCCTTCATTTCACTTTTTTTTTTAAAGTTTCCTAATACTTTGTAGAAGGTTCTTACGGAAAGAAAATTTAAGAAATTTGCGCAGAAAATTGGATAATTTCAGAAAACTTAACGACTATTTTAACTTCACACGTTTGACAGTTCGCGCGTTTCACGAAATTGAATAGTGTTTTTGAACTTTTTTATCGTAAAAAAGAATTATCTATGGATTATTTAAATTATAGATATTTTAAATAGTACCTACGTTAGGTACCAATTTTGATTGATTGTTCTTATAGTATATAAAAATGAATATTTGTATTGAATGAAAAGCGAAAATTTGAATAAAAAAATTGTAATAGGTGGCACGCGAAATGTTTGAAAATTGAATGTACTGGGACTGATTATATGGAACGCGGTAGGGGGATTGGTGGGACGGGGAAGTAGAAGAGGGGAGGGGGTAGGCATATTAAAAGAAAAAAATAAATAGTATACCTACGAAATCCCTATATCTTCTAAAATAACAAAGGGAAACAGCTTATAAAGCCTGTAAAATACAATTTCCAGAAGAAAGGTGGGAAACCTGTAAGAAACTTAGAAACATATATAGGTACAGAAATAAAACATACCAAATTCGTATTCTAGGTAAAAAATTATTACCTCTCAAAGAGATTCAAGAAAAATGTGGACTACACTTAAAGAAATTATGAGTGACAAACAGAGTGAAAACATTAAGGAAGTTCGGTTCCCGATGGAGTTGAAGATGATAAAACTAAAATAGCCAAATTTTACACTAAGTGTCGAAAACATAAATAAGAGTATTTCATTATTCACATATACTTCTTCTCAATCATCGGAAAGAAGAGAGAATAATAGTATTTTCAGGTAACAGTGAGTATTTAATGAAAATTTTTAATACGATGACACAAAAATCATCGACGTCTGGAATTACTATAAGCATAATTAAATTTAAGTAGTTGCACTAATAAATTAATCTGTGTTATAGGAATTTTTTCCGCAGTCGTGGAAAACTTCCATAATAACACCAGTGCCCAAAATAATAAATGCTAAAAATTTCGAAGACCTCAGAAAAATAAATGGATAACCTAAATATGAACAAATACTAGAATCCATGAATCCATAGTTAAAGAACAGATGAGAAAATTTATTTTAAAAAAATAACAATTATTATAAGCAATAATTATCAGCCTGAAACACTCATCCACATTGAAAAATCTTCCGAGAAAAGATACATGACGCCAACGGGACTTGAACCCGTGTCCTCTCGATTGCCGGTCGATTGCTCTTGACCACTGAGCTATGGCGGCTTATCTTGTACCCGCCAAATGATTCAATATATGCTAGTGTTTCATTCAACAATTACTGCTTATTATATTTTTTTTTTCCACCTGAAAACAACCAACTTTATTTTTGCGAGAGAAACATTGTAAGTGTTAAGTCCCTCGCTAGGTGGCGTCGAGACAAATTATGTCTTCATTTTATTGGGGAAATACTTAAACTTGTCAAATATTAATTATTATTTTTAATTGTAAAACTAACGTTTTTAAGACAAGATTTTTTATGCATAGCACAAAGGGTAACAATTATTATAAGCAATAATTATCAGCCTGAAACACTCATCCACATTGAAAAATCTTCCGAGAAAAGATACATGACGCCAACGGGACTTGAACCCGTGTCCTCTCGATTGCCGGTCGATTGCTCTTGACCACTGAGCTATGGCGGCTTATCTTGTACCCGCCAAATGATTCAATATATGCTAGTGTTTCATTCAACAATTACTGCTTATTATATTTTTTTTTCCACCTGAAAACAACCAACTTTATTTTTGCGAGAGAAACATTGTAAGTGTTAAGTCCCTCGCTAGGTGGCGTCGAGACAAATTATGTCTTCATTTTATTGGGGAAATACTTAAACTTGTCAAATATTAATTATTATTTTTAATTGTAAAACTAACGTTTTTAAGACAAGATTTTTTATGCATAGCACAAAGGGTAACAATTATTATAAGCAATAATTATCAGCCTGAAACACTCATCCACATTGAAAAATCTTCCGAGAAAAGATACATGACGCCAACGGGACTTGAACCCGTGTCCTCTCGATTGCCGGTCGATTGCTCTTGACCACTGAGCTATGGCGGCTTATCTTGTACCCGCCAAATGATTCAATATATGCTAGTGTTTCATTCAACAATTACTGCTTATTATATTTTTTTTTCCACCTGAAAACAACCAACTTTATTTTTGCGAGAGAAACATTGTAAGTGTTAAGTC
The DNA here is from genome assembly GCA_917880885.1 of Limnephilus marmoratus. NCBI lineage: Eukaryota > Metazoa > Arthropoda > Insecta > Trichoptera > Limnephilidae > Limnephilus > Limnephilus marmoratus. Next base: position 13,695,289 of record OU862935.1, read on the forward strand.
CCTCGCTAGGTGGCGTCGAGACAAATTATGTCTTCATTTTATTGGGGAAATACTTAAACTTGTCAAATATTAATTATTATTTTTAATTGTAAAACTAACGTTTTAAAGACAAGATTTTTTATGCATAGCACAAAGGGTAACAATTATTATAAGCAATAATTATCAGCCTGAAACACTCATCCACATTGAAAAATCTTCCGAGAAAAGATACATGACGCCAACGGGACTTGAACCCGTGTCCTCTCGATTGCCGGTCGATTGCTCTTGACCACTGAGCTATGGCGGCTTATCTTGTACCCGCCAAATGATTCAATATATGCTAGTGTTTCATTCAACAATTACTGCTTATTATATTTTTTTTTTTTTTTTTTTTTTTTTTTTTTTTTTCCACCTGAAAACAACCAACTTTATTTTTGCGAGAGAAACATTGTAAGTGTTAAGTCCCTCGCTAGGTGGCGTCGAGACAAATTATGTCTTCATTTTATTGGGGAAATACTTAAACTTGTCAAATATTAATTATTATTTTTAATTGTAAAACTAACGTTTTTAAGACAAGATTTTTTATGCATAGCACAAAGGGTAACAATTATTATAAGCAATAATTATCAGCCTGAAACACTCATCCACATTGAAAAATCTTCCGAGAAAAGATACATGACGCCAACGGGACTTGAACCCGTGTCCTCTCGATTGCCGGTCGATTGCTCTTGACCACTGAGCTATGGCGGCTTATCTTGTACCCGCTACCTGTGATAATTATTGCTTATAATAATTGTTACCCTTTGTGCTATGCATAAAAAATCTTGTCTTAAAAACGTTAGTTTTACAATTAAAAATAATAATTAATATTTGACAAGTTTAAGTATTTCCCCAATAAAATGAAGACATAATTTGTCTCGACGCCACCTAGCGAGGGACTTAACACTTACAATGTTTCTCTCGCAAAAATAAAGTTGGTTGTTTTCAGGTGGAAAAAAAAATATAATAAGCAGTAATTGTTGAATGAAACACTAGCATATATTGAATCATTTGGCGGGTACAAGATAAGCCGCCATAGCTCAGTGGTCAAGAGCAATCGACCGGCAATCGAGAGGACACGGGTTCAAGTCCCGTTGGCGTCATGTATCTTTTCTCGGAAGATTTTTCAATGTGGATGAGTGTTTCAGGCTGATAATTATTGCTTATAATAATTGTTACCCTTTGTGCTATGCATAAAAAATCTTGTCTTAAAAACGTTAGTTTTACAATTAAAAATAATAATTAATATTTGACAAGTTTAAGTATTTCCCCAATAAAATGAAGACATAATTTGTCTCGACGCCACCTAGCGAGGGACTTAACACTTACAATGTTTCTCTCGCAAAAATAAAGTTGGTTGTTTTCAGGTGGAAAAAAAAAATATAATAAGCAGTAATTGTTGAATGAAACACTAGCATATATTGAATCATTTGGCGGGTACAAGATAAGCCGCCATAGCTCAGTGGTCAAGAGCAATCGACCGGCAATCGAGAGGACACGGGTTCAAGTCCCGTTGGCGTCATGTATCTTTTCTCGGAAGATTTTTCAATGTGGATGAGTGTTTCAGGCTGATAATTATTGCTTATAATAATTGTTACCCTTTGTGCTATGCATAAAAAATCTTGTCTTAAAAACGTTAGTTTTACAATTAAAAATAATAATTAATATTTGACAAGTTTAAGTATTTCCCCAATAAAATGAAGACATAATTTGTCTCGACGCCACCTAGCGAGGGACTTAACACTTACAATGTTTCTCTCGCAAAAATAAAGTTGGTTGTTTTCAGGTGGAAAAAAAAATATAATAAGCAGTAATTGTTGAATGAAACACTAGCATATATTGAATCATTTGGCGGGTACAAGATAAGCCGCCATAGCTCAGTGGTCAAGAGCAATCGACCGGCAATCGAGAGGACACGGGTTCAAGTCCCGTTGGCGTCATGTATCTTTTCTCGGAAGATTTTTCAATGTGGATGAGTGTTTCAGGCTGATAATTATTGCTTATAATAATTGTTACCCTTTGTGCTATGCATAAAAAATCTTGTCTTAAAAACGTTAGTTTTACAATTAAAAATAATAATTAATATTTGACAAGTTTAAGTATTTCCCCAATAAAATGAAGACATAATTTGTCTCGACGCCACCTAGCGAGGGACTTAACACTTACAATGTTTCTCTCGCAAAAATAAAGTTGGTTGTTTTCAGGTGGAAAAAAAAAATATAATAAGCAGTAATTGTTGAATGAAACACTAGCATATATTGAATCATTTGGCGGGTACAAGATAAGCCGCCATAGCTCAGTGGTCAAGAGCAATCGACCGGCAATCGAGAGGACACGGGTTCAAGTCCCGTTGGCGTCATGTATCTTTTCTCGGAAGATTTTTCAATGTGGATGAGTGTTTCAGGCTGATAATTATTGCTTATAATAATTGTTACCCTTTGTGCTATGCATAAAAAATCTTGTCTTAAAAACGTTAGTTTTACAATTAAAAATAATAATTAATATTTGACAAGTTTAAGTATTTCCCCAATAAAATGAAGACATAATTTGTCTCGACGCCACCTAGCGAGGGACTTAACACTTACAATGTTTCTCTCGCAAAAATAAAGTTGGTTGTTTTCAGGTGGAAAAAAAAAATATAATAAGCAGTAATTGTTGAATGAAACACTAGCATATATTGAATCATTTGGCGGGTACAAGATAAGCCGCCATAGCTCAGTGGTCAAGAGCAATCGACCGGCAATCGAGAGGACACGGGTTCAAGTCCCGTTGGCGTCATGTATCTTTTCTCGGAAGATTTTTCAATGTGGATGAGTGTTTCAGGCTGATAATTATTGCTTATAATAATTGTTACCCTTTGTGCTATGCATAAAAAATCTTGTCTTAAAAACGTTAGTTTTACAATTAAAAATAATAATTAAAAAAATAACATTCTTGTAAGACAGCAGGGTTTAGAAACAAATTGATATTCATAATGGAAAACCAGTAGGTATGGGATCAGAAAAAAATCACAATAGTAGTATTCTTGGATTTTAGACATGTTTTTGAAACGATAGACAGAGAAACACTAATAATAAAAATAAAAAAAATTATTTTAACTTATGAGTAAAACCTCAAATTGTAATATTTAAATAAATGAAGACAATATAAGCAAAACTCAATCGAAAATCTGGAAACAGAAAAATCAGAAAAATATATTGACACCTCTGGGACACGAAACCGGAAAGCAAGAGGTCCAAGAGGTGTCAATATGTTTTCCTGATTTTTCTGTTTCCAGATTTTCGATTGAGTTTCGCTTATATTGTCGTCATTTATTTAAATAAAATTAAAAATAGAAAATAAAGAAATAAAATTGGAGATGCTATATCGGAAGAACAACAAGTAAACCTCGGAGTTCCTCAAGGGTCTGTGTTCCGACCGCTCCTATTTATTAAGTATATATATTAATGATATAGTGAAGTACCTAAAGTACTGTTCCATCAAACTTTTGCTGATGACATACTTTTATATATTATACCAAATAATCAAAAAAAGCTTTTTTTAAAGAATACTTCTATATTATACATATATTAAAGTTTATTTTAAGTTTTTTAAACTGAAAATAAATGTAACTAAAAGTAAATTCATGGTATTATAGAAGAAACTCAACAAAATTACTACCCTAAATATAGAAAATGACTATATTGAAGAAGTAGAAGAAATTAAATACTCAGGAATCATAAACCCATAACAAATTAAAACTAAACACTAACTTTGAAATGTTAAATTAAAAAATTACAGAAAAGGTTAATTTCTTAAATAGGATAAAGGGGAAGTGAGAGGTCAAAACACGGAAATCGGTCTACAATACCACTGTAGCGTGTCACGTGAATTAATGCACAAGTGTAATCTTTCTGAGCAATAAAACCCAAGTAAAAATAATGAAATAATTCAGAACGGTTCCATGCCAACTCAGAATTAAACTCAGAAACACCTCAGAAAGGTCATTAAAAGCTATGAAAAAATAATTTTAAAATTGCCGGTAACCCTAACCTAACTTAACCAATATTTTTTTATCATCACTCTTAATGACCTTTATGCTGCATCCCCCCCACCCGTTGTGGTAAATATAATCGTGATGACAATTGCTGTTCCAGATTTACGAGCTGGGGGGCGCGCTAGAAAAAAAAATATTCTCAAAGTGGGCGGTGGGCAAAAAAAGGTTGGGAATCTATGGTCTATATGAACATATTTTTTTAAGCCATAATATTTTTCACTGGAGTTCCTTATTATTGATGTTCTTTTTTTATATTAGCTCCACTTGAGGCCCTGAGGAAAATAATTCCCAAGGAAAATAATCTCTTCTTTGGGGATACTGTGTGGAGGGTCTTTTGGGGAAAGGAAGGAGAAGGTATGAGGGGTGGGTAGGAATCTGGGAGTCAGTGTCTACAGGAGTGACGGACGAATGAATCCATCGCTTCCACTGCAGAAGAGAGAGGTCAAAAGGTTTCCATCAACTAGTCTCTCCCGATCCGGCCTGCCACGCAGCTGATGGGCAGATACAACCACCACCAAAACCCGAACAAAACTAACACCATGAACCCTGCTGTCACCAAACTTAGCGAACCACTTGGAATGACCTATGACAGAAGTGTTGGTTATCCATGTCAAATTGAAAGTGTTGACTGTCAAACTGAAAGTGTCTGGGGATATAGAGCCAATTAATACTAGCTTCATGATTTTAACACGAGGACTGATAAAGACCTATCTGTTATTTAAAACGGCTTTGGAAAATTCAGGGTTCTCTTGACTATAAATCCAGCTCTGTGCATACCTCCGCAAAAACCACCTTGTGCAAAATGAGATATGGAAGTCCCGTATGCCCCGTCCGGGATGCACGTGATGCCATAGATACACCGTCCACTTTCGGCATAAACAACAGTCAGGAACCCGCTTCAGCTAATTACCACAACACGTCTCCAACATCCACACACAGTCGGCCAGTTAGTCCGATCCGCCAGATATTTAGAAAATGAATGCACAGTTTTTTGACCTCCTGGCTTACAATATTTATGGCCCGTGTCATCGATACATCTTGTCTAGATTCGAGTGCCATCTTTTGGTATCAGGTTTACCTTAATGTCAGGGAAGCTGGCTTTCTAGATGTTGCGATTCACATACACGTGTAAGTTAGGCTGGCCCGACAAAGTATGGAAATTTATTTTTTACATAAACCCCACTCAAGAGGCCTTCAGGAATATGATTTCCCTCAGATACCCCTTCTTATCTTTGGGGATGTTGTGTGGAGGGTATTTTAAGGGAAAGGATGGAGGAAAAGTTCGGGAAGGAATCTGGGGGTCATTGCGATTATATCTAATTCACATACGTACATAGATAGTACAACTTTAACATGATAAATAATTATGAACACGAACATTAATTTTCACATAATTATCAATAATTGGAAGAGTTGGCAACACAGTATGGCATCTACATCTCAACTCATCAGAACCAGAGTCGAGTTAGCCTCTTAGAAGCTTTTAAACGCTATCCACCACTTACCCGCCCGGGTATAAGTAACAGATTGTTACTCCTTCAAGGCTCTCGCAAGATTCTATTTTTTTTGTTTGTTAAACAAGCTAGATTTATTTATTTTGAACGAATCTAGACCTCCAGTGTCCCTGCATACGTTGTTGGAAAGCAGTATGCAAGTGCTTAACAGGAAAAACAAAATGCAAATAATAACCTCTTAGAAGCCGGGCGTATTGTACAGTCGTACAGGGCCCGCAGATACTGCAGATAGTAAACAACTGCTGACAGTTGAATGCTACTGTTGGATTTGGCAGCTATAAAATACTTGTAAAAAACCTTTGACTGTGCAAAAGCGCATGGTCCAATTAATAGATTGCCCTACTTTAATAAGTCAGACTCCTACGTCATACCTAATATGTCCGTCAACAAAAAATTATCATGAAATCAAGCTAATAGGTCCAAGTGGTTAACAAGTGGATTGCAACCTTTAGAATATAGGCGTTAGCTGTCCTTGTTATACAAAATTACGATGGAAGTTTTCCATAGTTTTCATAGTTGGGAAACACACCTAATGCACGCCCAACCCATGTACACGATTGATATTTGTCACATGAGAAAGGGTCGCTTTCACGACTCATTCTTGAGCTCAAAAGCTCTGTACCAGTGTCCTCTGTGTTTCCTCCTTCCTACAAATTGGGTCTCTCAGAGACCCATGTTCACTCCTTTCTCTCCTCAAAAAGAGCATCAGCATGACCCATGTTCACTCCTTTCTCTCCTCAAAAAGAGCATCAGCATGACCCATGTTCACTCCTTTCTCTCCTCAAAAAGAGCATCAGCATGACCCATGTTCATTCCTTCCTTTCCTCAAAAAGAGCATCAGCATGATCCATGTTCACTCCTTCCTTTCCTCAAAAAGAGCATCAGAATGTCCCATGTTCAGTCCTTCCTTTCCTCAAAAAGAGCATCAGAATGACCCATGTTCACTCCTTCCTCTCCTCAAAAATACCCTCTACACAGCATCCCCAAAGATGGCACAGGCCCTGAGGAAAATTATTTTCCTGACAGTCTCCTGTGTGAAGTTGATGTAAAAAAATAGTTAATTAAATTAGCTGCCCACCCTAACGTAAGTGTAGCGATATCTCTAAAACCGCGGTATGCTCGGGGACAGCTTTTACCAAATTTGGACATTTCGTTATTTAGTAGAACGACTTGTATTTTTATGCCCACTGTGCTAAACTGTATAATTCTTTTTTAAAGGCCGATAGGATGCTGTCATCGGTCTTTTCCTTCTGTTTCTTATACTTAAAGTTGTCAGACCCTAAAGCTTGGAATAAACTACCAAATGAAGTAAGACGAACAAAAAAGTTCAAAGCCGAACTTAAAATGTATTTTTATTATTTTGAGTTTCGCCGTCCGAAGTTAATAGAAATAATGATATCCAGGAGGTCTAAGATGGACGATCGACAAAATCTTGTATCAAAACGATATTGACCAAATCCGTCATCTATGGTCAGTTATCAATGTTAACAGATAACCGACGATTGATATATTTTATCGCAATCTCCATAGTATCAGATAAGTTACGGTTAACTTTCAATATACACTGATTTTTTAATGAAACCGTTAGTTATGTAAAATTACCTGCTTATTTAAAGAACGGATTGAACTAACGAAGTTCTCAGAATTGAAAGAAGTCGTACCCGCGATCCATAGACTTAAATAATGTATCTAAGACGCAATCAATTTATTTCGTTAAATCTCTGAGAAACGAAAATGGTTGAAATATGACTAAAGATCGCATTATATAATTAATTCCCGTTTAGTGTCAAAAGGTAATATGCGGACTGTCGATGCATAATTAGGTTATTAGTACTTTAATGCAACATTGCTAATCTATATATAAAAAAAAAAATTATGCTTACTTATAAATATATGAGTTGTCTATGCGTTGCTAAACCATTCATCCGATTTCGATGAAACTTTGGGGATTTGATGTGCGCATGCCCGCAATGGTTTCTATATACATGTATGTATATGCTGTTTGAAAACTGAATGTATCGGGATTGAATGTATGAAATGCGGGAAGGGGGAGGGACACTCGGGAGGGGGGTTCGCGTGACGGGGGAAGCGGGAGAGGGGAGTGGGGAGAGGAAAAGCGGAGAAGGTGGAGTGGGAACGCGTGAGAGGAAGGGAATGCGGGAGAGGAAGGGGAGGCGGAAGGGGAACGGGACGAATGGGAGAGGACACGCAGGGAGAAACAATTTCTTTATTAAGTGGCATAGATATTTATCGATTTCTCTATACCTGACCCCCTGGGGGAGTATGGCTACTGGCTTCTACCCGTGGCTCCATCCTACTGACTTTCTCTTGTGTTGCATTCAATGTATTTAATTGTTATTAAATTAACATGACGCCAAAAGGTAAATTTGAGATTTTTAAAGAAATAAAAAATAACGTATCTAGCAACGTATTATTAATAACATTACTGTTCATATCAAAAACATCAACGCATGAGGAGTACTGAAACCGTCCCAATAAAGCTCCCTCGAAGAAGATATTGTAATGTATATATTTTTTTACTTTCAAACTGAATTCTTCTTCTTCTTTCGTATGGTGGGGGGGGGGGGGGGTCAGAGAGGGACATCTAGGTCTGCGAGCCAGTCAGGGCCTCAGGCGTTGCCATGTGAACCTCATCGATCCCGCCGGGGAATGAATGGAGCGGGAATTCGTTGACCACATGTTCGGTGGTCTACACCGCACCGCATTCACACATCGCCGACTCTTTAAGGTCCCATATATGCATCATGTGAGGCTATGGGAGCACCTTATCCTATTGATGGCGAATGAGAACCCAGGCTGACTCTCAGTGGGGTCTTGAACGAGATGAGCATTTTTCACGTTGACCGATTGCCACTCAAGCTTAAGGCATCACCGAGGAACCGGCTAAGGGGCGCGGAAGCTGAGTGTGGTTCGCGACTAGACCGAACGTCATGCGCATTCTTGCTGGGACTGCAAATCGATTGGAGAGGACTCCCAACCGTTTGCCATGCCCTTATTACTTATCTACTGTGTCTTCCTCCCAAACAGGTGCTTGTAGGATACGCTGGATACAATCACCCAGCGCTTGCCACCTCGTGGACTTTCACCAACCTGTCCCATTGTCTTGTCTATTTTTGTTATACTAACACATATTGTATCTGTATTTCCCGCTAAGCACTTGCATACTGCTTGCTAACAACGTATGCAGGGACATTGGAGGTCTAGTTTCGTTATCAAATGTAGAGTCGTTTATACCAAAAAAATTAGAGTCCTTGCAAGAGCCTTGAAGGGGTAACCATCTGTTACCTATACCAGCGCGGGTAAGTGGTGGGTCCTCCAATGCCACTCAAGGTTCCACCTATCTTCTGGGGTGAGAGGTGGTCGAGGGAGTCTTTCTCCTTCTGTCCAGAAGGGTTCATGGAGCCTCATGAATGAGTTTTTCTTTTGCCCTGTTTAATTTATCTTTGTCTTACTAACCTATTTTTTGCATTTTGTTTTTCCTGTTAAGCACTTGCATACTGCTTACTAACAACGTATGCAAGGACACTGGAGGTCTAGATTCGTTCAAAATAAATAAATGTAGCTTAGTTTAACAAAAAAACTTAGAATCTTGCGAGAGCCTTGAAGGAGTAACCATCAGTTACTTATACCAGGGCGGGTAAGACGTGGATTACCTCCACTATCCAGAAGAGTTTTCGAGACTTCAAGCGGCATGCCGGGAGAGGAACGACATCATCGTGCAAAGGTATTGCCCTTTTTTGCAGCGCCTTCTTGTATTCCCTCAGTGACTGAATTAAAAAAGTATCACAAATTTGATGATATTTTTTGTGTGTCGGTACGTGGTTTTCATTGTTATCTTTAAATATAACATTGTGGTTAACTGTAAATGTTTTACTGCAACTTTGCACGTAACTCAATCTATTCTCCAATCATTGAAACTCTCCGTAAATTCTTAAAAAAATTACGAACATAACATAATTCTTTGACGATTGTGCTGTAAGTAAAATCTTCAACTTTAACTCCTTAGGCTAATTTGTTCGCTTTTCGGAACAACTCATATAGGTCTCCTATCATGGTTAGGAAACACCAAGGTTTATATTCAAATCTAAAAGTTAACCACAAAATAATTTTAATGTACACCTTTATGAAACCAAAGTTTCCGACCGCAATTTGATAAAAATTTAGCAAATTTTTTATTAATAGTTTTACATGAAACAACTGAAAAGTGAGTTGTCGATAAAGTTTATAACACATTTGCCTAATAAAATATACGTGTGTGTTAATTTCTTTATTAGTAATTTTGTATTAAAAAAACCGAAGGTGAGCAATTTTTAAAACCTTTTTTTTTTAAATTCAAAATGTTTATGTATCAAAAATTATTTGTTTATTTCGAATTATAAAATGTTACTTTTTCACCCTTAAAAAACAGTTTTTAGTTTTCGGATGCATTCAGATATAGTCTATTTATTTGGATTTTATTGCAGAGTGGAAATATTTTGACCTTCTGTTTTTTTATTTGTGTTGTGTGTACGTTGTCTGATTTTGGTAGTTTTATTGGTTTTGGTAAACTTGCACCAAAATATACCTGAGTAATTCGATTGTCGCTGTTGAATTATTTTTTGTTTCATCACGATGTCACCGAAAAATTGACTTAATTTGAAATAGTAGTTATGTATTTAGTGTTGAAAGGTGAAATAATTTATCTCTAAAAGCAATTTTAGATACTTACGCGTTTTTTAGAACATAAAACTTGAATAGAGATACGTTTTTTATTATGTTGTTTAATTTATAACCTCGTTTTATGAAAATATTATTTTTTATTAAGTGATAATATATTACAAAATAGTATTAATAATTCATTATTGCCAATGAGTAATAAAACTCATTTCGTAAAAGACAACATTACATAATTAATTGTTTTTACATAAGAATACGAATTTAAAAGGGAGTTTTTTTAAGAGTGTACATAGATTTTAAAACAGACTAGACAAACTTAACACAGTTAATTGAAAAATATAAACGATGCTCATCTCGTAGCATTCACAGGGTGACATCTGAGTCCCTAGACTGGCTCGCTAACCCCCCCTGATCTTCCTGTCTTCATCCTAGTCGGAACGGGGGACTTCGGGGGTTCCTCAGGGCACGCGTTCCTGCCCTGTGCCCTGCCTCGGTCCATAGTAAAAAGTAACCCCAGTCTTTCTTCACACAGCCTCTGGTCATCTTATCTGAAGAATAGCATTCAGTATTTTCGGTGAATGTTTGTCTTCTAGCTAAGTATATTTTTTTATGTGACAACACATAAAAGAGCTTCTGTCCGTACAGTGTAAAGACAAGGTAACTATATTGCCTCCCGGTTGAGCAGCGTTATGAAGCGGTTTAAGGCAGGGACTATAGGAGAGATTTAGTAACGAGATCCTTATTATATAAAGGAGGAAAAACGAATGCCGGTAGCTCATTCCACATAAGAGCCGACTTACATAAAAATCAGCTAAGAAACAAACCGTTATCATGAAGCCAAGATCAACTTACCGTTGTGGTGTTCCGCTCATGTCCGTCGAGATACACGCATCTTTTGAGCAGGCAGCATTGAATTACTCGTAGATCAGACTTAACACGCCTAAATTACGTCTGCGAATTAGAGATGGCAATCGATCGGATTGTTAAACAGACTTACCGCCCTCCTCCGCATGAAGTAGGATTATCCCAAATTCTTCTTTCAAGAAACCTCAAATGCAATAACAAAGCTACTATCAAAAAATGGTTGGAAGACTTCTTCATCGCTTAAACCACCATATTTAATAAATAATATGAAATAATACAAAATAGCAATATCAGATATGCGTTTCAAAGTATGAATGACATGATTGACTTGAAATTTACAACCCTTCAGAAATAATAAGATACTTTTTTTTTTAAGATTTTCACGGCCAAAAGCATTTTCGTTATATGTTTTTGGGGTGTTGTGCCGTGTTGCGCTACCTCCTTCTTTAGCCAACGTTTCGGACATCGTTGCAGTGTCCATCATCAGGGCAGATCCGGCAGATCCGGTAGAACTTTACACATCTACCGGATCTGCCGGATCTGCCCTGATGATGGACACTGCAACGATGTCCGAAACGTTGGCTAAAGAAGGAGGTAGCGCAACACGGCACAACACCCCAAAAACATATAACGAAAATAAGATACTTACTTAAATTACATTGCACAGTGAGAAACCACTTAAGATTTCAAAAATGATTACTTGTGAATAGAAAACTTTAATTGTTATTAGCGGCTACCATGTGTTATGGCGTAGATAATTTATACACTCGTAAAATTTGAATTATTTCCAAGAGAGAGGTAGTCCTGTAAAATGCTAAAACTCTTCGTTCATTTATCTGTGTAATAAAATACGGAATTTTCAGTGTGAATATAGTCAAAGGATGGTGTAAATTCTTGCAAGAAAATAAGGAAGTATTTCTAGGTTCAAATAATTTTTCTTTATTTTACGATGGGACGTGAAATCCTTATAAGCTCCTTGTAGTTATAAAAACACATACCTAGCGATGATGAGGTTTCTAACTACCGTAATACCATAAGACCAGTGTTTCGTACGTTTTCATAACTCATTCTTATTCTCAACGGTTCGGTAATGACCTCGCCGCATTTTGTGTTTCATCTCTTCAACAAAATAGATATTTCTCAGGTTAACTCCTTTCTTTCTTGAAAAATACCCTCCATACAGTATTCTGTCAGGTGAACCTTAGACCTATGTGAGAATTTTTTTTACATTAACCCCGCACAATCATGGTCTTTAGAGACATCTTAAGTATAACATTAAATTTTTGTGGAGTGGAACCTGCTCAGAAGAACTATAGGAGTACTTATGGCGGTTGTTCCCAATTTTACTGATCAACTGTTTAACAAAATTTTGGCTCAAAACTCCTCAAATGCACATGTACGCTCTTCCCAACGCAACACTCCGGCCAACAGGCAAATTGAGCGTTACTAAACAAATCACTTAACTGATCGGAGGCTCAAATTAATCGATTGAAAAGTTGGCAACAACGGCCGTTAGAGCAGAATTGATCTCTCGTACTTGTGTGCCAGCGAGAGATCAATTCGTAGGAATAAACAGAAGCATCTGTTCAGAATTTATGTCAACAGCAAGAGCGTGAGTCTCAAAAGGGAGGGATGTATTTTGGACTCATTTTTTCGTAAAACGAACAGTAGATATGTGACAGCATTTTGTGTTTTTCCTCGATAATCTGTAAGCAACCCCTCATTTCTCATGCAATGTTAAGCTTTTCTAAATTCCTACGACAGACAGGTAAAATGATAAGAGATAAAATGGTCACCATAAAAAGTATTCAAAAGTGGTACTTGTCCGTATGAAATCATAGCTTCGCAGATCAGTGCACTCTTAGACGCAATAAATAAATGAGCGGCTGAATTCCGGTCCACTTCTAAAGCCAAAAAGACCGGTTCCAATATTTTGGCCAATACAGCCGGTTTGGCAATGCGGGTACCCATAGCAGTTTTACACATGCACGAGGCCAAAATGGCTAAACATTAGTTTGCCAAAACTCATAGAAACCTGTACCTACTGAAGTAACTTGATCTGCTGTCTTAGATAATAAAATAACGTCTTCTTAGCGTAAGTTATTGTTCAATGGAGTTTACTGTTTCAGATTTTTTTTCGTTGCACATAGGAGAATCTGAGACTAAGGTATCCCTCAGGGCTTAATACTTGGTGTGTCATATTTGAAGAAGTCGTGAGGATGGTATTTTATTAGGAAAAGAAAGAGTAATTCTGAATTTTGATTAGAACGTTGTAGGAGGGAGGAAACCCAAAAGTCAACAAAGCCGAGCTTTTAAGTCATCCCGTAGCTGAGCTTTTTAGCACTAGATAGTTACATCTTCTTGATCTCGTCTTGCAAATGTCTTTTCCTCGTTGCATTGTCTGGTCAACGTGGTAATTAGACAAAAAATAGCATTAAGTTCATTAGAATAAACATAATGGCTATTATTGTCGCAAAATCAGCCGTGATTGTGTTCATATTTTTTTTTGTTTGTCAAAGTGATTATCACCTATATAGTTATTAATTATTGTATACAATGATGATAATACATTGTACACGAGTTAATGACCTTACTCTAAGTTTGCCTCTGTCACTGTGTTTGATTTGTTATCACATTTATATTTGTAATATACAATTAAATAATAAATACAATTTGTAATTTCTGGAGAGATGTGTACTTGGTATCGCTCTGAATTCTATTTTGTCTTCCATCAGTGTTAGTTCATGATATGGCAGTCTTTTTCAAACCTTTTGGCGCGATGCTTTGTGCATTTTTATTTATTCTACCTTCTGTCGCTGATCTGAAAACTAAAGCCATAAATTATCTTGTTTCGAAGAGATTTATTCACAAAGTGCAATTGTTACCAAATTTTATTTATTTTCCACCGGTTTTGACACATCCGTGACGTTCACCAGCGTTCTTAAAACTAACTTTAAAATTATTCAAGTACAGAAATGATTAGATATTATTAGATGAGGGTCGTGATAATGGTTATTTGGAGGGGAATAACGGTGGAATGAGGCAAAATAACAAGGAAACATGGTGAACAAAGGTGACTTACAGGGTGCTTTTATTTTGTTTACTATATTATTATTTTTTATATCTTAGATTTCTAAGGCGCACAAAATAAATATACTTTAATATGTGAATGTTTAAACTTACTTTTTTCTTTATTGAATCCGGTAGCAAACAAATAAAATTAACCTGTCTGCTTGGCTCAATATATTCGCACCTCACAATCCGGAAGCCTCGGTTTCGCGCGTAAATTCTGAAGCCGTCATTTTGGATCGAGATTGTAAAATATCTAAGCAAGATAGCTTGCATATTTCAAAGACAATAAGAAGCATTATTTCGATCCCTTTCTGGTTAAAAGAAAAATACATATGTTTGCATGAGAGGAAGAGATATTTATATATATATAGCTTTTAAAATGTAAGGTCGCTCCGGACGTTCTCGGTCTTATGAAAGTATAACGCGACTATGTGTTTTGGGATGTATTTATTCCTAAATAAACAGACGGGTTAAGTAACATGTGTATATTGAGAATAAAACACTTGTAAACTAAATGTCCAGAAATTGTTACACAGTTAATGCCCGAGAACTACAAATTATCAATGACTCTGGTCATTTTGTCTCTTCTTGTGTTCATATTAAAGTGTCTACCATAAATTACTTTCAAATCTGGCTTTGGTTTTGTAACAACCGTATCAATACATCGAAAGTGTCGTTCTCTTCAATAATTTATAATCACCTGACTCGATTTGGTGCATTAAAATATTTGCTCGGATGTTTGTTTTGTTCTCTCCAAAGCATTAAATTCACCTGACTTGATTTGGTAGTCCAATATTTATGAAGTTGAAAAATCTACCTCAGTTTGTTGTCATTTTTTCGGAATGTTTTTCCATGACTGCTTATCCTTCTTGAGTAATGTGGTGAACTTACATTGACTGTGCTAGTACCTACAGTCTACACTAGACGTGAGAGGTGCCGGCCGTCCCCTACGCCGAAACCACAAAAACCGGTTCATAGGTAACTTCTGACATCGCCAAAACTCATAGCAGCGGTTACACCTTCTCGTACAATAAGCAGCTCGAACAAAAAAGACAGTAATGTTAAATAACGACACGAACAATTTCAATCAGAAAAAAAGTGTAGCTTTTACAATCAGATACGTTTCAACTGTATCTTCAAATCTTAATTCTTTTTCAAACATCCCAGAATCTTCTTTTATGTTTGCCCATCTTCATTAACATCTCGTCCTGGTCGCCGTTTCCTTCTGCATTTCTCCAGATCCTTGTGTCTACGACACGAAGTTTTCCTCACACAGTCTGGAAACCTAAGTTTAGGCTTCTCAATAGTCCTCATTTCCGTAGGTTTATTATGGAGAAGTTTTATTATGGTCGGCTATCTTCTACCCTAGCTCTCCTTCCACGACCTCCTTGGTACAATTTTTGCTCACGCTGTTCAAAAATTGTGTTACTATTTCCAGTGCAACTTATTTTCAATGCATCTCTTTTGCTTCTAATAACCATTGCAACTACAAGTCTGCTTCTTTGTTACTATCTCCTGAACAGTTGCTATAACTTGCTGTTAATCCGCCCGGATCATCATTTACTTGGAACGGAGTTCTGAATTCAACAAATACTAACTTCAAAACATTTCGTTAAAAAATGCCCTTGTCTTCACTTCTCGGAGGCATATCTGAGCTCTGAAATTAGTGACTAACTATTCCATCGACTGACTGGATAATCCCAGCATTTCACTAAGACCTTTATTAACTTTCCTCCACCGCCTGAAAAAAGAACAATTCGATAACGTTTCGAATACTGGTCATATCAGAATGTCTTAATTTTCATCGTCATTTGTCGTTTCTTTATCGTAATCCACACGTTTTTTTAAGTTTCCCTGGTTCACAAGGCTTCACCACTCCTCGCAGTCATGCCCTGACCTGCACAGACACCGCCGTCCTATTTGTATTTCAGTTCATGTTGAAAAAGCTGAGTCGCAACCTCGCTGCTTTGTTGTGGTTATCTTCGAGTCTAATGTTTAATAAAGTATTCAGGTGAGTACAAGCCAGACATTCGAATTATTTGTTGTGAACGTAGATCAGTAACTCGTACGGGTAATATGAAACTAAATTAATCTATCGCTCCCAACCATGTTTTAACACCGGGCCAAAATGTAAGCCATCAAACATAATCATTATTAAATGAGATTCATACTTTTGTAAACGAATTGGTGATTAATTAACATCTATTTATAAAAAATTGTAGAGCTTTGCGTTACTCTTTATTTTTATAAATTTTGATGTTTGTTCAAAATAATTGGATATTTTTGTTCCCCAATCTATCTTCGAAGCAAAAATATGAATCTGATTGTATGAAGCTGCATAGTTATCAAATGGTAAACTCTGGTTTCATGTAATTCGAGTGGAGATTTGGTATGACCCGGGAGCAGAATTAAATTTTAAAAAAAAACATAATTATTCGTCCACCATCCATAGTAACTTGTTAGGGGGTTCGAAAAATACAAAAAAATCAATTAAAATAATGATTTTTCACCATTGAAAACAATATTAGTGACTCTCAATCGAAAAATTCAAATAGAAAAGCACACAGATGCATCTAGGAATTGGACCCAGGACCTTAACCTTGCCGGGGCTTTGCTCTACCACTGAATTTGACCCTATCCCCTTCAGTCGTATATAACTGTATCATACTTCGACCAAGAACTACCAACAATTTCTTCATTTACTTAATGCATATTTTTTTGGCGGCTTTCTGTGTATGATTGTAATATTTTTCCCGAACTAAATAAATCTAGATAGTGTCTTGGATAAATACATCAATTATTATTTAATATGCGACATTTACTGAATTTTCTTGCCGGGGCTCTGCTCTAGGGCAGGATCCTGTGTTCAATTCTTAGATTCAACCATATCTCTTTCTGATTTTTCTATTTCAGTTTTTCGAATGAGAATCGCAATTATTGTCTTCCATGATTAAATATTACAACTTGAGGTTTTACCTGTCAAGTTATTCCACTAATATAAAAACATCTTTATCGAAAAAAATTATTAAAGGTGTGTACACATATACATTATGTATCTCTTTTCCAGAATTTGATTAAGCATCGATCTAAGTTCTTCGTAGGTATTCCATCAAGCTAAAATCAGGTCTTGCAATGCGGAAGTGCTGGCGAATACCAGTCTTAAACTCTTGCTGCGTAATGATGATCATCCAACATGAATTATTGTTAAAATCTCGTTCCAATCACACAAGGTTTACGCCTTCACCATCGATGTAACATTAACTTTGTCGTTTTATTTTGAATGTATCTAATTATTTGTGAGGTTTAGAAGAGGTCGTTGTGTATCTTATTGAAGATTTTTTGCTCGTGATACTCCTGTTTATGCCTATATCTGTAAGTTCTAATTCTTCTTCTGGTGCTCTCTGCCATCGGAGGTTAGATTGTTAGATATCATTAGGGTAATCTTTCTGCAAAGTACAGCCCAAAAAAACTCAATAGAACTGCTCTCTTGCAACTATATATATATTTTTATAGGCTCTAATCGGGCCTATGTCATCTTTTGGGGATGCTTTGTGGAGATTCTTTTCGGGTAAAAGAAGGGAAGGAAGTTCTAAGAAAGGAAAAAGGTATGAGGGGTTTGTAGGAATCTAGGAGGTCAATGTGTCCAAGAGTGACGGACGTACGAATCCATTCCTCCCACTGCGGTGCAAGGCGATGGGTCGAGGAAGTTCTTCGACGTTTTCTCTAATACATAATTTTTTTTTTTGTTAATTTTTTTATTCATTTTGTTTGTTACAGGTTTGTTTTACATGGTTTTTCGACTACCAAGCTAGAAAAATGCCCGTATTACGGTAGTCGATAGCCCGTATTACGCAAATGCCCGTATTACGGTAGTCATTAGTCTCTTGGATCAGATGAAATCATTTGGGTAATATTTGATAACACTTTGTATTTTCTTTTGAAATTTTTAGAAATTTAGCAATGTTGGCCATTCAAAGAAGGATATATAAATTTAATCAATTTGTCTTTCCAGGATATTTTAAGGATGCTCAATATATTTGTTTATATTTCATACACTTTTATCTTTTAAATCATTTCGAGGTTAAGTGTCTAATATTCGATGTCAACTCTCTAAAGAATTTTGAGGATTTCAACTGACTTTCATAAATGGTGTTTTATTAAGCCTATAATCACCAAAAGACAACTATGGATCTTGCATCTGCAATTAAATCACTAATCCCCAATTAACACAGATTGCATAGTTCTTTACATGACATTTTAGAGCTAATGTCAGATATTGCCATATTCGCGCCAATTAGGAAAATGCAGCCATAATCAAAGATTTTGTAACAATTCCTAACGCATCCACTAATACATTGCTAAACCTTGATAACGGACAATGCATCGTTCCGAAACGTCGGCAAATTGCCGATAAAGTCGGCTTAGCACTATTAACAGCCCAGTTAAATAAAGCATTAGCATAAAAACAACCATCAGCTACCAAGACTATAAAAACCAAACCTGATTGGCCGATAAATAATATATTATCAATTATTTTTTTATCACCAGTAAAATTTACATAATATTACAGTCCAGACACATTTTGTCACTAAGACATTAGGTGTATATTATATTTGCGATTTTAGAACTGTGTCGCTTCTTTGTAATAAATGACATTAATAAGTAAAGGCTGTTAAGGCTCTGCCACCGGGCCCGAAAAGAAGAAGCTGGATAGATACGAAATTACGAATGTTAGAGAGCGCTAACATTTACAGCTACAAAATCGATGCGAAAATTGCGAAAATATTTAATAAAACACGACTCGTTTAATATAGAGCAAAAATCTCGCGGGCATTATCTTAAACAGCATTTAAAGAAACAATGTGAATTTTTTCATACATATAACTTGTAAAATAACTGAAACAAACGTGTTAATAATAATTTTTGGAGCATACTTTGCAATTTTTTTCTATTGAGGGAATTTTATAAAATTTGCGTTTCGGCGCGGGCAAACTCTAGATACTATCTTCAAGAATAGCATATATTTTTTTAAGAGCTTTAAAACTTACCGTGTTTAAGGGAAATATGTAATAAATCAGTACAAATCCGGGTTGCGGGCCCTTAAAGAGCGGCCCAGAATTTATATTACGTCGAACAATGATCTTGCGATCGTACCCTTGCAACTGTACAGGGCGGTTCCGATGAGAAATATTAATTATTCTCCGTACCAGCATTTTAACATAGTAACTCAATATCGCTTTTATGTCAATCAAAATTTGCTTTGATAAATACCTACATTCAAAAATGATCAACTCGTGATGATAAAACTATTAAAATTATGTAATACTTTTTGTAATTATTTTTTGATCAAAAGTATTTATAATTTTTCATTAAGGTCTAAGCAAAATAACAATGTAATTATTTTTTTAATATATTAGTTAGAAAGACCGTAAATTAATAGACAAACTGAAGTATTTTCGTCACAAAACAAGGGTGCGGATATTTTTTATGATTTTTTTTAACTAAAAATAAAATTCTGAAAAGCTTTCCGAAATAATTTATTGATTTATTTTATTGCATGATTATATGATTTGAAATGTACTTATGTCGTATAATACAAAATTTTGTTTGAAAATTTAACAAATCTGCCAACGACCTACGGTAAAACCTTATTGTACTTAAAATAAACATATTTTCTCAAAATTTAAAACGTAGCTTTACTGGATAAAAGAACAGTCTTTCGAAATCAATTTATAATTTTTTTTGTGGAAAAGATTCAATACCTACGTCTAAAATTTGATTTAAAAATTACGTATTTCCGGTTTTGTCTGATTATTCCCTCTCAATAAATAATACAAAGAGGAAAATACATTTCTGAAAGTACATTGCAGCATTTTAACAGATTGATGTAAAACTTAGAGTGGAAAAAATGGTATTTCAGGTTATCAAATGTTATACATTGGTGACCCGAGCGACCAGAATATGTGAAGAAACAAAAATCGGAGCAGAACTTATAAAACTGACCGATGCACTGGAGCGTAACGGTTACCCAGTAAGGCAGACAAGGCAAATCATAAGAGCCAAATCTGCACCAAACGAAGACAGAATTGAACAAAAGTCAAAGGGCTGCGCTTTCCTGCCTTACGTTCGCAATGTGACAGACAGAATCGCCAGGATATTGAAAAAAGAAAGCATCAAGACTGTCTTCGGAACCACGACCAAAATACGAGACTTTTTGAGGCCCGCAAAGACCAAGTTTCCTCTGGAAACAGATGGAGTATATAAACTCAGCTGTTCCGGATGTGATAAGGTCTATGTGGGCCAGACAGAGCGGACGATCTCCAAAAGGATATCGGAACACTTTCGAGCATGTAAACTTGGCCACCCTGACAAATCGGCAATAGCCGAGCATTTAATTGAAACCGGCCATTACTTCGGATTTGTTCCTGAAGTCCTGGGAAGACCGAAAACTCACAGAGCACGCCTGATTACGGAGGCAATTGAAATACATAAAAACCCTATAAATATTAATAGAGACGACGGAGCTAAACTCAATAGTTCTTGGTATCCGGTAATTGACGGTTACACCAAGGCTAAACGCAAAAAAACATGTTGAAGTATATTGTAGCGCCAGCTCGTAGAGGAGTGGAGCTGGCGACACGGTATCGCTCCTAAGTAGTTAAGTACTAACATCACCCCTAAATATTACACATCTGCCCTGATGATGGGCACTGTTGTGAAACGTTGGCTAAAGAAGGAGGTAGCGCAACACGGCATAATACCCCAAAAACTAATAAAAAAAAAATTTCATGTAATCCGAAAGACTTACGAGAAGTTGAAATGTTGGCATGGTAAATAAGAGGATCGGGATTATTAGACATGTGCCGATAACCCTAAAATTACTTTAAGTTGCGTTATCGTAATTCTAACTAAAAACGAATACTTGTGGTTTGACATAAACCGAGTGGAAGAAACAGTGGATTATAATTAGGGGTCCGTAAATTTAGTTTTTACGAAATAGATGCGATAAAAGCGAAATCTGCATTTTATTTGCGATAAAATCGAAATTTGAAAATTAAATACTTTCGCACCTTTTTACGTTACGTGCTTTCAAATGTTGATCAGACATGCTAACAATTATTACAACTCTGTTCAAAGCAGACAGAGACGGCACGAGTTGTTGCGTAGATGAGGAGCGAGCGAGTGATTATAATATTTTATCAACCGAAAATTCTATCGATCACAGCATGATATTGAAGACAGCAGCTCAAAAGAGCTTGGATAAATTGTTGGTACACAAGGGGCCGAATCCAACAAATGAGTGCTACAAACACATTGGCAGATTTGTCCATCGGAAGCAGCAAATGTGCCATCTTCTTCTGTCAATTCAAATTCCATAGTGGAAAGCTTCGCAAAAATTCCGTTTTTCAAAAGTGTACCACAAGAAGAACTAATTGACGGGTACTCTCACTTTCACAGACAATTACTTTGGTCGGCCAAGAAGCTCCTGTGGATGTACTGCAAGTTTTAGCTACATTAAAATCTTGCTACCCTGGATTTGCAAAAGCAGCTATTCAATGTCTCAATTGCCCTGTCAATAGTGTTGATGCCGAGAGGTACTTTAGCATCTACAACATTGTCGTAACTGATCGCAGGCAAACAATGAAACATGAAAATGTAGAAATTACAACAATGCTAGCCTGAGTTTTTAACGTTGTATTTTTTTTGCAAAATAAATGCGAAATTTTCTATTTTGAGTTTTTTTAAATGCGAAATCACGATTTTTTATTTGCGAAATTTACGTACCCCTAATTATAATGCAACAATCATAGGTAAACCAACCAACAAAAACCATGATTGGGTGTTTAATTCTTGTACTGCTGTCCATGCTGATCTATCTAGTTCCTGCAAGCAGGCTTCGAAATACCTCTTAAACAGTCTCTAATTACCTATCTACATTTCGTCTATGATTGTCGTCAAACTTTTTACTTAATTTATAGTCACAGATTCGTTAGTAATAGAAACCGCTTTTTTAATCTATGCATTCCAAATGAATAATTTCGTTGCACTTTCAGCAAACTAATTATAATAAACGAGTTATCTCTGGAGTTGGGAAAATCCAAGACATGTCACAAAATAATCGCCAACAGTATTTTTAAAATTGTCAAAAATCTGTATTTCTAAAAACATCTGAATATTTTTGAAAGTGACAGGTTTTATGGTATCTTACTGTTTCAC
This sequence comes from Limnephilus marmoratus, assembly GCA_917880885.1. Lineage (NCBI taxonomy): Eukaryota > Metazoa > Arthropoda > Insecta > Trichoptera > Limnephilidae > Limnephilus > Limnephilus marmoratus. Next base: position 13,717,687 of record OU862935.1, read on the forward strand.
TGGTATCCACATGTGATTTATACATTCCATATGCAAAAGCCTTGATTATTCTGGGTCATCTCTGAGTGATTAATTGACTACATTTGATGCTGCTTCAGATTTAAATATCTCCAACTCAGGCCACCTTTTATGTTCAATCTTATCTATTTTTCAAACGTGTTTGAATCTTCCTACACGGCTAGTCGCAAAGCCAGTATTTAAAAATGTATTTGTTTTATGTGTTTAGATGTGTTATCAATCGAAACTTGTGTGTCAAGACCGTAATTTGCGGAGCTTTGTCATATCTGCATAACCCGTTAGATTCTGAAAAGCCAAATCTGTGTTTTCACAATGTAAAATGATGTTGGTGAATGTAGGAAGAAGTTAACTGAAGATGCGCAATCTCTCATTATTCTGGTCACGATTATGTAAGTCAAAGGGTATTTTTTTAAAAGCTCAGAAGCTTTGGTTTAAACTACAAATAGTTTGTCGACCTTTCGCCGATGAAAAAAAAAATAGTCTAGCTATATTCAATTCAACGCTATTTGGTTTGGTAGTCACCCCAACTTAACGGTTCGGTGAACAGCTAGTCTGGTTGTCTAGATTTTGGCAATAACCGTCGCGTCGCCAAAACTATGGTCGTGCAAAATTGTTATGGAAGTAAGTAAGAAGAATCATTTATTTTACCAGTTTACGCAGTAGGTCACATATAATAGAGATTTGTATACAAAACAATGAGTTTTTTTTTTTTTCGTTATATGTTTTTGGGGTGTTGTGCCGTGTTGCGTTACCTCCTTCTTTAGCCAACGTTTCGGACATCGTTGCAGTGTCCATCATCAGGGCAGATCCGGCAGATCCGGTAGATGTGTGACACATCTACCGGATCTGCCGGATCTGCCCTGATGATGGACACTGCAACGATGTCCGAAACGTTGGCTAAAGAAGGAGGTAACGCAACACGGCACAACACCCCAAAAACATATAACGAAAATGCTTCTGGCCGTGAAAATCTTAAAACTTATCAAAACAATGAGTTATCTAAAGATGACCATAATCCAAATATTTGAAAGCTGCTCTCCTCAATCCTTGTCCAATACTTTTTAGTTTAATGTCATTTGAGTATTGCCAGTGATACTATGACATCTGATTGATGAATTTTGTAAGGTCAAATGAAATTGGCTTGGGGGGACGAGGAACCACAAGTAAAGGGTTATCTCGTTAAAACCAAAAAAATCTCCCAATATTGCAATGAAGAAGTATTCCATGGGTCAAGTTTTGCATAAATTGTTAAATAATAATTATAGGTTTATCTAACTTTTACCTGATGGTCTTCTTTTTGCTAACAATAAAATAAATAGTCGTATAGGATTTGCCTTTGGTTTGCATTTTAATTTCATGCTAAAATTCATATTTCTATTTCATTTTCTTCCACAAATGCAACAGCTCATTATTTTGAAGAAAATAAATAGAAGAGAAATAGCACAGCTTTTCCGCACTTTTTTCTTTAATTACGGGTTAAGTTCAAAGAATTTGAACAATTCATCAAATTTAAAATCAAGTTCTCTGAAAGTTTTATTCAAGTTATGATATTATGTTATTATATCATCATGAGCCGGTTGTTTTACAACTCTTGCATAGTAACAGTACTTGATTAGGACTTTTACAGAACTGGACTATTATTAGCTTTAAAAATTGATGAATTGTTCAAAATCATCAAATTTACATTCAAGAGTGGAATATACTCTCAGTATTGGTGTAGACCACCATTACTGATGCAGACCACCATTCCATAATGAATCGTTGCTTAAAATGGTTTTAGCAGTGTTTGGCGATTAGATCTAAATAGCCAGGTACTTCCCCATCTTCCTCTTTCCTATCTCCTTTCCCTCCCCTACCTTACTACTACTACCCTCCATTTGTTTACTACCCTCAACCTCACAACACACCCCAATTGGAAATGCCATAGTCTCACTGGCTCCAGGCGGTTGGGAGCAGTTTAAAAAAAAATACAACCAACACTCCTTTCTAAGTGTTGATATTTTCTTGTTAATTTATGTTCCGTTAATCTAATAAGTTATTTAGGATTTCAATTTATTCAAAACGTGCGTATATGTAACATACATAATATCAATGTTGATTCCCTTAATTATTATTTTTAATTGTAAAACTAACGTTTTTAAGACAAGATTTTTTATGCATAGCACAAAGGGTAACAATTATTATAAGCAATAATTATCAGCCTGAAACACTCATCCACATTGAAAAATCTTCCGAGAAAAGATACATGACGCCAACGGGACTTGAACCCGTGTCCTCTCGATTGCCGGTCGATTGCTCTGACCACTGAGCTATGGCGGCTTATCTCGTACCCGCCAAATGATTCAATATATGCTAGTGTTTCATTCAACAATTACTGCTTATTATATTTTTTCCACCTGAAAACAACCAACTTTATTTTTGCGAGAGAAACATTGTAAGTGTTAAATCCCTCGCTAGGTGGCGTCGAGACAAATTATGTCTTCATTTATTGGGGAAATACTTAAACTTGTCAAATATTAATTATTATTTTTAATTGTAAAACTAACGTTTTTAAGACAAGATTTTTTATGCATAGCACAAAGGGTAACAATTATTATAAGCAATAATTATCAGCCTGAAAATAATTTTCAGGTGGAAAAAATATAATAAGCAGTAATTGTTGAATGAAACACTAGCATATATTGAATCATTTGGCGGGTACGAGATAAGCCGCCATAGCTCAGTGGTCAGAGCAATCGACCGGCAATCGAGAGGACACGGGTTCAAGTCCCGTTGGCGTCATGTATCTTTTCTCGGAAGATTTTTCAATGTGGATGAGTGTTTCAGGCTGATAATTATTGCTTATAATAATTGTTACCCTTTGTGCTATGCATAAAAAATCTTGTCTTAAAAACGTTAGTTTTACAATTAAAAATAATAATTAATATTTGACAAGTTTAAGTATTTCCCCAATAAATGAAGACATAATTTGTCTCGACGCCACCTAGCGAGGGATTTAACACTTACAATGTTTCTCTCGCAAAAATAAAGTTGGTTGTTTTCAGGTGGAAAAAATATAATAAGCAGTAATTGTTGAATGAAACACTAGCATATATTGAATCATTTGGCGGGTACGAGATAAGCCGCCATAGCTCAGTGGTCAGAGCAATCGACCGGCAATCGAGAGGACACGGGTTCAAGTCCCGTTGGCGTCATGTATCTTTTCTCGGAAGATTTTTCAATGTGGATGAGTGTTTCAGGCTGATAATTATTGCTTATAATAATTGTTACCCTTTGTGCTATGCATAAAAAATCTTGTCTTAAAAACGTTAGTTTTACAATTAAAAATAATAATTAATATTTGACAAGTTTAAGTATTTCCCCAATAAATGAAGACATAATTTGTCTCGACGCCACCTAGCGAGGGATTTAACACTTACAATGTTTCTCTCGCAAAAATAAAGTTGGTTGTTTTCAGGTGGAAAAAATATAATAAGCAGTAATTGTTGAATGAAACACTAGCATATATTGAATCATTTGGCGGGTACGAGATAAGCCGCCATAGCTCAGTGGTCAGAGCAATCGACCGGCAATCGAGAGGACACGGGTTCAAGTCCCGTTGGCGTCATGTATCTTTTCTCGGAAGATTTTTCAATGTGGATGAGTGTTTCAGGCTGATAATTATTGCTTATAATAATTGATTCCCTTGATGACGCATATATTTGGTATCAACTATTTTAATTTGGTAACTGGCAACTTCAAACACAGACCATACCATACAACTTCTGGCAATACCTTATTGCTTGTCAACAACTAAATGTTAAAGCGCCCTGCAACTAAATAGATTAAAACAATTTTACACATTTAAATAACATGTTAATTTTTGTATCGAATGTCATTCCACAGGGTACTGAAATGGGACCCCTTTTAAATAGAGTTTAAAAAAATGCTTTACTGAGGGTTTTAATACTAGCGACTTATATTGAAAGTTTTTCTTAATGATTTATAACTGTAAATATCACTAGGAATACGATACAGAATGAGGTACTAGGTATACAGTGCAATTAGGTTACGTTGTTAAAGTACCTGCAAGTTGAAAGAAATATTATGCAACAATCAAAAATCCACCACCCGGCGGCACCTAAAAACTTAACAAGCCCAAGTCAAGCCAATAATTAAAATGATAAATTATTATCATTCTAATTGATTAATCTAGTGCAAATCTACCACTGATACAGATCTAACTAGATGGAATTTTATTTTATGAATTTGTATTCAATACTCAATACTTTTTTAGACCTTTGCATTGAATTTTTAACAATTAACTCCAGTATGCAGAATTTTCAAAACGACAAGAAGCCGCGAAATGGTTTAATTATTAGATATATCGTTAATTTTTATAGCGCTGTTTTTGCGAATTATCATCCGCTTTCTATTGTGTTTGAAGATACTTTTTTTATTTTTTTACTGTAGGTAGGTACCTACCTACCTGCCTTACGAGCTAAAAATTAAACTTTCTGTAAATTTAGGTATAAAAACATGTACATCTTTCATGATGAGCTAAAGCTCACAATTCGAGAGTTTGCCTTGCTTCGGACAAACAAACAAATATCAGATTTTTAGTTAAGAGCGTTTAACCAGCCAGCGGACGAAAATCCACATTTTGTCGAAAGTTTTTCTTACGAACGTGCAGGGCGGTTACAATGAGAAAGATTAATTATTCTCCGTACCAACTTTTTTAAATTATAACTCAGTATCGAATTTATTTCAATCCAAATTAGCTTTAATTTATACCTTCATCCAAAAATGCTGAAAGGCGTGATGATAAAACTATTAAAATAATGTCCTTTTTGTAATTATTTTTTGATTATAAGTATTTATCATTTTTCAATAATGTCTAAATTTAATAAGAATGTTAAAAAAATCTGAAATATATTAGTTTGTAAATGCGCAAATAAATACACAAATGGACCAATTTTCGTCAAGAAACACATGTACGTACATATTTTTTAATGATTTTATTGAAACTAAAAATAAAATTCTGAAACATGCGTTTGCTAGATAATGTATTGATTTATTTTACTGCATGATTATATTATTTGAAATGGGTGTGGTATAATACAAAATCTTTTTTGAAAATTTAACAAATCTGCCAACGACCTATGGAATAACCTTATTATACTAAAAATTTTAAAAATTCTCAAAATTTATTACATGCGAATGCTAGATAAAAGAACAATCTTTCGAAATCCATTTATATTTTTTTGTGGAAAAGAGTCAGTACGTCTAAAATCTGATTTGAAAATGACATATTTCTGGTTTTCTCTTTTTTTTCCCTCTTAAGATATAAAATCACGCCTTATAAATGCTCTCCAACTGAAATAACATGAATTAAGTATAATGTTAAGTTTAGTGGATTTTGACACCCCCTTGTCGTATTTTGTTATGAAAAATAGTATTTTGGAACCTAAACTTACTGCCACTTTTCCAATTACATCTGATGCTAGTACGTGACTCACCGTTGATATTTTTAACTGATACATTCAACCGTATTTCAACTTTTAAATTAAGTATATTTAAATTTTTAACATGAGTAAAACCTCAAAATGTAATATTTTATGAAATGAAGGTCCTGCGTTCGATTCCCAGATGTGACCGTATCTTTTTCTAATGTTTCTGTTTTCAGATTTTTGTTTGCATTTCGTTAATATTGTCTTTATTTAACTAAATATTTTAAATTAAGATTCGGACGATTTTAATATGATTATTACCAATCTTGTATATTTTTTATTAATAAGAACTTCATATAAAATTAATGATACTGTTGCATCGGAGCGCTCCCACAGCGAACACCTGCCCGCTCAGTTAGTACACCCGTCAAATCTAGCATGCCACCAAACTTGACGTGTCGGGTATGATTTTTGATTAGTTGTCTGAGTTGGCTGTACCGTTCGCTTGGGAGACTGTATTCTATATTATATGCTTTAGTCTGCGTGAAATACTATATATAAATACATATATACGTATACCAACATATCGGTCTTTGGACCGCTGCAATCCACAAGCGATAGAAGCTATACAGATAATCTAATACAAAGTAATAATGTATTCAGAATAATGGTATCTTGTTGTTGGTACTTACTAATGGATCATAGATTTTCATATGGTGTTTTGCGCGCAAGTATTTTAGGCCCCTTTTGTAAAATGTTAGCAAAGCGGAATTCCACAGGGATCTAAGTTGTTACCTATTTTAAAAAATATTTTCCTCACATGTTAAATTTAGTGAAATTTCGCTAAACTAACTATCTAACCATCACGCCGTTTCCCCGCAGGGGTAGGCAGAGAGGACGGACCGCCAAACAACTCGGTCTTGGCACACACTCTTTGCCTCACTCACATTTATACATCGTCTCATACATTCTCTTCTATTATTCTGACTTTTGACATGGCCCGACTCAAGTATTTGATTCACTTGATCGTGCCATGTCTTCCTCGGGCGTCGCCGACTTCTTCTACCATTCACATTCGCATCGTATATTCTTCTTACACTACTTTCTTCGTTCATTCGCTCTACATGCCCAAACCATCTGAGGGTCCCTTTCTTAATCTTACTCATTATGCTTACATCAGCCTTACATTCTTTGCAGATATCCACATTTCTCACACGATCATACATTGTTTTACCACACATACGTCTCAGGGATCTCATTTCAACAGCATTCAGCTTACTTTCATCCTTCCTCTGCCAGTTCCATGCCTCACTGCCATACATCAGGGTAGGTACCAGGACTCCATTGTGGACTGTTAGCTTCGCTTCTTTTGACAGTTTTTTATTAGCGCCTACGGCATTCAGTCCACCATTAATGGAGTTACCGGCATTCTCCCTTCTTTCAATATCTCTATCAGCCTTACCATCTCTCGTAAACATACTAATTTTATAAAGTTATTATGCGAATGCGTTTATAGATCCACATTTCTTACACCAAGCATCCAAGCCATAAAGAATAATAGAAAAATATAACAAAGAACCGTTCTGATTCATAAATTTATTGGCATGACATGGCGCGATCTGTCGAAGTAATAGAAATATTGGTAATGTGTGCTGAAACAAAGGTGTGTAACGTTCAATCCCCTCTGCCAATCTTCCGGGAAAATCTTTAAAATTATGTCTCAAAAACTAAATTAATCATCTAATTAACGCCAATTAAATCAACAATAAATAATTGACTGGTCAAATTATGCATCATTAATTAAAAAGTGGTCTAGGATACGTTCTTTGCGGCAACCTGTTTTCGGTGAATGTCGAAAATAAATGCACAAAATTTAGCATGCGAAACTATGCAGGCATTAAAATAAATTGCAATTTGGGACAATTATAAATGCAAAAACAAAAACGAGCAGCGGTAAACACGTGTTTCATTAAAAGAACTGCGCTTTTTTATCACATGGGAATCGAACACATAATATGACCTCGTGATTAATGCATGTATGCTTGCCGTGATTTGAGACTACCATGATAACTGTAATGGTGGTGTTTGAAAACCATGCAAGCACCTAGATTAGACGCCATGCTAAAAAATCTCGCCCATTAATCGTTGGATCCATCTTTGGTTAGTTTTAACCCTTTGTTACCGGTAGACTAATCGTATAATTAATGCTTTGATACCAAGTTAATTTATATTGCATTTATTTGTTTCTATTTTATAACTGATATAGAATACGGTTTTAAAATAACTCGGTTAACTAAAAATATTAGCACTTTCAGAATGGTTAGTATAAATGTTCTCTCTCAGAGAATATTGTAATGTGATTCGTACTGGGATCTGTTTTCTCCACTACTTTCTGCTTATTGAAAAACTTCATATCTCTATTCACAGTGACTGTATTGGAGGCGTCTACTAATATCTACAGGAATTCCAAAAACTGAAAAAATCGAACTAATATCTATGAGAACCAAAGTGTTGACGAATATCTGCAGCTCAAACTGCTGACTAATCTATGAGAATCAAAGTGTTGACGAATATCTACAGCACTGGCAGAGGTTGGATTTGCAATTATGTATAGCATATTGGAAGACATAATTTAATAATTTTTTTTTTTTTTTTTTTATTTAATAATTTTCGGGAAATCGACAGTTTATATTTATTTCAGTTTGTACATAGTATTAAATAGCCAAAATAAAACCAATTACGGATTTCCTCCTTGTGACTTTACTTCTACTGAGACAGCATAATAAGAATAAGTAAATTAGTTTTATAAAAAGGAATATGAATCTAAAATTATATAAAACAAAAAATATATATATGTATACTCAAAACATTTTTTTTTTAATATAAAATGAAAAATTACAAAACAAAAAAAATCTATCAAAACATTGGTAGCCATGGAGAGAGGTTGTACATATAAATCAAATCATAACAGAAATACAAACAATAAAAACATAACATTATTCAAGAACCATTAGAGAAACACTCTTTTATGGACCTTTTATATTCAGTAAGTTTGCAATTGAAAATGTCCACATTGGAAAATACGCTATTATAACTACTGCATAGTCGGTTCAGGCAAGAATTCTGCTTACAGTTTGTCTTGCATTGATCCACCCTGAACAGGACAGAAGAGCGTGTTGAACGTGCAGGTACATTGAATTGAATTTTATTTAGCAACTCTGGGCATTGAATATTATTGTTGACTACTTTATACAGGAATAGTGCATCCATATGATGCCTTCGTACACTCAATGAATCAATTTTAAAGTGTGAAGCTGCCTCTACATAATTATTAAATCTTACAAACGACTTGTAACAAAGATATTTTAGGAATTTGTTTTGAATAGCCTCGATTTTGTTTATGTGGATTTTGTAAAATGGAGACCAAACAACTGATGCAAACTCCAAATGACTCCGTACATAGGCAAAGTAGAGTTGCTTAATGATATTGATGCTATTAAAAAGTTTTGTGTTTCTTATGATGAAACCTAACATTTTAGAAGCTTTATTTATGATTTGTTGTATATGAAGGTTATATTGTAGTTTACTATCAAGGGTTATTCCAAGATCACGAATATCTGAGACTGTTGCAATGTTGTTGTTATTTATAGAATAATTAAATAATGTTTTATTTTTATTTCTTGAAAAGGTAATATGATGACATTTTGAGACATTTAGAAATAGTTGATTATGTTGGCAATAGGTAAATATATTGTTTAAATCATGTTGTAAATTGACACAATCGTTTAGACTTTTTATTGGTTTGTATAGCTTGGCATCATCAGCAAATAATTCTATTTCAGAGTATTTAACAACATTGACCAAATCATTGATATATAAAATGAAAAACAATGGTCCGAGATGAGAACCCTGTTGGATCCCAGAGGAAATTTCACTGAAATCTGATTCGAAACCCTGTATTGCTACTGCCTGTGATCTCTTAAGTATATAAGATGTAACCCAACGAAATAAATTACCACGTATACCTAATGACCAAAGTTTTCTGAGTAATAGTTTTTGATTAATTTTATCAAATGCTTTGGCAAAGTCTGTATATATGATATCTACTTGAGTGCGGTTGTCCATGTGATCGACAATGAATTCAGTAAGAAGAACGAGGTTACTTTCCACATTTCTGCCTTTTGTAAAACCATGTTGCTTTGTTGTAATGATGTGATTCAGTTGTGGACTTATATATTTGTAAACAATTTTTTCCATTAACTTACTGAATATTGTTAGTTTTGAAATCGGCCGATAGTTTTTAACATTATTTTTTTCACCATTTTTGTGGATTGGTGTTACATAGGCTCTTTTCCAAATTTCAGGTACCGTGCCTTCGTTCATTGATTTATTATATATAATGCAGAGAGGTTTTGCAAGTGTTTCCGCGCAATTAACTATAAAGTATGAGGGAATGTCATTTACCCCAATAATTTTAAACTCGCTCACATTATTCCAATACATAAATCCGGATCCCAATGTAAAACAGACAACTACAGACCAATAACTTTAACTTCACAATTATCCAAGATCTTCGAAAAGTGTTTAAAACGACAAATTATGAACTTTTTAGAATCCAAGGCAATCCTCTCAGCTAATCAATATGGTTTTATAACTAACCTGTGCACCGACGACGCTGTATTTAGTTTAACCAAAAACATATATTCTAATCTAGACTCTAACACTAAATCTCTAACCATCTTCTTGGACCTAAAGAAAGCGTTCAACACAGTCAACCATAGAATTCTATTAAAGAAAATCTTTAACATTGGAATTAAAAACAAAAGTCTCATGTTATTAAAAAGCTATATATTAAATCGCCAACAACGCACAAAAATAGGATCAAGCTTAAGCACTTATGGTCTAGCAAAACATGGTATTCCTCAAGGAACTGTCTTAGGACCACTTCTCTTTCTAATCTACATCAATGACCTTTGCAATATTGTAATACCAGGTAAAATTCTCTCTTTTGCCGATGACACTGCAATCACAGTACAGGGTAAAACTTGGGAAGATACAATCAGTAAAGCCAACAAATGCATTGCAATAGTCAAAGATTGGCTAGATAGAAATCTTCTTAGCCTAAATTATGATAAAACTATTTTTATTCCCTTTTATAATTCCCAAAAGTCATCCCCTAAAAATAATCTTAACTTGAAGTTCCATAATGTTCATTGTAACTTTGCGACATGCACAAACTGCGAAGATGTAAAATTAGGAAAATATATCAAGTACTTAGGTGTAACTATAGACAGCCAACTCAAATGGACTTACCATGTAGAAAAAACTGTAAATAAACTGAGATACTTAAATTACATATTCAAACGTATGAGCAATATTGTCAATACAAGAACCATGAAACTTGTTTATGATGCATTGGTGCTTTCGTCCATTTCCTATGGAATAATCGCCTGGGGAGGAACATACAATAACCATATAAAACCATTGGAAATTGCTCAAAAGTCCATCATTAAGGTAATGTACCAGAAGTCCAAGATGTATCCTACCAATCAGTTATTTCAAGAAACTGAAATACTAGAACTAAGGCGGATCTACTGTATCCAATGTCTCAAATATATTTTTACACGTCCTAACAATTTCAGTAAAAACACATATCGTTCTAGCCAGAGACATAACACGTGCGTGTACACAGTGCCTCACTGCAAAACCAGACTGGCCCAAAGACACATTACCTACATTGCCCCAAAACTATTCAATTCCATACCCCACTCCATCAGCAAGGATCAAAATCCGAACGTACTTAAAAAAAATGTTAAAATCTGGGTAAAAAATAATTTAGAACTGAATAAGTTTTTTCTGTAATGCTTCTAAAATGTGGAGTCTTTCTGAATATTTAGAATAAAAACAGGAAATATGTATATGTATATATACTCGTATGTACATGTGTATTTAAGTATGGGTGTAAATGAGTGTTACCTTAGATATATATTTTTAAATTTTTATACTCCTATGAAGTCAATCATGTTGATCACTGAAGACACTATGCATATATATATTTTAATTTGTGTGTTTATCTTACATATATTTTTAAATTTTTAAACTCCTACGAAGTCATTCATGTTGATCACTGTAGACACTATGCTTATATATATATATTTTTTTTTTTTTTTTTTTTATTTTAACTACCACTGTTATCCACATAATATAATACCCACACACAGGCTTCGCCTTTGTGGGATTTTTTTTTGTTACTTACATTTTTTGTTATTATGTATTTACCTATATGTAAATGTACCAAAAAAACTTTGCTAATAAAAAAAAAAAAAAAAAAAAAAAAAATGTCATCACACCCCGCGCTTGTGTTTATGTCAAGAGCTTTTATTTCTTTTAAGACTATTTCTCGTGAGAATTTGACCGTGGTGATATTTATATTATTTGTATTTTCTGGTATATCTAATGTTGGTAGGTTATTATCATTTATGTAAACTGATTGGAAATATTCCATGAAAATATTGCATATGTCTTGGCCATTATCTGCTTTTTTGTCATCTAGGTGCATTGTCCTTGGAAGAGACGATTGTGTTTTTTTCATGTTATTGAAATGATTCCAGAAGAGTTTAGGATTGCCATTCATGTTACTTTCAGCAGTATGTATATAATTAATGTAGAGTTGTTGTGCAATTCGTTTTTGTCTAGATCTTAAGAGTGAAAACGTTTGGTAGTCACGTGGATTTTGAAATTTTTTAAAATTTTTATGATATTTATTTTTTTCTTTAATTATTTTTATGAGAGATGACGTATACCATGGTGGATAATAACAGTTTTTAGCCGGTTTAGTTGGTACATAATTTATTTTAATATTGTTCAATATATCGTAGAAGATGTCAGTTGCGGGTTGAGTATTCAAATGGTTAAGTTTATGATCCCAATCAATTTCATTTAGTTTTGTGTTTATTATTGAATAATCTGCTTTTCTGTATAGAAATATTTGATTTTCGTTAGTTTTCAGGTTTTTATTTATTTTTTTAATAGGAATTGAAATTAGCAGTGTTTTATGATAAACATCCTCTGGTACTAATGAGATATTATTAGACGTAATTTTCAGTAGTATGTTGCTCACAGCTAAGTCAAGAATGCGATTATTTATACTATTACTCTGAGAGTTATATTGTTTCAGATTATTAAATGACAAAAATTCTGTAAAGTTCAAATGGGCTGGGTTTAATGAATTGATCGGTTCACTACACATATAATCACAGTTTTCATTAATTGGTAGCCAATGTAAGTGAGGTAAATTGTAATCCCCAACCAAAATGAAACTATCATTATTGTTATCTGTCATAATTTGTGAAGTTTTGTTTATGTGAGACGTAATATTTATGAGGTGCTTACTATCAGGTGCAATATATGAGGTGCATATGTGAATTTTTTTACCAGGAAGTGAAAGCGTTACCCATATGTCTTCCGCCTCAGAGCTCCATTCTATTTTTTGATCAGAAATAAATTTATTTTTTACTGCAATTAAAACTCCACCACCGCGATTCTGATTAAGGTTATGGTAATCTCTATCTCGTCTGTAAACCTGATATCTTGGATCGAATAGTTCCTCATTAAAGATTGAATTGTTAAGCCATGTTTCACTGAGACATATAATGTCATAGTTGTTTAATAGTACATTTTGAAGAAAATAATTCGTTTTAGTTCTGAGACCTCTTGTGTTTTGATAGTACAATTCTAAAGAATCCATTTTAAGATACAATATAGTTAATTTGAAAGTTACTGTTATGTTCTAAGCGTTATTGATGGAAATATTGTATTTTTTTAGTTTTTCTAGATCGTTATAAGAGTTAATACAATAGTGATCTGAGTTTTCATTTAGTCTCACATAAATTTTACAATTTTTAATCCAGCAAAATTTAAATTTATTAATTTTGGTAAACTCTCTGACCTTTTTGTAGAGTACTTTGTTTTTATGAGTTAAATGTTCATTAATGTAGATCCGATGTTTCCCATTTAAGTTAATATCCTCAGCTGTTAGGCCTCTTCTCGTCCGGATTGCAGCCATGATGTCATCTTTTTGTTTTCTGCACTTTAGTTTCACAATAATATTTCGCGGTCTTCCTTTTCTCCTTAGGGGTGACCCGGGTGGCGTATTCAATTTCGTCAGGGCTTACTATTTTTAATTCTGAATAGATATTTTTGATAATCTCTGTCAGGTTCTCTTGTTTTTTTTCTGGTATCCCAATGATCTCTATGTTATTAATACGCGCGTGTTGTTCGTTAGCATCCAATTGTTTTTGTAATTGGTTGAATTCACTTTGAATTACAGCATTTTGTTCCAGGGTTTTTTCAAGATTGTTGTTTTTTTTTGTGTCAATTTTTTTTTCCAGAGTTAATATTCTATTTTTTAATTCTTCGATTTCTTCTTTGTACTCGTTTCTGACGATTTCCAGAAATTGCACCTTAAATTCTTCAAACTTTTTGTCAAGGAGTTGAAGGAGTTGTGTATCCGTATTATTTAGTGCAGTCTTTGCAGTTGCCCGAGTAGTCATATTGACACGGAATATTGACTAATATAACAAGTTATAACAACACTCACTATTAAAAAGTTATTTGAAATATAAATATTTAGATTTTAGTTAGAAATTTGTTTTATTTTGCGATATTTCTAAAGAGAAATAAAAACACGACAGCTGTCATTGAATGGTATTGTTGTTGTAAATAATATTGTGTATGCAGTTTAAAAAACTTCATTTATGTAGTATGTATGTAAAAATCCCTAATATCGGACTGTTGGACACATTTAGCTGATTAGTCCAACCTACGCTCTGTAGATATTAGTCAACACTGGGACCGTCATAGATATTCATCCGACCTTAGCTCTGTATATATTAGTCAACACTCTGAAGTTCGTAGATATTAGTTCAACATATGAGCTGTAGATATTCGTCCGATATACAGGCTGTAGATATTAGTATCTGGAGTCGACTGTATTGACGTACTGTAATTATAATAACACTTCTGAAGCCAAACGTCATTCCATTCATTAAGTCTAGTTCTGATCTGTCGGAGATCCTGAGACCTAAAAGCTCCGTTACCATCGTCATTCGTCGCTACATTCGGTCACCTTTGGCACATGTCGGCAACGAGGCCAAGTAATCCGTAGAGCCCGTAGACTCCTATAATAAAGTTAGAATTAAATCATAGACTGTTATGATACATTCAAATAAAAATAGAAGGACGGTATATAATACAATGCTACGAAAAGTGTATTTGTAGTTGGCAATACTCTCCCGACTGCCCAGATACAAAACTGTCTTACTAAATAGTTTTCGATGTGTTTTTATCATGTGTTTTAGACAATTTATCGTACCGTGTTGCTTTTTTATTGCCTATTCCACAATGTTTATTAAGGAACTCCAGTGAAAAATATTATGGGTTTAAAAAAATATTTTCATACAGACCAATGAACGCTGATTCTGAATATATAGGTTTTATTTCATAATATTAAACGTAGAGTTCTTAAAAAAATATTAAAAAGTGCATTTTTAAACCTCTCGTCAAAACACACTGTAATGTTGGCATTACTGAATGGTTAGTGCTGACGTCACGCGTCACCAGTCAATGTATTGAAACTTTGATTATGTAGGTATGACAAAAGCCATCTGTATTAACAACATTTCATGTTATTCGTTATTTCATACTGTTTATAGAGATTTAGTTGTTGTGTTTATTGAAACAATTTTTAAGCCTAAATAATTCAGTATCAAAAATAGAGGTATCTCTATTAGTTTATGTCTATTATTTAAAATATTGAAAAACTTTAAACTGTACGAAAAAATCGTATAAATATACTATATCATAATGCTACATAGGCCAAAATTTGGCCGTGGAGTATAATCAAAATGGCCGCAATCGATCAGCTGTTATCGTTTGCCTACACTTTTGTGGGTGATTCTTCGTTTTTGATAATATTGATTTTAAAAGCTAAAAAAATTATAATTACAAACAATTTTTATACCACTCTCCCGTAATAATATTCAACAATATAATAAATATAAAATAATGAATAAATAATTCCACCTAAATAATGTTTTAACTTATCGAATAGTATCATCTTTCTTCCGTATAATTATCATTCAAAATGACAACACCTGTTGAAAGTAAATAAAACTATCGATGGGTGATGACATCACACAATCTACCATAGATACGGTGATTTTCATGGGGTCTTAACTTCAGGGGATTTTAACTATTAAAACTAACTATAAAAATAAATATGCAGTTATTTAGGTTTGAAGGTTATTTTTTATATAAATATTATTATTATATTATTATTATATTATTATTATATTATTATATTATATATACCCTATTTTTCATTAAAAAAAATATGAAAGGCAGAAATCGTCCCTTTTAGAGCATGAAAAAGTGCATGGGATCTCCCACGGGTGTACTTCCTGGATACTTAAAAACTAGCCTCTTTCAAAATAGGTAACTTTATAGGTGAAACTACATGTATCATACAGAGAAACTTATATTTTGTCAATCTAACATATTTTGAACAACAACTGAAAGGTCTGGTGCAGAATCGCATTTTGTAATTTTTTTGGCATGAATACTAGCTACTTATTGCAAAATTATAATTTTCTACATGATGTTCCTCAGATGATGACGGGTTAACAGTTTAGTTTAGCGATTCAAAAAGCTGGTTCCTTGTAGTGAAATGCAACGTCCGACATTAGCCCGTGTACCGCCAAACGTTGTGCCCAACTATTTTCGGTTTAAAACCGGTTTCGCACAGCTCATTTTCAAAACGTAAAAACCCAGTTAGGCCGGCGATTTCTTTCTCCAGTCGCGAAAATACATTCTCTCGTTTTGCGGATGGTCTGTTGAGTACACTCTACAAGTGCTGGGGGGGGAGAAAAATAATTAGAAAAAATAACAATTTATTTTTAATTCTTGTCTACCACCAAAAACATGAATAATGGAGCCTACTTCTGTAATAATTTCGGTAACACCCTTCGGGAAATATTGTTAGGTATCTCTAAGACGCGAAACTAGCCGTCCATAATGGAGTTCTGGTACCTACCCTGATGTATGGCAGTGGGGCATGGAACTGGCAGAGGAAGGATGAAAGTAGACTGAACGCTGTAGAAATGAGATCCCTGAGGCGTATGTGTGGTAAAACCATGTATGATCGTGTGAGAAATGTGGAAATCCGCAAAGAATGCAAGGCTGATGTAAGCGTAATGAGTAAGATCAAGAAAGGAACGCTCCGATGGTTTGGGCATGTAGAGCGAATGAACGAGGAAAGGAGTGTAAGGAGAATATATGACGCAAATGTGAACGGTAGAAGAAGTCGAGGACGCCCAAGAAAGACATGGCACGACCAAGTGAATCAGATACTTGAGTCGGGCCATGTCAAGAGTCAGAATAATAGAAGAGAATGTATGAGACGTTGTATGAATGTAAACGAGGCAAGGAATGTGTGCCAAGACCGGGATGTTTAGCGCTCCGTCCTCTCTGACTACCCCTGCGGGGAAACGGCGTGATGGTTAGTTAGTTAGTTAGTTTATCTCTGTAACTATTGATGTGATATCTGTCGCAGCAAAAACTATCGAACGGAAAACTGGGGACTTGAATTTAAACAGCTTTTTCTGGCTGTATTTTTAGGTTAATGCAAATATTTTCAGCTCGAGAAGTTTTCTATGAGGAGCCTTGGAGCATTGACATATTAATTTTACTGTGGAATCAGGTTCCATGTCACTTCCGATTAAGAATTTATAATTAAGGCAGTGATGGTAATTTTTTTTTGTTTATTTAGCACAAGCTTATACATTTATATACATATTTTATTAAAAAAATTTGACTGCCCAACTAGGATTATTCCCGTTTTAGGACAGTCAAAATAAACTTTTAAAAATTAAACTCTTTTTTTCATGTTGAAGATGTGGAACAGCTTTTTTGCAGTTAAATGAAAATTTCTAAGCTATAGGTAATAACGACGGCCTATCGCACACTTTTTAACACTATCCCAGGTGAATTTTTAAGAATTATAAGTTATTAGCGAGTTTCCGGCATGCGTTGCAATGCCATTTAATTTAAGGGGTCGTCCATTAATCATGTGATGCTCGAAAGGGGGGGGGGGGGTCGGAAAAAATCACGAAATATCACGACGGGGGAGGGGTATAATGAGATATCACGTGTATTTATTTTTCGTGATAATATTCTGAAAATTTCGAAATTCTTTGCACTAAAAAAATACACGTGATTTCGGGGGGGGGGGGGTTAGTCTAAAACCTCACCACATATCACCAGGGAGGGGGGGTTAAAAAGTTGTTAAAAAAACATCACGTGATTAATGGACGATCCCTAAGGTATTGTTCCCTTGACCCCTCACCCTCCCGCGAACCCCCCCCCCCCCTTACCTTCCCCCCTCTACTCTACCGCGTCCATCCGTCCGGCGAAACTCCCTTTCCGCGTTGTCCTCCCCACTTCCCGCATTCAGTTAACACGTTCCACACCTTCTCCCCTCCGCCCCTCCGGATTCCGGATTCGCCTCCCCTTTCCGACTTCCCTCTCTGCCACTAAACTTCGAGAAATCATTATATTATGATTCATTCGACAAATCATATTATAAATCTAAGTTCAAAATGAATTAATAGGACATTCATCACCCCAAGAGATGCAGGTATTTTCAACTGTACACCTTCCATAGGTCACCCCAAGTTGGTGATTTAGCGGGGGTATCCGGGTTAATGGGGGTGAGGTTTGTCTAGATCTTAGCGGCGAATGAGTGTGCCCACCTTGCTTCGTGGGGGCCCGGATCTGGAGAGACTGGTTGAGGGAGGCCTAACCTAGACCTCTCCAGCCGGAATCTCTCGACCCATCGGGTTTCTCCACAGTGGGAGGGGTGGATTTAGACGTCAATTACTCCTGGACACATTGACCCCCAGGTTCCTACCCACCCCTCAACGTTTTCTTCCCCAGAGCTTCCCTATCCTTCACTTTAAAAAGACTTATTTTTGAAGGTGAATGAGTAGTGGAATTCCATTATAATAATACTAGCTTTTGCCCCCGGCTTCACTCGCATAGTATTAGGGGGGGGGTTCCCCACTCCGCCTCCTCCACCTTCCCTATCCCCACTCCACTCCTCCCCTCCCCCTCCTCCCCCCCTAACCCCCTCCAACCATACCCGTTACATTCATTATTCAAACAGCTCGCGTACCACCTACTAAATCGTAACAATCGTGGGCAGTTTCGCATTTATAATATTAGTAAAGATTAGTATAATTTTAACTATCAAAGGGATCTCCATAGTAACCTAAACAAGTAACAAAATGACAGCGCACGTCAAATAAATACTTATAGTTCCCAAGCAACGCTGTGCTTTTCGTCTGGACAATAAAAGTATAGTAAATAATATCATGACGCCAAAGCTTACCAATATAATATATAGCCTATATTACTCGTAAATAATGTAGCTTGCTATTAGTGAAAGAATTTTTAAAGTACATTCAGTATTTTTTGCGTGAAAGAGTAACAAACTTTCGCCTTTATAATATTAATAGGATAATAAAACAAATATGAAACTGAAGTAATTAATCACTTCTTCCAATAGTGCAAAATTATTTTGTGGTAACATTTTAAATTCAAATTAATAGATAACTTTGTATTAACCACTTAATTATTTAAGTGGTTAATATTATTATTATTATTATCTATTCCCCTTTTAAAAATTTTTAATTTTTAATTGTTCTATATTGCCCCTCGTCTCTTACACATTATTTTCTTTCAAATTGTATTATTGTTTATGTCCATTATTTTTCTCTATTACCTAAGTATCTCTATTTTTTAAATTAGTTCTGTCAAACCCTGAAGAAGTCAGCTTTGCTGACGAAACATGTCGGTTTTTGTAAATAATTAAGTGGTTAATACAAAGTTATCTATTAATTTGAAGTAATTAAGCCTACTGGGAATAACCAAAATAATTTAAAATTCGACAGTCATAAAAGACTTAGTAACAAATAAGCAAGCCCATTTAATTTAATAAAATCCTTGTAGACCACCCCTCTCCCCCACCCCCCATATGTTATGATTATAAACTGTGAATAATTATTACCAGTCTTAAGATGGCTTTAATAAGCTGAAACCGATTACGATAAAATAAATCAAAGTGGAAATAAGTTTCATATTTGTTTTACTATATTATTAAAGATGATGATACAGAGCAGGAACCCTTCACACAGAAGAAGAAGTAGTGCACAATTCAAAGACAACTACTTATACGAAGTGGTCGACCAATTTGCCTACCTGGGCTCCAGTCTGACAGAGAATAATGAGGATCCAGCAGAAATCAGAAGGAGAATCACAGCAGCCAACAAAACATACTTCTCTTTGCTGCCAGTGTTTAAGTCACGTAGTGTCCACAGAAAAAACCAAAATAACCATATATAAGACCATTGTTAGAACTGTATTGGCATATGGATGTGAGGCGCTGACACTGACGGTAAAGATGGCTGAAATGCTGGATACTTTTGAAAGAAAAGTGCTGAGAAGAATATGTGGACCCGTGAAATAGGGTGAACAGTGGCGCATCCGGCACAATACAGAATTGTATAATATATATAAGGCACCTAGCATCTCAACACATATGAGACTCCTCAGGCTGAGATGGGCTGGGCATGTACAAAGAATGCCGGATACACGCGTCCCAAAAAGAATTTTGACTGGACACCCAGGTGGAAAGAGAAAAGTGGGAAGACCCAGACTGAGGTGGGAAGACGAAGTAAGAGGGGATGCAGCACAGCTTCTCCAGGTACCAAATTGGAAGTCAGCCGCTGAGGACAGGAGGAGTTGGAGGCGACTGTTGCAGGAGGCCAAAGCTCGATATGGGCTGTAGCGCCATCGAAGAAGAAGATATTATTAATAAGACCATTGTTTTTTTTGCATATGTCGATAATTAATGAAACTTAATTATTTTGTAAAGTACCTATCGATTTTATTATCCAACTAGCTGGTTCTCGGCATGCGTTGCTATGCCATTTAATAAAGAAATTGTTTCTCCCTGCGTGTCCTTTCCCACTCATTCCATTGCCCTTTTACCTCCCCTTTCTCTCCCTCATCCCACTCCACTCTCCCCCTTCCCCCGTCCCGCGAACCACCCTTCCGAGTTTCCCTCTCCCTCCCGCATTCCATACATACAGTCCCTGTACATTCATTTTTCAAACAGCTCGCGTGCCACCTTTTGCAATTTTTTTGTACAAATTTCACAATGCCAGAGCCCAGAAGTTTTATACAAACCTTGTTCTGACCATAACGAACACAAAAAAAAGAATTATCCATTTTGGTGCCGTCGTTCGGAAGATATGCGCGTACATACATTTCGGCGATTCATTTTTATTTATATAGATAGAAGATAAATAGATAGATAGATTATCTTGATTGATTCTTAAACATAATAAAAATATAAAATAAAATATAATTGTCTTATTCAAAACAAGTCAATTATATCCAAAAATAAATAAACTTATTTCCTTGTTAATTGTAACTTATCCACAATAATGATTATATTACGATTGTAATTGGAAATAATGTGTGGGCCATATTTTTTTTATAATTTCGCAAAGGTGTGCTATTTTTGTAATGCTGCTAAAAAATAATATAATATGCTGATTCTGATTAATTGGCTTATATAATATGGTTAGGTACTATAAATTCTGAAACGTATTTCTGTCTTTCCTGTATCTTTTTTAGCCAACCGTTGTGCTTCGAGAACCTAACCTAACGAACCTAACATTGTATTTTTTTTGTATTTTTTCAATAGTATTTTTGCTTTATACCTATTTGTTTTTGTGCAAGTGTTGTAAACAGTCATTTCCTGCACTATTTACTAGTATAATTTCGTAAATATTGTTAAGTGTATATATGTATGTAAAAGCCTAAATGGGCGTAAATAAATAAATAAATATCCGTACTTTTTTTCGCATTAAAAAAAGCAGAAAAAAATCCCACTGGCCTATTGTTAATCTTCGGGGATGCTGTGTAGAGGGTATTTTTACGGTAAGGATGGAGATAAAGTTCTTGGAAGCAAAAGGGTATGAGGGGTGGTTAGGAATCTGGGTGTTTGTGTGCCCAGGAGTGACGGACGTATCAATCCATCCCTCCCCCTGCGGTACAAGGTAATGAGGGTGTGGCTGGAGAGATAAAAAGGTCTCCCTCAAACAGGCTCTCCCGATTCGGCTCACAACGCAGTAGGTAAGCAACCGCATGTGCCGCCAAGACCTAGACAAACTTCACCCCATGAACACGGACACCCGAGCGAAGTCACCAAACGTAGCGAACCACTTGGCAGGGGTTTTGATTATTTGATTAATAATAATAATAATCCAATCTAATAATAAATTATGATTCCCGGGACGGTGGTACCCTTATCCTCCTGCCAAATTGAATGGAATTGTTTTCTTCCTTTAAAAAAACATTTGCATTTAACAATGAGCGCAGACCCGCGAAAAATCACAGTGTAGTCTGCATTGTTGACAAATCAGTTCCAATTTTGAAGACAATTAAAATTAATTTCTGTTAAACTTCTTAAGTATTAAAACTTCTTTTGAGGGAATTTTATAAACGATTAATTAGAAATATAACACGGGCAACGTCGGGTACGACGCTAGTAACACGGTATCTGATAAAATATCGAATCAATTTATTTTTTTTATTTTTTTTTTTTTTTATTTATTTAGGAGAAAATACAGATACAGATATTAATTGGCAAGAATATACAAAACATCAACTAGAGAATTCACCTGCATCCAAACTATTTCTCACGAATTGACTTAAACAGCAGTTAAAAACGTATACAAATATTATGTCTTATAAATAGGGGAAAAAATATATAAGTACATAAGAATATTATTTTACAAATAGAGATATGAAATAAATGCGCAATATCCTTATAAGAATTTACAAATTATTTTTGAAACAAAAAAATATAAATATAGATAAACAATGTTATACAGAAATTTAAAAAAAAAATATATATATATAAACGAATGTATGTCTAAGTTGTTTACTTTGAACTTTGTAGGAAAACAGCCTTCATTTTTCTACTAAAAGTACTGCGTGTATCAAAAAATAAGTCAGAATCCTTGAGCTTTTGATTCTGATTAAGTGATTCGCACATTCTTCTGATTGGGTCCCTGACACCAGCATTTGTACGCGTCCGGCTAATGTGGAATAAGTCGTTAAGCCTTGTTACTCTGGGTGGTACTTTAAAGTTTATTAATTTCAGTAAGTCGGGACAGTCAATAACGTTGTTACAGATTTTATATAGAGTCATGAGATCAAGGTACGTTCGTCGGTTAGATAGCGTGGAGACGTTATAACTCGAAAGCATATTTATTGATTTAATTTCTCGATAGCGTCTCATTTACATACTGCATACTAATGTTTATATTAGTTCACTGTTTTTATTGCAAATACAAATTGTTTAAAAGGTCTATCGGTTATGTAACCACTTTGGTCTAATAAATCTAGAGCGGTTGTAATAAATCTTTTAGAATTAGAATTTTAGAAGTCGAGACGTCCGAGCAAGACGTGGTATGAGCAAGTGAATCAACTACTTGAGTTAGGCCAGGTCAAGAGTAAATGAAACAGAAGGGTATGTATTAGATAATGTACGAATCTGAATGAGGCAAGAAGTGTTTGCCAAAATAATGTCGTTTGTTTGTATAGAATTGCGTACCTATTTTTGACACTTTAATTCAAAATGAAACTTTAAATTTTTCGATATCTTTTATAGGGAGACTACCAAATACCTCCCATAAACGGATATTGGCATATTATTTTGTATTTATTTCTGCATTTTTTTTTCCTTTTTTGTATCTATTCTGTTCTATTATATTTTATTGCACTATTATTTTTTCAATTTTTGTACTATTTATACACGAAATATGGAATGTATTGCATTGCACCACCCCTGTCTACGGCCTCAGTGGTCGAGGGGTAAGGCTCTTGAATAGCGATCTGAAGCGGGTTCAAATCCCAGCGTGCTCAAGTAAATTTTTGTTTGACGAATTTGTGTTATTATTTCAATCAATTTAAATAATATAAGGTATATTTGCGGCACGTTCCAGAGTGGAAGATACTCTCAGTATCGCCCTGGTGTAAGAACACTATTCAGAATTGAAATATTGGTTGAAAATGGCGTTAGCCGTGTTTTTTTTTTACATTAACTCCACACAGGAGGCCCTGAGGAAACTAATTTCCCTCAGGGCCTATGTCATCTGGGATTCTGTGTGGAAGGTCTTTTTGAGGAGACGAAGGAATGAACATTGGTCTTGAAGAGACCCACGTTGTAGGAAGGAGGAAACACAGAGGCCGGCAAATCATTCCACAGCCGAGCTGTTGAACACAAGAACGAGTCGAAGAAACGACCCGTTCTCATGTGACAAATGTCAACCGTGTACAAATGTTGGGCACGCGTTTGGCGTGTTTCCCGACTATGCACCGGTGCCGAAGGGATCAATGATGCTAGTTCCTCGGAGCATCTTCCAATGTAATACCGGTAGAACAAGAATAGCATTCCCACCTGACGCCTGTGCTCTAAAGATTGCAATCCGTCTATTAAGATGGGAGAATCTATCAAACGGACCGCCCGTTTCTGCACAGAGCCGAGGGTATTTTTCAGGTATTTTGGAGCTCCAGACCAGAGGTGGCTGCCAAATTCAACCATGGGGCGCACTTGTGATTTGTACAGGGTTAGCAGTTGTTTACTATTAAAGTATCTGCGGGCCCTGTACAGTACGCCCAGTTTCTGGGAGGCTAATTTTACTCTGGCTTCGATGGAGCCCCCATACCTGAGCTGGTCACTTAGGGTTACACCAAGCATTTCAATGGAGGGCCTGTTCGGAAGATGCTTCCGTTGACAGAGACTAGATTTTTCTTGGTGACCACATTTGAATAGCCTCTCCAACTTGCCCTCCCCACTATCTTTAGGCTCACAACATACCCCAATTGGAAATGCCGTAGTCTCACTGGCTCCATGCTATTGGGAGCAGTTGGGACTCTTTTGCGTTATTATCACTAAACATACGCTATATCACTAGTATACGAGATTAATATAATTATTACAGAATATTTAAACTCTTCACAAACTTTAAAAAATTTCTTAACATTTCATTGCTCTCATACCAAAGATTTCTTATCCATAATCCAGACAGTTTGTTGTGTGTGCCTACACAAATTATCTCCATATAACGCCAAATATTTATGGACATAATTATCATTGTATTCGAAATTATATAGCTGTCGACAGCATGCAAAATGCGAAATTGTTTCAATCGGTGTTTGATTTAATGTATTGGATTTTGTTTCGATACTTGCATTTGGGATCGGCATTGTAAACGCTGAACTTTTGAGAGTTGGTCATAGACGTAATCAAACCACTAAAAACATAATATGTACAAAAAATATATTCATGTAAAATAGTCACATACCTTCTTCCCTTGGGTTGCCATGAAGTTTTCCACAAGGCCTCCTGTTGGTACCAGTTTAATTTTATTTTGTTTATCGGATAGATAAACACGACGTAAATAATGATACTGCTTGTGAGTAATATCTTTTAGGTATTTATAGCGTAGAGTCAATTTTGGCATCTGTACTTAATGAGACTACTAATAACATAATATGAACAATACATAAATTCATATAAATAAACTTGAAGCACGTCACCAGGGTTATCACGAGGATTCCCACAAGGCCCCCTGGTTTTACCAGTTTTATTTTATTTTTTTATGTTGTTCAATTTTGTTCACGTTGTTATAAACATGTTTCTGATTATTAGTACCTAAGATCTTTTAGGGATTTGTGGTATACAGACTATTATGTTTGGGCACCTGTGAAATACATATGTCTAATAATAAGACTCTTCCTTGGGTATTCAGAAGGCAGTTACATACGTAATTTACGATTAACAATTAAGATCCCGACATTATTGGATGTACTCGTATGATGCACTTAAATAAGTGATGGGGCTCGTCCAAATCAAGAGTCGCAAATACTATTTTTATTAAACGTACATTAGGTTTACATTGCGTATTTAGCGTAGACGACGGTATTCCACCAGTGACGTTAGGGTCGCTAGTGTATCGTGAGTGTTAGGTGTTTAGGTCTATGGCCAGCATTGGATATATTCTTATTAAACAGCTAAAAGAAAATAAAACGTGACTCTTTATTCCCATTGTCATTAATTTCCCCGCAGGCAAAGTCGGATAAGTTTGCAAGGAATGTCACACTCCTCCATCCCAGCAAAAAATTGTTTATCATTGGAGCTATGTTAGATCACATGTTGCAATATGATGTATCAAGGTGTTATACCTAGACACTAATTAGATTGTGATTAAAGGTGCGATACGAATAATATACGAATGTATTTCACTTATTGCCGTATATTATCACACCTGTATTAAATAATTAATGAACTCCACATTTATTATTGTAATTATTATTTAGATGAGAAGTTACTATGGAATATCTACCTTAATTGATTAATTATTTTCATAAAGGAATAATCTCCTAAGATAATTTTTTTTTTTACGCACGAGATTTAAATGTCCGGGTTAAATTTTCCCCACAGGAAAAACTAAACCCTTTCACACACTTCCCCAAATGATCATCCAGTCAACCCACGCTATGCAATTGCACTGTATAAGTATTATAAATACAAAATAATACAAACAAACAATACAAGAACAACATGTCAACCTACTAGAGACCAAATGGGAATATAATTCACCGACTCCAGATATTTTCAAATCAGAGGGTTCGGCTCTGTGGCATTTCTAATTGAACCTATAAATCCTACTGATCCCTCAATATAAATATTTAAAAAATCTTTTGTAATGCTACATGTATTTAAAATTACTGATTTTTGCATTTTTATATACAAATTCTTTGATAAATCTAATATGCTTAAATTTTGAATCAGATTCCTAGGTATTATGCCAGTGGCCGAAATAACAAACGGTAATATTTTTATAGTCCGAGAATGCCAAATTCTTTTAATCTCATTTCCTAAATCTGTGTATTTTCTAATTTTTTCAGAAACATTTTTTTTTTTTTAATATTACAGGAATTTGGAATAGCTACATCAATGATATAAGTTATTTTTTTAATTTTGTCATGTAAACCTATATCAGGTCTATTATGACTAATTGTTCTGTCTGTTAGTATAGTTTTATCATAATATATTTTATAAAATTCATTTTCTATAAATGAATTTGGTTCGTATTCATAATATGGTACTACATTACGGCAATCAATCAAGTTATGTTTAATTACTAAACTTTGGTGCATTATTTTTAAAACCTGATTGTACCTAAATGTATACTCGGACGGCGCTAATATAGAACATCCCGATACAATATGTTCTATAGTTTCCGGAAAAGCCAAATATTTTCTACATAAATCATCAATTTGATTTATATCTTTGATTATATGCTTCCTATAATTAATGACTCTATCTTGAATGGCAAGCATAAATCCTTCTATTTCTGCGCTCAACTCTCCAATACCCAACCATTTGTTTGATGAAAGTTTGTCAACATACGATTGGTTGAGATAATTGAAGTGTTTTGCGTGAATAATTTTATTTGACCAGGAATCTAATAATTCCTGGTTAGTATTTATAAGAATGTTGGCATTCTCGTCATATAAATTTAAAGGTGTAATATTTCTATCTGCCTTGCAAATTATTTTGTGCATTTCTGAGCTATCAGCTTTCCTATGGAAAAAATTTCTAAGCATTTCTACCTGATTGTGTTTCAAAGATGTTATTTTGACTACACCTCGGTAAATTAATTCGTTCTATAGCTGAATTTGGATGATGGCAATTAAACTTTGTTAACGTAGTTCTAATTAATCGTTCTAAACTATCTAAATCTGTATTGAACCATTTAATTATGCCAAATGAGTACGTTAGTAGAGGTATTGCCCAATTATTTATTTCTTTTACTAAATTTTTAGCAGATAGATTGCATTTTTAAATTTTTCTGATCCTAGTTTGAAATTTAATCTTAATATCATTTTTAATACTAGTGTGATCTAATCTATTCGATTGCGGGTGTCCTAAATATTTATAAACCTCATCCCCTTTCATACTTTTAATTTTGAAATTTCTAAATATACCCTTGTCTCCATCTACAATTTTTCCTTTCTCTATATGGATCGTTTTACATTTATCTAAACCAAAAGTCATTTTAATATCATCTGAAAAAATTTTAACTACCTTAATCGTTTTCTCTAAATTTGATTCAGAATTTGAAAATAATTTTATATCATCCATATATAATAGATGTGAAACTATACTACTCTATCTTGTATTACCCTTAATTTTTATTCCAAACTTGCTTTTAATTAACATTTTAGAAAGGGGATTCAATGCTAAGCAAAACCAAAGAGGGCTCAATGAGTCTCCTTGAAAAATCCCTCTTTTTATTGAAATGCCCGGTACTACCATTTTCTTACCTTTCAAATTTACTAGCAAATCTGTGTATTCCAAAAGGACATAATATTTTTCAAAAAGCTAATTATAATTGACCTTTATATATTTTTATTTTTTAAATAATATAATTATTTTACAAAGTATAATCATTTTGACTACAAAATAAATTACCTAATAAGTTTTCACGGATTTTTTTCATTTTATGATGTTTCTCTTCTATAGAAGTAGACGCTTGTGATTAGAAGAGGAGTATCGGTATGAAAAATATATTTTGTATGTTATAATAAAATAATTAATTATTGTAGGAACTTTAAAAAAATAGACAAGTGTAAAAGTTGTATAAGTTACGAAAATAATTTCATCATTTTGTTATTTTTACATTGAATTGTTCTTTAATTGCTTTTAGTAGAAATAAAATTAATTAATCACTGTGATTTAGAAAATAGCAAAATACGATGAATAATTCTTACTTATATTTTTTTTCATTTCTTCGGCATTCTACGTAAAATATTTTGACATTCTGTTTTCTAAAGTATTATCGTTACTTTTTTATATGTTTTCATGAAATACTAGCTGGTTCTCGGCATGCGTTGCTATGCCATTTAATAAATAAATTGTTTCTCCCTGCGTGTCCTTTTCCATTCGTCACCTCCACCTTCCCTCTCCCCACTCCACTCCCCCCCCCCCCTTCCCCCTTCCCCCGTCCCGCGAACCCCCCTCACGATTTCCCCTCCGCCCCCCCCAGACCCCCTCTCCCCTCCCAGGTTCCCCTCCCCCTTCCTGGTTCCCCATCTCTCCCTCCCTCCCGCTTTTCATAGCAATAGCCGCTTCCTCGCGTGCCACCAATAGCATTTTTTTATACAAATTTCATAATGCCAGAGCTCACCGGAAGTTTTATAAAAACCTTGTCCTGACAACAACGAACACACAAAAAAAAAATATCCAATTTGGTGCAGTCGTTCGAAAGTTATGCGCTTAGCAACACATTCAGCGATTCATTTTTATATATAAGGTTAATAAATAAGTACAATAAAAAATAAAACTCTTCTGAAACAGAATAAGCATACATTAATTACGTGAGCTCAAAAGGGGGGGAGGGGTCCAGCAAAATCTCACGTTACTTGAAAACAATATACGAAGTGACCCAAATTTATCTCACCAAGGGGGGGAGGGGTCTAGATTGGAATAAAAACTGCTTATGTAATTAATGTATGCCCCCTAAGGATAATAGGATTGGGATAGACTGGTTGAGGAAGACCATTTGGTCTCTCCCGACCCATCGTCTGGCACCGTGGTGCGAGAGATGGATTCATACGTCTGTCACTCTTGGACCCACTGACCCTCAGATTCCTTTTTCCTTCCCAGAATTTTCTCTTCTTCCTTTCGTTTAAAAGACCTTCCACACACCATCCCCCAAGGTGAAATAGGCCTTGAGCGAAATTATTTTCTTCATGGCATCCTGCGTGGAGCTATTGTAAAAAAAATGTTGGGTTAATATTCTAATAATGATTTCTGTTTGTTCCAGGTAAGGAAAGACGATTTTCAAAATACGTAATCATCTTCAGTGCTGATCGGAGTTCAAGGTTTGAGAATCAATATTTAAAAAAATATATATTTGATGTATAAATATTATTTACATACAATCTTCATGTTAGGGTGGCAATGACCAGAAGTTACGAGATCAAATCCCAACAATTAATTTTGAGTTTTTCACACACATCTATATGCATGTTAATATTTATTTTTTTGTATTTTGTGTATTTTCCACTCGTTGCTTTGAAATTGCCAAAACTTCTTAAAGGAACCAGATCGGAATAGTCCAATTTGGGGATGCCGCTGACTCCAAGCAATTGAAACTCTTCATCTTCTCAAGTCACATTACTGAGGATAGTGATCCCTACTCAAATTTCCATGGTGGACAAGGCTCCTCCACTGCTCGTAGTCCTGCGCTGCGTGGGTTTGTCGATATAAAATCGTCGGAAATTAATCCTACCGATCCGATCTCGTTAAGATATCAATTTGAAAGTACTAGACCCTCTGAGTTCGTACATTTTTCTTTATCCACTCTTCGTACAGTATCCCTAATTAGGAGCCATCCATAAATTACGTCACACGAATTTCATGTTTTTTTTACCTCCCCCCCCCCCCCCCGTCCCTGTCACATATCGTAACATTTGTGAGACCCTCCTCCCCCTAGTGTGACGTCACATATTTTGCAATTTTACATCTGAAAATAAGTTTTCGTTTACATTTAAATTTTTCTTTCTAATTATTTAGATTTTACATGTGACGTCACAGAACTGATGACCCCCCCATATCCCTTGTCACACT
This sequence comes from Limnephilus marmoratus, assembly GCA_917880885.1. Classification (NCBI taxonomy): domain Eukaryota; kingdom Metazoa; phylum Arthropoda; class Insecta; order Trichoptera; family Limnephilidae; genus Limnephilus; species Limnephilus marmoratus. The sequence goes on from OU862935.1 coordinate 13,747,969, forward strand.
TCATTACCCCCTCCTCCCCACCTCCCCTTGCCCCCCCCCCCCCCCCTCCCTTAAGGGCCCGCAACTCGGATTTCTACCGATTTATTACATATTTTCCTTAAACACGGTAAGTTTTAAAGCTCTTAAAAAAGTATATGTTATTCTTGAAGATAATATCTAGACTTTGCCCGCGCCGAAACTCAAATTATATAAAATTCCCTCGATAGAAAATAATCGCAAAGTATGCTCCAAAAATTATTATTAACACGTTTGTTTCTGTTATATTTCAAGTTATAGGTATGAAAAAATTCACAGTGTTTCTCTAAATGCTGTTTATGATAATGCCCGCGAGATTTTTGCTGAATTTTAAACGAGTCGTGTTTTATTAAACATTTTCGCATCGATTTTGTCGCTGTAAATGTTAGCGCTCTCCTCTAACATTCGTAATTTCGTAAGGTTTTGTTATACGAATTATAAATCCTAACATTTTGTTAGCTTTGCTGATGACTTCATTTATCAGTGTTAAGTCATCGAAATGATTGTGCTAGACCCCCTAAATTCATTCATTTTTCTTTATCACCATTCTCAATAAGGTCCTAGAACATCGATTTTACTAGTATTATTTTTGATACATTTCACAACGAAAGTTGTTACCCTATTAATTTAAAAAAAAATAATATTGACAGAGGATATCAAACAACTTGTGTATAATTTAGATATCAGACAACCTGACACATCAATAAAACATTGTTAATGGGTGCTATTAAAAAGTGCAATAATTGAATATCATTTTGCATTAGGTTAAATAGTTTGTAATAGATCGAAGATAAAAACTGTCAATGTTTTATTGTTATTGATTGTTCCATGGTTCTAATTTGTATTAATATGATTTATATCTAATAATGTCAACATAGTAATATCAAATAGTACAACTTTAAAAAATGTGTTCAAATTGTTTAACATGAACTCATATTTAAGATTGCAGATTACATAATATATTGCTGGTAAGTTGTTAGTCTTTTTTAAATGCACTGTTTGAAAGAATTATTATTAGTAACTAACATACCATCATGTCGTTTTACGCAGGGGTAGGCAGAGAGGTTGAAACGCATTTTTTTTTGTATTAGCGCCACATAGGAGGCCCCAAGGAAGATAATATCCCTGAAAAATTAGGTTAATTTTTGGGGATGTTGTTGGAGGGTACTTTAACCCGTCTGCTTGGCTGAATATATTCGCACCTCACAATCCGGAAGAATTAGTTTCGCCCGTAAATTCGAAACCGTCACTTTGGATCGAGATTGTATAATATCTATGAAAGATAGCTTTCATATTTCAAAGACAATAGAAGCATTATTTTGTTCTCTTTCTGGTTAAAAGAAAAATACATGAGTTTGCATGAGAGGAAGTGAGATGTATAGCTTTTAAAATGTAAGGTCGCTCGGGACGTTTTTGGTCTTATGAAAGTATAACGCGATTGCGTGTTTTGGGATGTATTTATTCCTAAACAAGCAGACGGGTTGGAAAGGAAGGAAAGGAAATTCCGGGAACGAAAACGGTTAAACTTGAGGTGACCAATGACAGAGGTGTTGATTATCCAATAAATGGTTCCCGGGGCTGTGGTACCCATTCCCGCCTTCCAAATCGTGAACACGATTATGCACACTCCTTGCTTCATTCACATTCAAACATCGTCTCATACATACCTTTCTGTTATTCTGACTCTTGACAAGGCCAGTAACAAGTGTTTATTTTATTTAAATAGACGGCGGGTTAAAATATATAAAAAAAAAATAATAATAAATACCAAACTGGTGAACCTACATTACTTTTAGAGTCAATTTTGTTGTATAACTTTTTTTAAATTTGAGATTTCGATTTTGAGTAAATCGGATTCGGAATTTATTAGGTCAACTTAGTAAAAAAACGTTCGCTGGGAGGTTCATATCAGCTCTCTCTCTCTGGTTTCAATCCTGAGATCGGTTTGCAGCAATGCCATCTATTCGTTTCTTCCACTCTTCCCTGTCTTGTGCGGCTCTTTTGAAGTCTGCATATGATGAGCAGCGCACGTCCACCAGCAGGTCCTCCAGGTACTCTCGGCGTGGGCGTCCCCTAACGTTTGTCCCCTCGGTCATACCCTCCATTATGGCATGCAAGAGGCCTTCTTGTCTTATTACATGGCCGATCCATCTTGCGCGCCTTTCGGACAAGGTCCTGAGCAGGTGCCTTCCTCCTTCGATTCTTTGGAAAACCTCTTCATTTGTTATGTGGTCTCTCCAGGAAATTCCTAATATCAGCTATTTAAGGGAAATTAAACTAAACAGCGGCCGAGAACTCGAACTTCGTCGAAAGATGTTCTTACTATCGTACTCTTGCAACTGTACAGGGTGGATCCAATGAGAAAGATTAATTATTCTCCGTACCAGCTTTTTAAAATAATAACTTAATACCGATTTTATTTCATTCAAAATTTGCTTTAATTTATACCTATATTCAAAAATGCTGAAAGGCGTGATGATAAAACTATTAAAATTATGGACTTTTTGTAAATATTTTTTGATCATACGTATTAATAATTTTTCCATAATGTCTAAGCAAAATAAGAATGTAATTTTTTTAAATATAGTAATTTGTAATACCGTAAATAAATACACAAACTGCAGTATTTTCGTCACAAAACATGTACACGGATCTTTTTTTAATTGATTTTATATAGACTAAAATTAAAATTCTGAAAAGTAGCTTTCCCAGATGATTTATTGATTTATTTTACTGCATGATTATATGATTTGAAATGTGTTTCTATAATACAAAATTTTGTTTGAAAATTTAACAAATCCTCCAACGACCGACGGTATAACGTTATTATACTGAAAATAAACATATTTTCTCAAAATTTAAAACATAACTTTACTAGATAAAAGAACAATCTTTCGAAATCAATTTATACTTTTTTGTGGAAAAGATTCAATACGGCTACAATTGCGTGTGGTATATATGATCGCGACAATACGCTGAAAAACTGTTAAAGATTTGGGGGGATTTTACTGGACCCCCCCATTTTGAGCTCAAGTAATTAAGTAGGGTCATTGGAGTCCTCACATATACCATTAAAAATATTTTTGTAGTCGATTTTAGGTATTTAATTGGTAAATAATGCACAAAAATTATACTTTTATAGTAATTTTAATTTCGGGGTCCAACTGTTGTAAAATTAACTACCGGTGCAATATATAAAATAACAACAAGAATAACCTAGAAAACAAGAGACAATAAAGTTTGTCAATTATTATAAGCAATAATTGTCAGCCTGAAACACTCATTTACACTGAAAAATCTTCCGAGAAAAGATACTTGCCGCCAACGGGACTTGAACCCGTGTCCTTCTGATTGCGGTCGGATGCTCTGACCACTGAGCTATGGCGGCTTATCAAATACCCGCCAAATAATTCAATATATACTAGTGTTTCATTCAGCAATTACTGCTTATTATATTTTTTCACCTGAAAACAACCAACTTTATTTTTGCGAGAGAGACATTGTTAGTGTTAAATCCCTCGCTAGGTGGCGTCGAGACAAATTATGTCTGCATTTATTGGGGAAATACTTAAACTTGCCAAATATTAATTATTTTTTTTTTAATTTATAAACTAACGTTTAGACAAGATTTTTATGCATAGCACAAAGGGTAACCATTATTATTAGCAATAATTTTCAGCCTGAAAATACTGAATAATTGTCTGAATAATTATCAACCTGAAAAAATATAATAAGCAGTAATTGTTGAATGAAACACTAGTATATATTGAATTATTTGGCGGGTATTTGATAAGCCGCCATAGCTCAGTGGTCAGAGCATCCGACCGGCAATCAGAAGGACACGGGTTCAAGTCCCGTTGGCCGCAAGTATCTTTTCTCGGAAGATTTTTCAATGTAAATGAGTTTTTCAGGCTGACAATTATTGCTTATAATAATTATTACCCTTTGTGCTATGCATAAAAATCTTGTCTAAACGTTAGTTTATAAATTAAAAAAATAATAATTAATAAAGTTTGTATTAAATTTAGTCAAGTGAAAACAAGAGATTCCAGAAATTAGGTAAAGATCTGGAAGCTATTAAATATTTTATTATTTGATTCACTTGATCATGCTGTCTTCCTCGGATGACCCGGACTTTTTCTGCAATTTACGTTCACATATTCTGCTTACACTCCTTTCTTAGTTCAACCGCTCCACAGCTACATGCGTGTATTCTGAAAATTGTGAATTATATTTAGGTAATTTGATGAATACACGGCACACGGCATTAACCATCAGAAATGATCATGATGGAATAAGTACGGGAAGCCATCACGCATTAGAAACATTAAAAACAAATCAAATATTCTTCAAAACACACACACACACCATTGGCGCAGCCGACGTTACATGTTACGTGAGAACTGAAAGATCGACACGAAGAGAATATTACGTGTGGATGTAATTTGAACTAGAAAGGTCACATCGTATTGGTCATGAAGATAAGTGAATTTAGATTCAATGCCAAATCATTTGAGATAATGCTTAAAATATGAAAAAGCCACTTTTTTCATCCTTCCCATTCTTCATATTTCTCTCACAACATGGGTACCGCCGCCCGGGGAACCATTTATTGGATAACCAACACCTTTGCCATATGTCACCCGGTGACTTAGCAGGGGTACCCGAGTTCACGGGGTGAGGTTGGCGGCTTATGCGTCAACACACCAGCTATATGGAAGGCCGGATCGGTAGAGAATGGTTGAGGGAGTCCTTTTGACTTTTCCTTACACCGCAGTGGGAGGGATGGATTCATACGTCCGTCACTCCTGGACATACGGACCGCCAGATTCCTACCCACCCCTAATACCCTTTTCATTCCCAGAAAATCCTTCCTGTCCTAAAAATACCCTCCACATAAACTCCACATAGCATTCTCAAAGAAGATATAGGATCAGAGGGGATTTTTTTCCTCAGGGCCTCCTATATCGAGCTAATTTTAAAAATAAAACTCAAATTTGAAACAAGCTCCACACAGGAGGCCTTGAGGAAAATAATTTACATCAGAACCTATGTCATCTTTTGGAATGCTGTGTGGAGGGTCTTTTGGGAAAAGGAACGAGAGGTAGTTCTGCGAATTAATAGGTATGAGGAGAGGAATCTGGGGGACAATTTGTACAAGAATGACGGACATATGAATCCATCCCTCCCACTGTGGTGCAAAGCGATGAGTCAAGAAAGTCCGACTTAAGAGGTCTAGATTTCTAGAAGTCTCCCTCAACCAGTCTCTCCCGATCCGGCCTGCACGCAGTAGATGGTCAAACGTAAAACAGCGCGTGTAGAAGTGTGATCAGTGGCGACGCGTGAAAGAGATTTTTAATGTATTATTAGAAAAAAAATATCATCGGACAGCCAAATGACATCTACTTTTTGCACTCAAAATATGCTCAGGAATCATTAGGGATCGTACCCATACTACGTGACCTCTTCGGGGGGGGGCTTCAAAATGTTACGCTTGGTACAAATGAGTGGCGGTTTGCTTAGGATTTTGGTCACCGGGGGGGGGGGGGGGGTTAAAAATTGCAAAAAAATTGGTCACGTAGTATGGGTACGTTCCCTTAGTTAAAATCCTTCGGGAACGTGATGTTATACCTGTATGTTAACGTGTTGTTACACCTAAGCTAAGGGATCTCATTTCTTTTTCATCTTTGCCTTCATTCGTCAGTACTATCACTTTGTTAAACATCAGGGTTGGAATCAGAACTACATCGTAGGCTGCTTACCTCACTGCCTTTACCACTGCCTCTGCCTCATTGCCTTTTACTAGGGACTATTAAATGCAGTCATCCAAATAGTGTTTCCTTCACACACTCTTCTTTTATCCCGCGGGCATTATCTTAAACAGCATTTAAAGAAACACTGTGAATTTTTTCATACATATAACTTGTGAAATAAATTAAACAAACGTGTTTATAATAATTTTTGGAGCATACTTTGCGATTTTTTTCTATCGAGGGAATTTTATATAATATATAATTTGCGTTTCGGCGCGGGCAAAGTCTAGATATTATCTTCAGGAATAACGTATATTTTTGTAAGATCTTTAAAACTTACCGTGTTTTTAAAATATGTAATAAATCGGTAGAAATCCGGGTTGCGGGCCTTTAACGTTCTTATCAACCATACCATCTTTGGCGAAAATACTTCCCAATTACAAATTCGTCCGCTTGCTTAAGAGCGTTTAACCAAGCAGCGGACGAAAATCCACATTTCGTCGAAAGTTGTTCTTACGATCGTGCAAGGCGGTTACAATGAGAAAGATTAATTATTCTCCGTACCAGCTTTTTAAAATTATAACTCAATATCGAATTTATTTCAATCCAAATTAGCTTTAATTTATACCTTCATCCAAAAATGCTGAAAGGCGTGATGATAAAACTATTAAAATAATGTACTTTTTGTAATTATTTTTTGATTATAAATATTTATCATTTTTCAATAATGTCTAAATTTAACTTATTATTACTTACATTCTTACTCATTAATTTTACTTACATTCTTAAATGTTAAAAAAATTTGAAATATATTAGTTTGTAAGTGCGCAAATAAATACACAAATGGACCAATTTTCGTCAAGAAACACATGTATGTACATATTTTTCAATGATTTTATTGAAACTAAAATTAAAATTCTAAAACATGCGTTTGCTAGATAATGTATTGATTTATTTTACTGCATGATTATATTATTTGAAATGGGTGTGGTATAATACAAAATCTTTTTTGAAAATTTAACAAATCTGCCGACGACCTAAATAACGACCTTATTATACTAAATTTTTTCTCAAAATTTATTACATGCAAATGCTAGATAAAAGAACAATCTTTCGAAATCCATTTATAATTTTTTGTGGAAAAGAGTCAATACGTCTAAAATCTGATTTAACTAAAAATGACATATTTCTGGTTTTCTCTGGTAATGCCCTCTTAAAGAAATAACCCATCTACTGTATGAAATTGACTTATGTGACGAGTTATGTTGTGCGTTATTTTTAGAATTATAAAAGGGTTGCAATTTGAGGCTAGACAGATAAATTTCTTGTGACAGGCACCTGATATTATTTGAAAATAAATTACTTTAAAAGGTGTTTTGTAAAAAATCTAACTGCTGCAAATTCTAACTAGGTAAAATAAAGACAACCTCATGCATTAAAAAGAGATAGGCAATGGAATAGTTGGGTATTTCGTTTGATTTATGTAACGTTCCTAACGACAGGTGTTTCATTTATTTTTGCAGGGTTCAGATATATAAGAGAAATTGTGATGCAACGGTCACGATCCGGATGCATTTTTATCGGTGACCTGACAGTAGGCCCACGAAATTACAATAATTATAAAATAATAATATTTTGTGCATTATTTACCAATTTCAAACCTAAAAATCGACTTCAGAAATTCACCAAAGTTTCACCCCAATCGGTTGAATAGTATCTACCTATAGAAAGTAATTTCATAATGCCAGAGTTCACTATCTTATATATAAAAATGAATCGCTGAATGTGTTGCTAAGCGCATAACTTTCGAACGACTGCACCAAATTGGATAATTCTTTTTTTTTTGTGTGTTCGTTATTGTCAGGACAAGGTTTTTATAAAACTTCTGGTAAGCTCTGGCATTATGAAATTTGTATAAAGAAAGCGGGAGGGAGGGAGAGCTGGGGGAGAGAAACCAGGGAGGAGGAGGGGAAACTGGGAGGGGGAGGGGGACCTGGGAGGGGGGAGGGGAACTCGGGAGGGTGGTTCGCGGGACGGAAGAAGGGGGGGAGTTAAGTGGGGAGAGGGAAGGTGGAGGTGACGGAGTGGGAACGCGAGAGGGGAAGAGGGCGTAGGAGAAGAAGGGGAGGAGGAAGGGGAACGGGACGAATGGGAAAGGACACTCAGGGAGAAACAATTTCTTTATTAAATGGCATAGCAACGCATTACCACCAATATTAAATTTATTTTCGATATTCTAAACCTCTATCGATTAGCTGAGGGGATTAGACAAGGAGTGTATCTGCCTAATGCGACGGAAACGCGCTGGGAATGTTTGCTTGTTCGAAGGCCCACAACCTGCAGCCTGTAACACATTTGGCAAAGCGGTTTATAAGCACATGAGGCCGCAAGTAATTTGACTAATACCTAATAATTGATCCGTGTTATAGTTCAAAAGCCTAATTTCAAAACGACTCTCAATCGAGATTACTGTCTTGATCGAGTATTTTTTTTGCATTAGCTCCATACAGGAGGCCCTGAGGAAAATAATTTTCCTCGGGGCCTGTGTCATCTTTGGGGATGCTGTGTGGAGGGTCTTTTTATGAGAAGGAAGGAGAGGAAGCTCTGGGAAGGAACAAATTTGGTGGTCAATGTGTTCAGGAGTGACGGACGTATGAATCCATTTCTTCCACTGCGGTGCTAGGCAATAGGTCGAGAGAGTCCGGCTGGAGAGGTCAAAAGGTCTCGCTCAACCAGTCTCTCCCGGTTCGGCTTGCCACGTAGCAGGCAGGGAAACGCGTGTGTTGCCAAGATCTTGACGAACCTCATCCCAAGAACCCAGGCACCACTGAAAAGTCACCAAACTTAGCGAACCACTTGGGGTGATAATGTCAGGAGTGTTGGTTAGGGGCCGTTCAAGTATTACGTAATAATTAATAGGGGAAGGTCTTGTGAAACGTTACTGTGCGTTACGAGGGGGGGAGGGGAGGTTCGAACAACGCGTTACGTAAAATGTTTTTCTTTATTTAGATAAAAAAAAAAAACTAGGGAATTAAAATCTTCCAAGTTGGCAGTGACTTTCCAGTACTTTTCTCAACTTAATTGTGATTTTCAGGTAAAAATTGTCACCTGGGCGTTACGTAACATTTACGGGGTGGAGGGGGGGAGGGTACGGAAAAACGTTGCGGCGCGTTACATGGGGGGAGGGGGGGTCAAAAATCTTCAAAAATTGTGCCCCCTTATCCAATAAGTGGTACCAATTTACTCATTTTTGAGACTCATTGTGTAATTTGGACTTAAACCAGCTTCTTACAAGTATTAATCTTTGCTTGTATGTGTAAAAAAATATTAAACATACATCAGCTCATGTTTGGTTGTAGGTGTGTAGGTACGTTTATAAATATAATAAATCACATAGTATGCACACTGTTGATGAATAATTGTAGAAGATATTATTTGTACACATGATATAGAATTTTTGCTGGTGGTTTTAGTTCTTGGAGTATATTATACAAAATCTTTATTTGTAGGTACTGTATACAGAAATCAGCAGCTGTTAGTGAGGTTGATAATCCCAAAATTAAATTTGGTGATTATTTTTTTTAACGTTGATATGACCTAGATAAGGATTGATAGGATAACTGTTGGAAACTTCTCATCGTTCCCTAACATGATTGCAGATCGCTAACGAATAAGTAACAGTTCACAATGAATGAGTATTCTTAATATAATCGATGTCAACTGTTGTTTGTACGTAAGCGATCTGTAGTTGTTCTAGAGAACGACAGGAAGTTACTGAAAGTTATCCTATCAATCCGTATCGAACGACCGTGCTAGGACCCCTGAGGGTCAAGCATAGAGAAATTGATAACTTTACAATGTCAGATCGATAGATAGATCAAGCACGGTTTCATTGTTAACAGCCGAACCGACATTGACAGGGAATAAATAAGAAATCGGAATACGCTGGCATCACTGGCGGATCTCTCTACGAATTCAAATTCCGAAACGTCTGACACCAATCAATTAGGTACGTAAAAATATTAATAAATTACCAACGTTGAATTGAAATACTAACCTAAATATGCGTGGTAGTCGGCATTTATTTATTTATCGGCATTTAATTATTTATGTCGGCCCTGAGGGAAATAATAATCTTTGGGGATGCTGTGTGGAGGGTTTTTTTAAGGAAAGGATGGAGAGGAGAGTTCTGGGAAGGAAAAGGGTTTAAGGGGTGGGTAGGAATCTGGGGTTCAGTGTGTCTTGGTTTGAGGACGACCTCCGTAGTCCAGTGGCTAAGACTCTTGACTCTCATTCCGGAGGTCGCGGGTTCGAACCCGGCATGCGCAAATAAATTTTATTTGATTAATTTGTGTTATTTCACAATTAATTCATTTAAAAAATAATATATAGTATACTTGCGGCATGTTCCAGAGTGGAAGATACTATTAGTATCGCCCTGGTGTAAGACCACCATTCAGAATTGAAACGTTGCTTGAAAATGGCTTTAGCCGTGTTTAGTGACCAGATCTGAATAGCTAGGTACTTCCCAACCTTCCTCTTCCCCACCTCCTTCCCCTCCCCACTACCTTCAGCCTCACAACATACCCCAATTGGGGATGCCATAGTCTCACTGGCTCCAGACGGGAGCAGTTGAGATTCTTGTGCGGTATTCACTGTAAAAAAAAAAAAAAAAAAAATCCGCCTCCAAGACCTAGACAAACCTCACTCCATGAACCCGGGCACCCCTGCTAAATCACCAAACGTAGTGAACCACTTGAGGTGACCTATGGTAGAGGTGTTGGTTATCCAATAAATGTTCCCGGGGCGGCGGTACCTATTCCCGCCTCCCAAGTTGGAACCCTAACCTAACTTATTCTATTTAACCATTTTTTGCTCTTTTATCATCAATCTTAATGATCTTTCAGAGGTGGTTCTGAGTTGGTTTCATTCTGAGTTGGCCGGTCACCGTGTGTGGCACCCGTCTTAAGCCAACGCCGGATTCTAACCCGCGACCTCTGCATTCGTCCACGGAGGTCGTCAAACGATTATAGTTCTACCTACAACCAACATCTACCATTCGCAAAAGAAACTAAAAATAATTTGCAAAAAATAATTCAACGCGTCTAATCCAACCATCGCCAATCAACACACCACAACAAAACATTTTTTTTTCTAACAGCCGTGATAATGAAGCCTTATAACTTATAATGATGCAAGTAACACATAAGTATTTATTAACAAGTGCCTATTAAATTACACCTGCTGCAAAATCCTCGCGTCACCGTGCGAATTTACGAATGAAAGAGGAAGAATAGCTGATGAAACGGCATAATTAAATTTAACTGGCGAGTCTTAATGTTGGAAATGAACCGGATTTAAATAATATAATATATGATTGGTATGGCGCAGGGGTCAGATAACCTAACTTCTTGGACAAAAGAATTAAATGTAGGTAGGTACCGGATAAAGAAAATAAATTAATCATTTTTATGGCGCCGTTTCTTCTAACGCGATAAGGCCGTTGTGAATTCTTTAAAAATGCTAAATTAACACACGCTTATAATTATGTGTGATGCCCGGTCAAATCATTTCAAATTTTTATTATAAACGTATTTTAGAAAGAACATTTATTTAATTTTATATATTACAATTTTTACCTTATTATTAACATTTTTACATATTAATGTTACATTTCGTTTAAGTTAGGTTTGAGAAGGTGAAACTGTTGGTTGGTAATATTGTATGTTTCGTGAACACCTCACTAGAAGAACCTGTACTGAGGTGTTTACGTGTTTATGATTAAGTGTGATAAGTACAAGTATTCAATTAAATTAGACATTTTACTTAAGGCGCCGCATCCGCGCTCAAAAAGAAGAAAATGGAGAGATATGTAATTACGAATGTTAGAGGAGCGCGCTAATATTTAGCGATAAAATCGTTGCGAAAATTGTGAAAATGTTTTATAAAACACGACTCTTTTAAAATAGAGCAAAAATCTCGTGGAAACAAACGTATCTCTACATCTCTACATATTATAAATTAAAGTCCCCTGCGCCGTGTGTCTGTCTATTCGCGATAAACTCGAAAACTACTTAACGGATTTTCATGCGGTTTTCACCAATGGATAGAGTTTCGTGAGGAAGGTTTAGGTATGTAATTTGTCAAGGATTTGTGTAAATTGGTTGAAACATAACGATAATTGTTAGAAGTGTCGGAAAAAGTCAAGCCGATTGGGAGATTTCATCAAAAACACTGCCTAATCCCTTTGAGATATAACAAAACAATGCATGCTGGGATGTTCCTCTTTTATAGATCTACAAAAAAGTCTGCGATGGCATACGTCAATCTTTTACGGATAGCTTACTATACCCATTCTATCTTCTAAAAAAACGGTCACGTACAATGGGATAATTGGAAAGTTATTTAGACGGATACAGTATTAATCCTTATTAACTTAAATACGTTTTTAGTTGCCCCAAGCATTTCATTCACATTCTCTATGTATTCTAAATTAAAGTCCTCCGCGGCATCTGTCTGTCTCTTCGCAATAAACTCAAAGACGGCGGTGGTTACAAAGGTTGGATTTTTAAGTGTTTTATTAGCCACAGCAACGCGTGGCTGGGTCAGCTAGTTTATAATAATTTTCGGAGTATACCTTGCGATTTTTTTCTATCGAGGGAATTTCCTATAATTTACGTTTCGGCGTGGAACGCGTCTAGATATTATCTTCAAAAATAACGTATATTTTTTTTAAGAGCTTAAAAACTTCAAATGTTTATGGGGGATATGTAAGAAATCGGTAGAAATTCAATAAATATTATTTCGGCTGGAGAAGTCTTGGTTGGGTCTCCCTCGACTAGTCTCTCCCAATCCGGCCCACCAAGCGGTGGGCAACGCAATTACCGCCAAAACTAATACAATTCTCGCCCCATGTACCCAGACTCCTTTGCTATATCCCTAAATGTAGCGTACTACTTTTGGTGGGCCTATTGGTTATTCAATAAATATATACAAATATATTGTAAACAAACAATAGAAATTAAAATAATCCATTTTATCCAATTTAGTAATCATTTTAAATTGTGCACAATTCTATATGATTAAAGGCACTTCTGAAACCCCCTACATTCCAGGAGAAATCCTGAATGTATGGCTGAGCAGTGACCTTTTTGTCAATAGAATCAAATGATTAATAAACAAAATGTATAAATTTGTAAAAACCTATCGATTTATTTATTTATTTATTTATTGACGGACAAATAGTCCAATTAACAATATAACAATAACACGAACAGAAAAGAAAAAAAGAGAGATCACAATGAAAGGAGATTACATATAGATAAAGAGCATTGACAAAATACATATAATATAAAAGTACATAGAGAAGATAACTACGAGTAGCTTGAAGATGGATTTAAAAAGACTTTAAAAAACTACATTGTGTAACGACTGCCGAAAGTCATTTAAGCTTACACCAAAAAATTCAATGCTTTGATTTGTGTTGACAAGTCTCGATATTCTGGATAAAGGAGAATGATATCCATAATTAGTAGAATGTTGATTGAGGAACAGCAATTCATTATTTCGGAGTCTACGGGAAGGAATGTTGAACTGGATGAGTTCTTTCTATGCTTTTCTAAAGAGGAAATGTTTAAAGTTTTTTCAATTTCATCATACGAGTATTCTCCTCTTTCAAGTCCTAACCTCCAAGCAATTCCTCGTAGGAAGCGATGTTGTACAGATTCGATGTAACAAATGTGGACAGCATAAAAAGGAGACCAAATGACACTAGCATATTCAAGGTGAGGGCGGACCAGCGAACAGTAAAGAGTTTTAAGTGTATTTATATGTTTAAAGTCAGAGGTAATTCTATGAATGAAGCCGAGTAGTTTAAGTGATTTGTTTACGATGTTATTAATGTGATCTCGGAAAGAAAGTTTACAATCCAGAGTGACCCCAAGGTCCTTGATAGATGTGATAGTAGAGAGACAAACATTATTAAGTTTATAATCAAACTGAATAGGTTTTTTAGTTCTATAAAACGACAAAATTTTGCATTTATCAACATTAAGTTCCATGCAGTTAATTTTGCACCAATCATTAAATGAGTCAATATCAAGTTGAAAAAGTAAACAATCAAGATGGGATTTAATTATCTTAAGAATCTTATTGTCATCGGCAAAAAGCCAATAACGTGTGTGAGAAAAAACTTTAATGATATCGTTAATATCGTTAATATCGATGAGTAAATGTTTTTTTTGTACCTACCTAAAGGTTTTCATCAATCATAGAAGTGTCCATTGTATTTTTTAAATTATTTCTGTAAAGAGCTCAGATTAAGAACAAGTATAAAAATGTTTTAATAAAATTAATTACAATGGAATACCACTACAAGTTAACGGTTTCAAAACGAGAAAATGTAAAAAGTAGGTTTTAATAATTTAGCGAAAATGTCTTCTTTTTTTAGCAACTTAACTATAAATGTTTTATTATTTTGATCAGGACCAAGTTCGGTTCCTTGCGGAACGCCATTCTTGGACGACATTGTAATTTTTAAAACTACGTATCATATAAAGATCGTGTTGTTCTCTTGCCGCGGTTTGCCGACACCTGATCTGACGAAGGAGGTGTTATTATTTATTTGAATATGCTTTGGTCAAAAGAGATATGTTATTGGATTTTGCGTAATAATTGGATGAGACATTCAACAAAACAATATTGAAATAAAAACTATTTCTATCATTGTTTCGATTAGCTACGTCAGTTATCGTTTGAGAATTAGTAGTACCTTCTAATGTAATAATCATTTCATCATTTTCAATGCCTTTTCCAAGACCGGTTGGGGATCCGAAGCTTTGAGAATCACATTCGAGTGTTCTTGGCTGTATCGGTTACCTTGTTCCAATGCATCGACGGCCTCTTCTTGCTCAGTATCTAAATCTATTTGTTTGAGCTTTTGCAATGCGATGAAAACTTTCAGAAAGCTTCACTGATTGAAAAATGTAACAAGGGTGAAATAATGAGGCTGCCAGACGAAGGAACCTAGATATATGAATAAATTTTTGTTGTTGTCAAATGTATCTGTATCTAAAAACGAAAACTTGTTCTAAAGCTTTAAATATCAGTAGACGATTTAGGATGTGTGTATGGGTACGGCCACACCAGAAACCATTTTTTGGATACCAACACTCCTGCTATAGGTCACTGCAGTCAGCTTGGCAAGACTTAGCAGGGTCTTGACGGCGGATGCGTTTGGCGCCTACTGCGTGGCGGGTCGGATTATTAGAGACTGGTTAAGGGAGATATTTTGACCTCTCCAGTAGGATTCTCTCGAACCATCACCTTGCACCGCAGTGGGAGGGATGGATTCATACGTCAGACGCTCCTAGACACATTGACACCCAGATTCCTACCCACCTTTCTTACCATTTTCCTTCCCAGAATTTCCTCTCCTTCCCTCTCTAAGAAAGACCCTCCATACAGCTTGTCATGCAGTTCGTAGGAATCTGGGACTCAGTGTATCCAGGAGAGACGGACGTATAAATCTCCCACTGCGGTGCAAAGCGATGTTCCGAGAGAGTCCTGCTAAACAGGACAAACGGTCTCTCTCAACCAGTATCTCCCGATCCGGCCTGCCACGCAGTTGGTGGGCAAATTCATCCGGCACCAAGATCCGGACAAACCTCACCTCAAGAACAGACATAGAACCCGACTCACCCGTCTCAGAACAGACATCGTCTACTTGTTTGCATATGTTATTTCAATAAACGCCCGGGTTGCCGACAATTAAAAAAAGGGCACCCCTGCTTCAAATTTTTTTTTTTTTTTTTTACATTGAATACCGCACAAGAATCTCAACTGCTCCCGTCTGGAGCCAGTGAGACTATGGCATCCCCAATTGGGGTATGTTGTGAGGCTGAAGGTAGTGGGGAGGGGAAGGAGGTGGGGAAGAGGAAGGTTGGGAAGTACCTGGCTATTCAGATCTGGTCACTAAACACGGCTAAAGCCATTTTCAAGCAACGTTTCAATTCTGAATGGTGGTCTTACACCAGGGCGATACTAATAGTATCTTCCACTCTGGAACATGCCGCAAATATACTATATATTATTTTAAATGAATTAATTGTGAAATAACACAAATTAATCAAATAAAATTTATTTGCGCATGCCGGGTTCGAACCCGCGACCTCCGGAATGTGAGTCAAGAGTCTTAGCCACTGGACTACGGAGGTCGTCAAATGGGTCAAATAATTAATTTAGTGTAAATTTGAAATAATTTTAGATACCATTTCACATGTATCTAAGTACTTTTTACCTGGCGTTGATTACTTATATCTGGAATTTCAATGTCATTTATACTTCGACACCAGTGGTCATTTTTAATCCATGACGTCAGAACTAAACATTAGGTAAGGTGTGGTTAACGTCACTTTTGCTAAAACAAACATAGTAATGTATATAACTGTCTGGTTTTATGTTGCAGTACATTTAAATGCAATCAGTTGGATAATTTCGTTTACTCTCCAATGGAATTGGCTAACATTTAAACCAAAATACTTCAAGACTGAACATTAAAAAAAGCAATGAGAATAATACTTATGCGTTAATTTTACACAGTTTATGACAGTTACATAAACAATCTGTTTATTATAATCTATGCATTTTTATACATATCTTTTCACAGCCTGCAACACGTAAATAAATAAGCAGATTAAATTAAAACAAATTACTTTATGTACACCACTAATTTAATCAAATTTATGAGATGCTTCAATAAAGTTTTATAATTTTTTTATCTTATTTAGTAAAAATTATCAACACGAATGCAATGCGTGCATCATAAATTCAGATCTAGTCACCAACTATGGTGACTAGATCTGAATAGCCTGGTACATTTTCCATATCTCCTTCCCTTCCTCACTACCTACAGCCTCACAAAATACTAAAATTGGGGATGCAATAGTCTCAATGGCTCCAGACCGTTGGGAGAAGTTGAGCCTCTTATGCTGTATTCGGATATAAAAGTTTTTTTTTTTAATATTGCGCTGGTGTGTTAGTATATAATTAGACGATAGATAATTGAAATGGCTTTAGTAGTGTTTGGGACTAGATCTGAAAAACCAGTTACATTTTCCACATCCCCTTCCCCTCCCCACTACCTTCAGCCTCGCAACATACCAAAATTGGGGATGCCATAGAAAAATGATATAATTTGCCTTAATACTTTTTATACTAATATTCAAATACAATACAATAAATGAAAAACAATTTCCGTTTAGTTTTTTCTGCACTAGTCACCAGATGGACGCCAACCGACTATGAAACATTCTTGACCGACAGCGTAGACAGCGTAAACAATCACCGTCGCTTACGCTGAAAGCTACATCTACTAAAAAAAGTGTCAGGCATATCAGGTGATAGAGCTGGAATATTTTTGTCACTTATGTATTAGGCAGCATTGAACAGTTTTCGTTAAAACTCGCAATTTAACAAAAATGTTATTTATGCTGTTCTGCCGATTATGGGTCGAATGTACGTACACGGTTGACATTTGTCACATGAGAACAGGCCGCTTCTAGGACTCTTTCTTGAGTTCAACAGCTCAGCTGTGGAATGACTTGTCGGCCTCTGTCTTTCCTTCCTACCACAACCAGGGTTGCCAGGTGTTCTACCGAACCGTTCGGTATTTTAATGACGTGTTCGGTGTTTATGACAAAAATACCAAAGTATGGGCGGTTCGGTATTTTTTCCGATTAATTTTAATAAGCGATTTAACTATCAGATTTGACGCAATCGGCAATCGATATTGCGTAGCATCCTTACTTAGTTTGTGCGATGTTGCCGCTTCGTACACGCGCTCACTATTTTCAAGCCATTTCGCGGATTACTGTTACACATTAGGTGACTACGTACTTCCGGAAATGGGATTATTCGAAATAATTTGACTGCTTACATTGTTTCAAAGTCCGACAACAACCCCCCCCCCCCCCCCCCCCCCCGACGCGGGTTTTGCCAAGATACCACCGTGAAATGTAGGGAAATTTCACCTCGAAATTCTTGTTTGCTCAATGTTCGGTATATTTTTGGAAAAGACCTGGCAACCCTGACCACAACACGGGTCTCTTCACTCTTCAACACCAATGTACACTCCTTCCTAAAAGACCCTCCACACAGCATCTTCAAAGATGACACGGCCACCGTGGTCTAGGGGTAAGACTATTGACTCACAATCCGAAGGTCGCGGGTCGAAACCCGGCATGCGCAAATAAATTTTATTTTTTTATTTGATTAATTTGTGTTAGCTCTCAATTAATTCATTTTTAAATAATGTATAGTATATTTGCGGCACATTCCAGAGTGAAAGATGCTCTCAGTATCGCCCTGGTGTAAGACCACCATTCAGAATTGAAACGTTGCTTGAAATGGCTTTAGCCGTGATGGGTGACCAGATCTGAATAGCCAGATACTTCCTTATCTTGTTACAAAGCAGTCTCACTGGCTCCAGACAGGAGCACCTGGGACTCTTATGAGATATTCGCATAAAAAAAATTAGAAAAGGCCCTGAGTGCAATTATTTTCCCAGGCCTCCTGTGTGGAGTTAATGTATAAAGAATTTTGTTATTAGGAAATTACTAAATCCTCAAAAAAACGGCTATACCTTTAATGAGACATTGTACTTTCCTATAAGAATGTAAAAAAAATATTTATATTATAATAGCATATCACTAAGTATCATCTTCATGCGAACAAAAATAATTAATCAATAAATTTTTATAACACCGTTATAAGTAATAACATCTAAATAAATTAATACAATAATTTACAGAATCACAAGCGAATTACAATCAAATTACTCTAAAATCAATTATTATTAATTGGGTGAGAATTTAATATGAAAAGCGTTTATTGCCCGCTACGACCATAATAGTTAACTACGGGATTGCAAGTTTTTCATATACGTCATTTGTTTTTTTTTATAAATGGATTCATTTCGTGAACGAGGTGTTGAAATAGCATGTAATTGACGATTATTGTACGTTATTTTATTGAATATACTAGCTGGTTCCCGGCATGCGTTGCTATGCCATTTAATGAAAAAATTGAATCTCCCTGCGTGTCCTTTCCCATTCGCCCTGTTCCCCTTCCGCCTCCCCTTCCTCTGCCGTTTCCCCTTCCCCTCCTGCGTTCCCACTCCGCCTCCTTCACCTTCTCTTTCTCCTCTCCAATTCACCCCCTTCCCCCGTCCCGCGAACCCCCTCCCGAGTTCCACTCCCCCCTCCCAGGTCCCCCTCCCCCTCCCTGGTTCCCCTCCCCCTCCCTGGTTCTCCTCCCCCATCTCTCCCTCCCTCACGCTTTCCATACAATAGCCGCTTCCTCGCGTGCCACCAATAGCAATTGTTTATACAAATTTCATGATGCCAGAGCTCACCTTATAAAAACCTTGTCCTGACAATAACGAACACACAACAAAAATAATTATCCAATTTGGTGCAGTCGTTCAAATGTTATGCGCTTAGCAACACATTCAGCGATTCATTTTTATATTTAAGATTATGTTTTCATTATAGCACATGATCTGTTTGTTTCGGAAACGGCAAAATCACCCAAGTCGTAAAATTTGCACAATTTTCACTGTCTGTTGCAGAAAATATATTTTTTAATATTAACTCCCCACGGGATGCCTTTGCTTAAAATAATTGGGCTGTCATCTTTGAGGATGCTGTGTGGAAGGTCTTTTTGAGGCGAAGAAGGAGTGAACATCTTGAAGAGACGCGTGTTGTGGGAGGGGTGAAAACATAGAGGTCGAAAAATCGTTCCACGATCCATCTCACAATCATTTAGTAGGCGGGTATAGGTACCGCCGCCGCGTTAACCATTTATTGGATAACTAACACCTTAGTGTACCCTTGGTCACCCAAATGGTTCGCTACGTTTGTTGACTAAGCAGAGGTGCCCGGGTTCATGGGGTGAGGTTTGTCCGGGTCTTGGTGGCGGATGCGTCTGCCCACCAGCTGCTTATCAGGCCGAATCGAGAGAGAATAGTTGAGGGAGTCCCTTTGACTTCTCCAGCCGTTCTCTCTCGGAACACCGCAGTGGGAGGATTGGATTCATACGTCCGTCACTCCTGAGCACACTGACCCCCAGATTCCTAACCTATTCTAACTCTTGACATTGACCGCCCAAGTATTTGATTCACTTGATCGTCCCGACTTGACGATTACAATTTATTAAGAATTCTTAGGTCCTATCTAATTCTACTACGTATTTACAAATGGATACAGAAATATAGTTACCTGGCAGGTCACTTCCGATAAACACACTTTAATTAGAAAGTTTATGCTAGAAGAAGATACGGCTTTGCACGCGGAGGACATTATATATAAAACACTGGACATTGCACGATTTTACATTTGCTTCCCCCATCACTATTAGTATTACATTTATGAAAAGATTAGTGGCAAAATTAGAGATGATATTTATTTTAAAATACTGGAGAATTTAGGACTCTTTAGGGCTGGAGAATGTTCATGAAATGACCTTTATAAACGCTTACAAATTGTTTTTTCGTTATTTGTTTTTTGGGTGTTATGCCGTGTTGCGATACCTCCTTCTTTAGCCAACATTTCGGACATCGTTCAGTGTCGGTAGATGTGTACACATTTACCGGATCTGCTAGACTTCCTTTGCTAGTTCCATGCTTTTTTGACTTCCTTTGCTAGTTCCATGTTTACCTTAAAAATGTTTTTCTTATCAGCTACTTTCTAAAGTAAAGTAAATTCTAAAGTAAAGTAGGCACGTCACCCATTATTCAAACTAGAAATTGTTTATTTCAAATATTTAAAAGCTCCCAAAAGCTCGTCGGTGATTGAATTCATCAGTATCCTGTAGTCTGTAGTGGTTTCACCCAATTTTTTCACCGTCTGGTAGTTAGTCATAATTGCTAACTTACAAACCCTTCTGCATCTGGTGCTAATAATTAATATTATATGATAATTCAATATGCACGATGGCAGAAATAAATTTTTTTTTGCGACGTAGTAACAAAGAATTAACAAAATTATAATTAAAGTAACAAAGAATTAACAGGATTTTCGTTATTTGTTTTTGGGGTGTTATGCCGTGTTGCGCTACCTCCTTCTTTATCCAACGTTTCGGACATCTTTGCAGTGTCCATCATCAGGGCAGATCCGGCAGACCCGGTAGATTAACAGGATGTTTCAGAACACAGATGACTTGCTTTATCCGGTGATTCCTGACATTGCTTGGAGTAAAAAATGATCACGAAATTTTGGTCTCGGGTGACTTTTTATGTTTTTTTTTTCAAAATCAAATAAAAAAACTTTCTTACACCTATCATCACTGGTCACACAGCCGAGTAACTGCACAATCCCTCGCCCCGATTCTAACTGTAATTTTTTTAAATATTTTAACTTGAAAATAAAATATGCAAAAATATGAAAGAACTTCAAGAGCAACTTATGAATTTTTGAAAAAAAATAAATATCGAACGTTATTAATACCTTGCGTCTGCGTGGTGGAATTTAAGAATCCAGCTTCCAACGCATGTCTGCCGCTGCGCGTTACCCGTCGCACCATATAAACATCCGTGTACTTGGATTTTCAGACAAAGCTACCTTTGTAATTCATCACAAGATGACGCCCTTCCTTAGATATAAGTTCTACGAATTTGTGAACCTGCTGTATCTCCCGGATTTCGAAAGATTGACGGTAATACTCAGTTGTATCAAGCGGCTGTATATTACATATGACGTCATCGCCCGTCCCGGTTACTTTTTCGCGGTGACTAGTGACTAGCCATCACTGGTTAACACGTTGACAATGGATACGAGGAACGGGCTAATTTTGGAACCAGTTCCTATTGGATTTACAAAATGATCACCAGCACTATCTGGGCGAAGCCGAACCAAAAGCCGCCCGCAGGGCCTAGTAGATGTAATCATTTTTAACTGTGAAAATATTTTCTAAAATTCTCGGCTATTAATAATTGCACGTCACAAAGCGAGGAGTTTACAATTTAATTACGATTTATTTTTTCGCAAAGCTACTAACAGAGCCACGACGCGACGTCGCGGACCTACTTCAGATTTATTATCAATCTAGTAATGATTGGCTTCTATTTTAGCATCCCTTTTGTGAAACATTACCTCTAGGCTAGGGCACTTTACGAATCTTAAAAAGCCCTTGAACAGATAAATCTACTTAAGATTATAGTGAAATTTATTTGACAAAGAAGCTCTGAATTTTTTGCAGTAAAGTTACGAATTTATATCAAACACAGAATCAAACAATTTAAAACTAAAAATAACTACATTAAGGGGATCAAATCTTGACTTAATGAACTATTGGAAAAATTACTTACTAGTATATAAAAAAAAACAGCGTCACACAAGTGTAATCGTCATCGTCATACAAAATCTTACCCAAAAATGAAACTGTATTATAGAAGTCGCTAAAAACTTGTCCAAAATATAGTCCACCGCACAGGATCTACTAGCGAGGAGGACCTAGAAAATTATCTATACAATAATGAAATAATTTTACTTTGTATGTATAAACCACTTATTTGATGTGCAAATCCGACCGGTTTCGGAACAAACGTTCCTTCGTCAGGGAAAGCTTATACTAATTTGACAGTTTCGAACAATGTTTTATTATGGTAGGGGTGGAGCTGTTGCTAGATAATAATGTAGATTGGGTAGGTAGGTATTAGTGTAGAGTGGGTGGGTAGGGGAACAAATCCATGATTGGGCTATATGACAATATTTTTTGTTTGTTGATAATAGATTCATTATTTTTAAGGGATTTTTTAATTTCCAAGGCTTCTAAGTTATCTAAACGTTTTCCTTTATGATTAAATGCACATCAAATAAGTGGTTTATACAAAGTAAAATTATTTCATTATTCTATAATGGATAACCACAAAGTAATAGCTACATTCAAAAATATATAATTATCTATACGTTAAATTTAAATAAATATTTGTTTTTTTTAAACTTCTTTTGCGAAATTCGTCATTTTTACGCAAATAACGCGAAATTCGGAATTTTCGATCGCATCGGTCGTATCGAATTTTCTAGTTTTTTCATAGGATTTTCTCGTAAAAATTTCAGAATAAGAAAATACCTGAGGGAGCGGGCCGTATCGGTAGAGTCGGGACGAGAAATAAAAGGCGTCAGTCGATGTGTGAGTCAGTCTTTATTGTGGCTACGTAGCGGAGGTCGATGCGGAGCGGGAGCGGAGTGACAGTAGTGATGCTGCTGCGCGATGATGTGAAGATGAAGGTCAGGACACTACGGCGGTGAAGATCACAGGTCTTCAGGAAGCCGGCGTGTTGCCCTACACCGTGGCGGTGTAGACGTGACCTTGGTCCAGGCGGTCGATCGACGTCGTATTGACGGGATATGGCGGCTGTGTGTCCAGTGGGTCGGAGCACACACATGACGCAGGAAGGAACCTTGAGAGGCGATGAGGATGCTGGCGCGTTGCCGGTTGTGGTGGCTGCTCGTTGCAGGATGCTGGATGCTGGCGCGTTGCCGGTTGTGGTTGCTGCTCGTTGCAGGATGAGGATGCTGGCGCGTTGCCGGTTGTTGTTGCTGCTCGTTGCAGGATGTTGATTGCCATCTCATGTCGAGATGGTAGTTGGAGAAGTGCCTCGAAGGTGCTGGAATGTTCCTGGGTCACGCTGGATAAATGGTGTTCACTGTTGACTGCGCGAGGCCCGTGCCCCGCGCGCGGCAGGTAGAGAGTTACTGCACTGCTCGGACTGTGTTCCTTATTTGATAAATGGAAAGTATTGACTGACTGGCTCCGAGCAAGCGAGCGCGGCTTATATACTCGTGGCAAGTAATTAGTCTCCCGGTAGGTAATGCGTGAACTCACACAAAGGCGAGATATCACTCGAACTTTCTGCGGGCACTTGAACGGTACAGCCAGATGTTCTAGCTCTTTTGCGTAGGTGGCGGATTATTATTTCTACTACGTTACGGTGTACTCGCTGAAGGTAGGTATGCCGTATCTTCCAGCGTATTCTGTGGACGTCAGTGGCGCAGCGGTAAACTTCGCAGAACGGGTTAAGTGACCGCCACATACCTAAGTAATAATAAACTTTCAAAATATGCATTTGCTTGAAAAGCCATAAAATGAAATACAGTTAACTTGTTTGACTGAAAAATAACACGACTTTTTTAATTAATTCAATTTCATTTATTTTATCAAGTCCCTAGAAATCAATAGGTGGTTATATAATAGAATATTCTAAATTTGTGGTAAAAACTATAAATAATGATATATAGGTACCTACACCTACTCATACAAATACACTTGTACATATAAGTAAAAACATTTTTTACAATAACTCTAATCTGGGGGCCTTGAGTAAAATAATTCCCCTTTGGATCTATGTCGTCTTTAAGGATGCTGTTAGCAAGTTCTTTTTAGGAAAGGAAAGAAAAAAAGTTCTGGGTTGAAAAAATATAGTTTGCACAAGAGTGACGCAAGTGTGGATAGTACCTAAGCACAGCACTCAACAGCCAAAAAAAACATTATTTTAGGATGGCAAAACTGGCACTCTAGTGTCTTTTACCAGCAGCTGACTGAAAGGCAAAAATTCTATTTTCATTCTTGGTTAAACGCTGGTTCGGGCTGCTGTGTTGCGTGGTTTACTATCCTCATATTTTACCCTCCGGTAGAGATTTATTGTCGTATAATAAATGTGGAATTCAAATATACAAGAGTCAGATAAACGCAAATTCAACTTATTATTTCAAAACACCCGTGACATTCTCAAATAACCTGGAGGATCGGTTTGGTAAGTATCGATTCTCCTCCAGTTATACAAGTATGAATCTTTCCCTTCTGCTGCGGTGCAAGTCAACGTTCTGAATTCTCCCGCTGGAGAGTTCAAATAGTCTCCCTCAACCAGTCTCTCTGGATCCAGCCTGCCACGCAGTTTGTTGGCTTGTTCAATGTCGAAAACCAAACGTAACGAACCACTTGGGATGACCTAAACAGAGGTGTTTGTAATCCAATAAATGGTAACCGGGACCGCAGTACCCATACTTGCCTTCCAAATAGAGTGAGTCAGACTCCCAATATATTTTAGCGGTTTGTTCATATTCCCAAAATCTGACTACGCATGCAACACAATTCGATATGGTTTATAAACCCCACCCGGCTAATGAAGGAGGCACAAGTGTGCGCCACATGTCGCAGGATTGGAGTATTATGGCATTTATGGCCATTTAATTACTGCAAAGTCTACATTTTCCAGTCATGGTCTACAATATCTCCAATACCTACACAGTCTACATTACCATCGGCATCGGTGTGAAGTGAGTTACACTGTGTGACACTGCTGTGTCGTTTTCAGAAATCATTTGGGAATTAATCAAATAATACTTTGAGTTTTTGAAGGGCTTGCAAAGGATATTAGAAAAGTAGTTGTCATGGCGTACAATTTAATATGTTAAGTTCAATTTGATGTAATTTCAATTACCCCTTTTGAAATGCATCACCCATTGTATGTTTTATGTTTATCATTAGCTCATCACGGTATTTAATATGGGAAGCGGCTATGGGTGCCGTCGTCCCAGGAATCATTTATTAGATTACCAACACCACTGCCGTAGGTCATTTTTTTTACATTAACTCCACACAGGAGGCCCTGGGGAAAATAATTTCCTTCAGGGCCTATGTCATCTGAGATGCTGTGTGGAGGGTCTTTTTGAGGAGAGGAAGGAATAAACATTGGTCTTGAAGAGACCCACGTTGTAGGAAGGAGAAAACACAAAGGCCGACAAATCGTTCCACAGCCGAGCTGTTGAATACAAGAACGAGTCGAAAAAGCGACCCGTTCTCTTGTGACCAATGTCAACCGTGTATATAATGTTAGGCACGCGTTTGGCGTGTTTCCCGCCTATTCACCGGTGCCGAGGGGATCAATGACGCTAGTTCCTCGGAGGATTTTCCATTGAAATACCGAAATGCCAAGTGGTTCGCTACGTTTGGTGACTTAGTAGGGGTGTCTAGTTGCACGGGGAAGGGTTTGTCTAGGTCTTGACAGCGGATGCCTTTGGCGGATCGGATGGGGAGAAACTGGTTGAGGGAGACCTAAGACAGATGTCAAGACGGACTCTTTCGTTCCGTCATCTTGTACAGCAGTTGGAGGGATGGATTCGTACGCCCGTCACTCGTGAACGCATTTACCCTACTGTACCTGTTTTTCAGGAAATAAATGAGTGAACCTGTGTCTTGAAGAGACCTACTGTTGTAGAAGAGAGGAAAACACAGAGACTGACAAATCATTCAACAGCAGAGCTGTTGAATTTAAGAACGAATCGTAGATACGACCAAAGTCAACTTACCACAAATATTAGAGACGTGGCGTTTGGTGTTTTCAAACTGTTTAAAGCAGTGTTTTTCAATCTTTTTGAATACGCGACCCCTTTACAGGTTGAAAAATTCTGGCGACCCCCTTTGACCTTTGGAAATTAGCATTTTTGGCAGATCTTTTTAATCACCTTAAGATGAAGCCATACTAAATAATGCAAAATCATACAAAATCATATATTTTTGTTTCGAAAATTGGATCGCTTAGAAGTATTATATGTAGATGCTTCAATTAAATACTGCGTGTAGAACATATCTTGGCCCTTAAAATTATCGGACACTTATTTTATTAGTCTTTTAATAAGCCTATAAATAATAAAATATAAGGTCTATAAAAAAACACTTTAACTCTCCTATTTATAAATCCCTTTTCGGGTATGGTTTTATTGTGTAAAGTGGCAAATTCAATTCTTTTTATAATAATCGCAAAAAAAATTTGATATTTACGCCCGAAGTTCACAAAATAAAATAAAACATGCATTTTCACGTTGTTATTTTACAATTCAGCCGGCAGTAGATGAATTGGATTTTCAAAGTGAACTCTATGCCGTCCACCGAAGGGCTACATAACTTGTCAGGCCCGTTTTTTAATCAGTTCGCCACGGACGGAGCGGGGAATGGACGTTAGGTTCCGCGTCGCTTTGTTCCGTGAAATCAATTTAAAATTTCTGGTTTATTACAATAAACAATGCATAAATATGAGTTAATGTTTTTTACAGGCCTTTACAAGATCAACCTTTAAAAAAAAACTCAAATACCTTTTCCAACCTTTCCAAAAGCTTTTTCTCAAGTATTTTTAAACTCCTTCCATAAAAGGGCGTGAATTCCGATGTCGATTTTTTTCTGGACTATTGCATCGCCTTAATAATTTAAACAAGAACCTCCAAGGTAGAGAAGAAAATATTTTAACAGCTAAAGATAAAGTCAAAGCATTTCATGCGAAACTTCATTTGTGGTCAATCTCTCTGGAAAACAATATATTTGAGACATTTCCATATGTTCAGAAGACTGTTGAAGATAATGCAACAGACCAATCACTTGTGGTAAGGGCTCAATTCCTTGCATGCTTCAGAGCTTGCATAATTTGCAAGAGAAACTATTAACATACTTTCCAGACTTGCACTCTGAAGCCAACAATAGGAGTAGATGGATTTTAAACCCTTTCTTGGATAAATCAATAGAACTGGATGATTTCACCACAAATATGAAAGAAAATCTTATATTAAATGAAGATAATATTAGCTACACTCAATCGAAAATCTGGAGACAGAAAAATCAGAAAAAGATATTGGCTCCTCTGGGAGTCGAACCCAGGACCTTTTGCTTACACGGCAACAGCTCTAACAACTGAGCTAAGGTGTTTATATCCAATTCGGTCACTTTTAACTGTATCATATTTCGATTAAGAACTACCAACATTATCCATAGCTCAGTTGGTAGAGCTGTTGCCATGTAAGAAGCAGAAGATCCTGGGTTCGAGTCCCAGAGGTGCCAATATCTTTTTCTGATTTTTCTGTCTCCAGATTTTCGATTGAGTTTCGCTAATATTGTCTTCATTTAATTAAATATTACAATTTGAGGTTTTACTCACTAAGTTAAAAATAAAATCTTATAGCTGCTTACAGCATGCTTAAAATAGCATTTTATTTTCAAGTGTTTTGGATGAAAAGAAGAGTATCCAGAGCTGGCAAGGGAAGCTCTAAAATTATTAGTGCCATTTGCTACTTCATAACTGACATTCTCTTCATTGGTGATTTAGCAGGGGTGCCCGGGTTCATGGGGTGAGGTTTGTCTGGGTCTTGGACAACGAATGACCGGGACACACTGAACCCCAGATTCCTACCCACCCCTTAAACGTTTTTCCTTCCCATAACTCTCCTCTCCTTCCTTTCCTTGAAAAAACCCTTAAACGGCATCCCCAAAGATGACATAGGCCCTTAGGGAAATTATTTTCCTCAGGGTCTCCTGTGTAGAGCTCAAAAAAAAAGAAATGGTGGACATTCAAACTAAAAAGAAAAACAGAATTAACTTAGTAAATGATTTGATTATAAAAATATCAAAAATAGCACCACGATTTGAAATATTTTTGATAAATAAACAAGCCCATCCTTCTCATTGAAATAGTGTTTTTATTGCAGTTAGAACTCGCCTTTTTCTTTTTGCCGGCGACCCCCCGATTAAAGCTTCGCGACCCCCCTGGGGGTCGCGACCCACAGATTGAAAAACACTGGTTTAAAGTATCTGTGAAAAAAAATTATTGTTTTAAATGGAGTTTTGAATTTTTAAATAATGACTTCCACATTTTGTACTACACACATGCTTAGGGATTGCTGGTTAATATCCTTTGGATACGTGGTGTAACACGCTGTATAAAAAAATTAAAAAATATTACTTTTTAAATCGGAGCTGCAATCTGTAATTGTGCAATTAATCAAGTAAGGATAGTAAACCGTTCATTACCCACAGGTTGGGCGTGTAATTCATAGCTACACTTACCTACATACATCTACATATATCGTAGACTCTGTGCTTGTATCTTGACACATATTCCTTTCCTATGTACCTGTCAATTTCCTTACCATAACAATCAGTGACGTCAATCGAAACATATAATTTTCCGCTCCCCGCATCCTCAAACTGAATCCGCATACCGCAGGTATATAAGTGCATGAATAAACCAGCCAAGATAGCAGAGTGTCACACGTTACCGCAGTAAGTCCCTTCCTTCCTTTCCTTTAAGTGCATTCTTTCTACTTATACACTGGAGGTTTCCACCGCATACCCGCCCCGGTATAATATTATGGTTACTCCTTCGGGGCTCTCACAAGGAAGCTAATTTTTTTTTTATTTGAACGTCTCTACATTTAATTAAACGAAGCTGGACCCCCAATGTCCCCGCATACGGTGTTAACGAGCAGTATGCAAGTGCTTTATATGTACAGGTTAGTATTAAATAATTAAATAAATATATACATTACCTCTTTCTTTGGAGAAAAGCAGAGGGGATAAATAAAATTTTCAAGTGTAGGCGGGATGCCTACCCTGCCAGTTTATTGTACATAAAAGACATCACTCAATTTTCATGTGGTTGCTGGTAGGGAGGGAGTGTGTCACAGATACACCCGGCAGTCCTGTTGAGAGGTGCATGTTTTCAGGAAAGTCATGCTTGAGGGTCGGTTTCCGCGCCCCTAAGCCGGCTTCCCGGTGATGCATTGAAGACACTGCTATTTGGAAGTGGGTGGCAGAACCCCAAAGACTCTAGGAAGGACAGCGTCTGGTTGTCGGAGGCAGGGCGGAGGGTCCCCTTACTCGCGCGAGACACCCTTACGACCCACACCTCTCCCCAGGGGAGGCGCGGGCGATCCATGAGACAGCGCTCCAGGTCGGCTTCTCTCCAGTGTCCGCATGCAGGGACGGGGTCACAAACCACCCCCAATAGTGGGGATACAGTCTACTTTTACAGTGGTCTTTCACACATCTATATTTCAAAAACACATACAAGGTCCTTCGACATCCGCATCCACACTTAAACCACACATCACCCACAGCCATCTTACAAGTAAAATATAGGATAAGAATTAATCCATATACTTACACTTCCTGTACGCTGAACCCACCATACAAAATACGTAAGCAAATCCACTACATCCAGTCCCTTATCGAACCTACTACGCGTTGCATAATGCCAAAAAAGGCCAAAAAGGGCGAAAAGGACTCACTTCCCGCTTGACCGGCCAAGATTGCATAATAAAGGTACTCTGCTTTAGTCCTTTTTTCATCCTGTCCCGGCCTTGGCCTTGTTATTGTACCCGCGGGTATTTTTTATTCCCTCCTACAACACACATCCATACACAACACACCTTTAAGGTTCTATACACTCAGATTGTAGGGTCGAATTCAACCAGGGCGATTGTTGTAATTCGAAGATCGAACGAGTTTTGTGTCTCGACTTCAGGCTAGCATGAGCGTACGTTTTTATTTATTTATTTATTAAATGATAATAAAGAATATTTATAACAAGAACTTGGAAACCAAGGAAATGATAGAAGACAATGGTACATACGTAAACTCCCTGCACCTAAATATAGCAATGATATAAAACGTACATCAGAAAGATAATGCCTGAATAAAGTTGTGATGGAATCCAGTTTTTAGACAATTTCATATTATTATTTTTTAGTTACATTGCAAACCTGATGACCGTAAGACTATACACAAAAGTATTTATACACAGGTTCACAGCCCGCGACATTGTAAATAACTAAAATGTAAACAAAAATAACATGAAAGCTTTGTAAGGTCATTTCATAAAAAAATCCCCGGCCCCAAAGAGAATTAAATTCTCCAGTCTTTCAAAAAAATATCATATCTGCTTTTGCCACTAATGTTCTCATAAAAGTAATATCAATCTATATTGAAGGGTGGCAAATGTAAAATCACGCAATGTCCAGTGTTATAAATATAATGTCCTCTGCGTGCAAAGCAAAGTCGTATCTTCTCCAAGCATAAACTTGCTAATAAAGGTGTGTTGATCGGAAGTGACCTTCCATATAAATATGTTTTCTGTGTCTGTTTGCAAATAATGAAATTAAATAGGGCCTAAGATTTTTCACAAAACAATGCAATACAAATTATCCAATTATTACAGGTATGCTTCATAATGTTTCATTTCAAAGTTACGAATTTTCAGTACCGTGCAAAATGCGTTTTTTAAACACAATTATGCCTAGTCAGGTATATTAGTTGACTCCAGATACTAATATCTACAGCCTGTATGTCGGACGAATATCTACAGCTCATATGTTGAACTAATATCTACGAACTTCAGAGTGTTGACTTATATCTATAGAGCGTAGGTTGAACTAATATCTACAGAGCGTAGGTTGGAATAATCAGCTAAATGTGTCCAATAGTCCGATAGTAGGGATTTTTACACTCATACTTACATAAATTAAGTTTTTTAAACTGCATACGCAATATTACGTTATTCCAATATGCTATTATTAAAGTATATATCCAATATGTTTTTATTATTGTTGGACTTTAAAAAAATGTTATGATTCCTGCGCTATGTTCCATTTTCACTCCTTCTAGAATTTTTTGTGTTGCTTTAGCCTTGCGTCAATTCATATCTCTTTATGTAACTTCCTTTTTTTCTAAGCAAATAGACTACGCCAACCCCAAATGGGGTATGTTGTGATGCTGATGGTAGTGGAAAGGGAATGTTGATGGGGAAGGGCAAGATTGGGAAGTACCTAAATGGATATTAATTAACTTTATCATGAATTAATTGACTAAACTTACGTTATGTTTGTTTGATAAATTGCTTAAATTCTCTACAACAAACTGGCTAGTGCATGATATTGTAAGACAAATAATATATTGTAAGATCCACGGACGTAGGAATATATTGGATGTCTATGGTAAGATCAAAAGATATTGGCTTAAAAATCAAAATTTTCAATAATTTATTGTGAACCCGACTTCGCACGAGGATGTTGTATTATTGGAAGGAAGCGAATAGTATAATTTAGTTAGGTTGTGTGTGTATGTGTGTGAGTTCTGTTTTGTACCTATGTTAGCGGACCTTTTTTTACCTGAACAGGTAGCGCCGTGTTGCGGGAGGGTGTTGTGTATATGCAAAGGGGGTTCAAGGTGATGATGTATTAAAGATCAAAAAAATATGTTGTGATTTTTCGATTTTAAAGATTTTGGGTTTTGTATAAAAGAAAATTATTCATGGATAAGCTTAGGGAGGCGTCTACAAATATATACAGGAATTCCAAAAACTGAACAAATCGGACTAATATCTATGAGAACCAAAGTGAGGACTAATACCTACAGCTCAAACTGCTGACTAATATCTATGAGAACCAAAGTGTGGACGAATATCAGCACTGGCAGAGGTTGGATTTGCAATTATGTATAGCATATTGGAATAACGTAATATTGCGTAGGTTAGGTTAGGTTAGGTTTTCCGTACAACCTCTTGCTCAGCTGCCCTCTGTAGATATTAGTCCCACCCACGCTCCATAGATATTAGTCACCACTGGGACCGTCATATATATTCGTCCGACCTAGCTCTGTAGATATTAGTCCTCACTCTGAAGTTCATAGATATTTGTCCAACATATGAGCTGTAGATATTCGTCCGACATACAGGCTGTAGATATAATATTAGTATCTGGAGTCTAAGCTTAGGGAGCAGGCATTAATTACTTGAGTTCAAAAGGCAGGGTGGGTCCAGCAAAATCTCACGTTACTTGAAAAGAATACACAAAGTGGCCTAAATTTATTTTACCAAGGGGGGGGCGTCTAGAGGGGGTCGTAATTAATGTATGCCCCCTTATCAGAGTAAGTAAAGTTTTATTATAAAGAGAAAAAGTTAACTAACTAATCACGCCGTGTCACGATAGGCAGAGAGGACGGACCGCTAAATAACTCGGTCTTGGCACCCACTCCTTGCCTCGTTCACACTCATACATCGTCTCATACATGCTCTTCTATTATTCTGACTCTTGACATGACCCGACTCAAGTATCTGATTCACTTGGTCTTGCCATGTCTTTCTCGGGCGTCCCCGACTTCTAAGAGAAAAGGCACCCGTTTAATTAATAATAATAATAATAATAATAATTGGATAATTTATAAAGCGCCGTTTTTGTGAAAAATCACCTCAAGGGCGCTGTACAATTTATTAGGAATGCTTAATTTCTAACTGATTTTACTATTTACAAATGGATACAGAAATATACTTACCTGGCAGGTCACTTCCGATAAACACACTTTAATTATAGGTTTATGCTTGGAGAAGATACGGCTTTGCACGCGGAGGACATTACAGTTAACACACTGGACATTGCGTGATTTTACATTATTTGCTACCCTCATCGCTGTTAGTACCTATTACATTTGTGAATAGAAAAAGTAGAGGTATTTATTTTAAAATACTGGAGAATTTAGGACTATTGGAGATTAGTGGCAAAAGTATAGTTGATATTTATTTTAAAATACTGAGGAATTTCGGAATCTTTAGGGCTGGAGAATGTTCATGAAATGACCTTCACAAACGCTTACATTTTTATTTTTTATTTTATTTTATTTTTATTTTATTTATTTATTTATTTTTTATTTTTTATTTTTTATTTTTTATTTTTTTTTTTTTTTTCTATGTTTTTACCGGTTAGTTATTTACGGTGTCGCGGGCATTGAAAGTGAAGGTGAAAGATTTTGAGTTTATGGATACGACTGTCTGAAAAGGTGAGTTTTAAGTCTAGCTCTAAATTCCGCCGCGTCTGTGATCATTCTTAAGTCATGTGGCAGTCCGTTCCAGGCTTTAGGTCCTGACACTCCGAAAGCGCGCTCACCGAACTTAGTATCTGGTGTGCGCTTTGGTTCCTTTAACCTTCCGATAGCTGATGACGCTGCTGACCTCAGGGTTGACTGTCGATGATTGGAAATTTCTGGAATACACAATTCCGATAAGTAAGCCGGAGCCATTCCATTAAGGGACTTAAATACCATCCAGCAGAGCTTAAACTGGATCCTTTCAGGACATTTTAGCCAGTGTAGATTTTTGAGATGCTCTGAAATATGGGAATATTTTGATACGCCGGTGATAAGTCTTGCCGCAGCGTTGAAAACGGATTGTAATTTGTTAATTTGATATTTTGGAAGACTTGCATATATTCCGTTGCAATAATCTAAACGTGAAACCACATACGAATTGACTAGTAATTTAGTCGCCTCTGTTGGCAAGTTTCTCCTTACTGCTTTAATTTGTCTTAATTGAAAAAATCCCGTGCTTACGGTTCTGTTCACTTGGGTTTTAAGGGAAAAATCAGCGTCCAGATTGATGAATTACCCTCTGGGCCTATGCCATCTTTGGGGATGCTGTGTGGAGGATATTTTTGTCGAAGGAAGGGCGTCTTAGAGACCCTATGTTGTAGGATGGTGGAAACACCGAGTTCGGCAAATAGTTTCACAACCGAGCTGTTGAACTCGAGAACGAGTCATAGAAATGACCAGTTCTCAAGTTACAAATGCCAACTGCGTACGAATGTTTGCCGTGTTTCCCGACTGGGAACCGGTTCTGAAGGAATCAATGACGCTAATTCGTCGGAGCATCTTCCATTAAAATACCGGTAGAATAAGGAAAGTATTCCCACCCACACAGTCGTATCTTCTCTAAGCATAAACTTTTTTAAAGGTAAGTATATTTTCTATATATCGTTGTAAATGATAAAATTAGATAATAATAATAAATTGTACAGCGGCCTTCAGGAGATTTTTCACAAAAACGGCGCTCTACAAATTATCAAATTATTATTTTTATTTTTATTATTAGTTATTTACAATGTCGCGGACCGAGAAGGAGAAGATGAAAGTTGAAAGAAACTGAGAAATCTAATACAGAATTTTGAATTCTCTCCTAATAAGAAAGTGATTAAAAAAAATTATTAAACAAGTTTAAAAAAATCATATTTGCACAAAAAATTCAGAGAGATGCAAATTATAATTGAAATACCCTTAAATTGTAAGAAATGCATCAGTGTGCGTAAGTGCATCGTGCGTATGCATCCTTGCTCTTCTAAGACGCTCTAGGTACCTGCACACTGCACATACACCCACGTGCATATTAAACACAAAAGCATTAATATAAATCTCTCGCATACAGGCACAGCTTCCACGTGGACCAAAATGCATGCGTATATTCGGAAGCCCAGTTCAAATGGGCCAATGAAAACAATTGAATTATGTAAAATTTTCTGTTTTGTGAATGATGACCTAATTTAGAGTAACTTACTGTTTTAAACAGATCAGCCTAAGCCAGTGAGTAGTCCTAAATGTAGCCTTTTTCAAATACGTATAAAATAAACGTACATCTTATTTAGGCATATAAAATGACGCAATATTAATTTCTTTTTTACTTGTAAGCTCTTCATTAAAAACAAACAAGTAACACATTAATATTAACAAAATCAGATAAAATGCTATTCTGGATAATTTACTGTTTGTTATTTAAGACAGTTTTACATGGATGGCTGCAGAAATAAGATCCCCGAGGCGTATTTGTGTAAAACCTTTTTGAATGAATGTGTGTACGAATGATCGTGTGAGAAATGTGGAGATCCGCAAAGAATGCAAGGCTGATTTAAGCGTAATGAGTGAGATTAAAAAAGGGATCCTGGTTAGGCATTGCAATATGTTTTGTTTGTTCGAAAATTTAAATAAATATACTTATATCACAAGGATACTTACTCACTCTTTGGATTTAACAGAGACACCCATTTAGGTGATTGATTCTATTTTTAAAAACAATCCATTTGGATTGTTTTTAAAAATAGAATCAAAACAAGAAAATAACTGACATCTAATTAGTAAAATCAGTTAGAACCTAAGCATTCCTAATAAATTGTACAGCGCCCTTGAGGTGATTTTTCACAAAAACGGCGCTTTATAAATTATCCAATTATTATAATTATTATCGTCTGTTTTTTTGGAATTTTTTTTTGTCCTTGTGAAAAACTTATGAGTTTTGTTTTAATTGACAAATCTCATCTCTTGTGCGAATTTTCAAGTTACAAAAGGATTGCACTGATTGAATTTAATTATTGATTGGATGAAATTACGGAGGCCTCCAAGCTACAAAAACTACAAAACAAGGTTGGTGGATCTGTTATTTTCCCTGGAGTTTTTTCTTTGTGCCATTCCTTTGTGATATATTTGTCCACGCGAGTAGAGTTTTCATAATCATATCTGTGAGTATTAGGCTCAGAGGGTTTGAGATTATTTACACATCTCAAACTCAAATTATAATGCAGATCCTCAGATGAATTGGACATGTAAAGCGAATGAACGAAGAAAAGAGTGTAAAGAGTATATGACCCACATGTGAATGGTAGAATAAGTCGGGAACGCCCGAGGAAGACAAGCACGATCAAATTAATCAGATACTTAAGTCGGATTATGTCAAGAGTCAGAATAATAGAAGAGTGTTATAATAATAATAATTGGATAATTTGTGTAGCGCCGTTTTTGTGAAAAATCACCTTAAGGACGCTGTACAATTTATTAAGAATTCTTAGATTCCATCTGATTTTACTACATATTTACAAATAGATACAGAAATATACTTACCTGGCAGGTCACTTCCGATAAACACACTTTAATTAGAAAGTTTATGCTTGGAGAAGATACGGCTTTGCACGCGGAGGACATTATATTTAAAACACTGGACATTGCACGATTTTACATTTGCTACCCCATTACTAATATTATTACATTTATTAAAAGATTAGTGACAAAAGTAGCGTTGATATTTATTTTCTAAGACTGGAGATTTTAGGATTCTTTACGGCTGGAGAATGTTCATGAAATTACCTTTACAAACGCTTCCTGTCAAAATTTTTTCTTTTTTTTTTATTTTTATTTTTTATTACAATGTCGCGGGCTTTGAATTAAATACGGCTGTATGAAAAGGTGAGTTTTAAGTTTAGCTGTGTACATAGTATCTACGAGACAACGCAAGAATGTGAATGAGGCAAGGAGTGTGTGCCAAGACCGAGTTATGTGGCGTTCCGTCCTCTCTACCTACCCCTGCGGGGAAACCGGGTGATGATTAGTTTGTCAAATTTTGACGTACTTAATCGAAAAAACTTGACAAAAAATGCTAAAATAAATAACGCCAAAGAGCTAAAATAGTTAGAGAAATTAAAATATTTTTTTAAATTATCGTTTTAAGAAATAATAATAATTTTAATCAAAAAGGACGTTAATAGGACATAAAGAGCTGACTAAACTACTCCACTAAAATTCTGATGTTCGGACGCGTTTAGTTACTAATATACTCGCTACTCTACTCGGAATCAATATGATATTTCTCATCTGACGGGTTGCATAATACACATTTCGATTTTTAGTTTTATGGTTACCGGCCCACGTAAACTTGGCTTACGCATACACACATGGGCCTATTTTTTCACAAGGCACGCACACTCATACTAACCTACCGCAATCGTGTTTATATTCACGAATACTTTTACGATCTGATTATAAATTTAAAACGCCTGCTAGTGTGGGTAGTTTATTGTTATGATAAATCGATACGGGGATTATTGGACAAGACTGAAGTTGATAATGATGATAATCAATAAATTGCTGAGAAGTGATTTTATGCCTTGTCTAGTTGAAATATTGGCCATTTGGTAAATTTAACATTCAACAAGACAATAAACAAATCAAAAGCCAGAAATAAGCACAAGACTTTTGCAACAATACTATAGTGGAATATTATAGTTAGGTGGAAGATACTGTCATTTGAGGTTATCCACCACTTACCCGTCCTGATATAAGTAAAAGATGGTTACTCCTTCAAGGATCTCGCAAGGACTCTAATTTTTTTGAAAGAACCAAGCTACATTTAGTTCAATCAAATCTAGACCTCCAGTGAAGAGATGCTGTCAGTATTTTCCATTCCATGACCACCATTCAGAATCGAAACGTTGCTCGAAATGGTTTTAAACGTGTTTGGTGACCAGTTTTTAATACCCGGGTACTTCTTAGTCTTCCTCTGCTCCTTACATTCCCTTCCCACCCTTTTCTACCTCACAAAATTCCCCAATTTGGATTTTTAAAAATCTTTATGTGTCAAGAGTTACAACTGCTCCCAACCAGTGGCGGCTCGTGACTTTTGGGTGTGCTAGAGTGCTGAAATTTAAAAAAATGGCATTATGAAGTTGTTGTAGCCGAAAAGAATTTTTTTTTTTTTTTGAAAATCAGTTTATGTATGAAAAATTTCAGAAAGTTTCCGACCGATTTCCTGAAAAATCTTCATACAAAACACCGATTTTTGAAAAAAAAAATATATTTATATATTTTTCGCATACGACAACATCCATGACGCCATTTTTTAAATATTAGCACCTTAGCACACAGCCGCCGCTGCTCCCAACCACATGAAGCTAGTAAGACCATGGAATCCCCAATTGGGGTATGTTGTGAGGCTCAAGGAAGTAAGGACGGGAAGGTGATGGTGGAGAGGAAGGTGGTGAAGTACCTGGTTATTCTGATCAAGTCACCAAACACAGCTAAAGCCATTTCAAGCAACGTTTTAACTCTGAATGTTTGTCTTACATCAGGGCGATCCTAGGTGTATCTTCCCCTCTGGAACGTGCCGCAAATATATCGTAATATATTAATTTTAAATGATTATTGATTAAATTGTGAAATAACACAAATCAGTCAATGAACTTTACTTGCGCTCGCCGGGATTTGAACCTGAGACAAGTTGTTCTTATTTTGACATTTCTAAATTTTTTTAAGAAAGGCATACAAAAAAGTTTTATATTATCAACTCTACTTTTGCCCCAAATAAATTATATACTAACAGTGATGGGGCAGCAAATGTAAAATGATGCAATGTCCATTGTTTTAAATATAGTGTCCTCCGCGTGCAAAGCCGTATCTTCTCCAAGCATAAACTTTCTAATTAATTTGTGTATATTGGAAGTGACCTGCCAGGTAAGTATATTGTCTGTATCTATTTGAAAATAATAAATTTGAATAGAGCCTAAGAATTCATAATAAATTGTACAGCGCCGGACAGAGATATGCAAATAAAAGCTAAAAGAAAAGTCTGAAACGCATGTATTCTGCCCTGTTTAACATATAAACTTAGCAAAACCTTAACAAATAAACTAAGCATCTGTCAAAATAGCACAGAAAGAAGTGTCATTGAAGTTAATAAGAGATATAGTAAAATTAACAGAAATAAAAAACAGAACTCAATTCAAACAGGTACATTCTGTACATCGAGATCGAATACTAAAATGGCGATAGACTGGACATATGTTGAGAGTAAAGCAAGAGAAATGGACCAGAATAGTAACAGAGTGGTATCCAAGAGACAGTAAAAGAAACAACGGTGGACAAACGAAAAGATGGGAAGATGATTTAAAAAAGGTGGCTAGTCCAGAATGGATCAGAGTTGTAATGGATAGAGAAAAATGGAAATCTTTAGAGGAGGCCTACGTCGAAAGACAAACTGTTTCTAAAAATAATGACCCGAACGCTGATAATTTAGAATAGTATTAAAAAAAATAATAATAATTAATTAGAAAAATGTTTATAAGCATAACAGAAATAAAGGCTAATTTTATTTATTTTATATTATGTACAGCGCCCTTGAGATGATTTGTCATTAAATTTAATTATTTTCTGGCTTTGTAAAGCATCCTTGCGGTGATAATCTACTAAAAATGTGGTATAAAAATTTATTATTTTTATTAATTTTGTCAGATTCTGAGTAGAACTGCTACAAAAACCATCTTCAAACTTACGTGCATTATATATTAAATATAAATTAATTCTCAGAAATATATTTACTGCACGCAGCATCGCCTCAAACACAGATCCCATCTCAAATTATCATCCCTTACCACTACAAGCGCGTAAAAGAATACAGATATTAGCTTCATCCCTAAGTTTGAGGGCGGGTGTCCCGCAAGGATCGTTCCTAGAGCCACCACCCTCACTTATCAATTTTTTTTATACCTGCCTTACCATGCGGTCTTTTTCTAGCATTCTGGGACGTCAATCTCCGAGTTGAAAAGATTTTAAAGTATTTTAAGGGGTGGAAATACAGAACCCTGTTAAAATCCGTCTAAGTTTTAATGGATGTAAGATGTAAGAAGATGACTTTGAGGGTGGTTGTGTAGTTCTATGTGCTGTGATCAAAGCTAAATGATTGATGATTTTTAATTTTATCATTAATTATTTTCAAGATAATCATTAAAGGATGGTTAATAATTTAAAATTATTTGAAAGTCGGTCTTACAATCTATAACTTACATTTTGTGATGAAATAAGTAATCTTAATCGTCCAGAGAAGTGAAGCTGGTAGTCCACAATGGAGTGCTGATCCCTACCCTGATTGTGGCAGTGAGGGTTAGAACTTTTTTATTTTTAAATTTGATTACCTCACAAGAGTCCCAACTGCTCCCTTCTGGAACCATTGAGACTGTGGCATACTCAAGTGGAGTATGTTGTGTGACTGAAGGTAAGTGGAGAGGGGTAGGAGATGTGGAAAAGAATGGTAGGGAAGTACCCGGCTATTCGGACCTAGTCTAACACGGCTAAAGCCATTTCAAGAAACGTTCAATTCTGAATGGTGGTCTTTCCAGGGCAATACTACAGCGAGGATCTTCCACTCTGGAACGAGCCGCGAATATACTTTATATTATTTTTAATGACTATATTTAAATTTGGGAGGCGGGAATGGGTACCGCCGCCCCGAGAACCTTTATTGGATAACCAACACCTCTGCCATAGGTCACCCCAAGTGGTTCGCTATGTTTGGTGATTTAGCAGGGATGCCCGGGTTCATGGGGTGAGGTTTGTCTAGGTCTTGGAAGCGGATGACCAGGACACACTGAACCCCAGATTCCTACCCACCTCTTAAACCCTTTTCCTTCCCAGAACTCTCCTCTCCTTCCTTTCCTTAAAAAACCCTCTACACAGCATCCCCAAAGGTGACATAGGCCCTGAGGGAAATTATTTTCCTCATTTTCCTCAAATTAAATTAGGGCCTCCTGTGTGGAGCTAACGTAAAAAAAAATATTAAGTTGCGCACGCCGGGATTTGAACCCTGAGACTTCCGGATCGCTAGTCGCGAGCCTTGGCCCTCGACCACGGAGGCCGTCAAGACTGGCAGATGATGGATGAAAGTAGACTGAATGTTGTAGAAGTGAGATTCCTGAGGCGTATGTGTGTAAAACCGTATATGATCGTGTGAGAAATGTGGAGATCCGCAAAGAATGGAAGGCTGATGCAAGAGATTGAGAAAGAGAGATCAAGATTAAGAAAGGGACGCTCACATTGTTTAATCACTCAAATCGATTGAACGAATAACGCAGTGTGCGTGCAGTGTAAGGAGAAACTGTGACGCCCGATCAATTGAGTCGGGCTATATCAAGAGTCAGAATAATAAAAGAGTATATACGAAACGATGTATGAATGTGAATGAGACAAAGGGAATGTGCCAAGACCGAGTTGTTTGGCGGTGAGTCCTCTCTGCTTATCCCTGCGCGGAAACCCTGCGATGGTTAGTTAGTTCGTTAGTCCTCGTCATTTGCTCCCTCCCCTTATTTAACCTTGCTTCGAGATTCCTAAAACGCATCTCGCGAGCACTAAACATCGCTCGCAGTTTGAATGGTGTAAAATGACCCACCGTATCTGCTTACCCCTGTGGGAACTAGGTAGAGTAGGTGGGATGATCAGCGAGGGAGTGTGTATATATATTTATATTACGGATTTCAATATCACCTGCCTGCTTTGAACTTACAAAGGAGGAGTGGTAACTACTTAACTTTTTAACACATCTTTTTAATTACCGTGGTTAATCGATAATCCTATTTTCGGTTGTAAATCTGTCTGTAACTCTGATTCAAATGAATTCAGATTTTTTTGAATTTAAGAGAAATTTTTTCAAATTCGTATTTCTTCTTGGTGTGCCCTATCAGGTCCCCCCGACGTTGGTGACGATGGAAAATGTTTCTCTGTCTTGCGCTGCCCGGAATAGCTCCTCCACCCTTCTAATGCCGGTCCACTCTCGTACATTTCGCAGCCAAGATATTTGTCTCCTACAAGGGCCTCGGCGACCCTCTATCTTGCCTTTCAATATATATATATATATATGTATATATATTTTCACATGAATACCGCACAAGAGTCTCAACTGGAGGCTAAAGGTAATGGGGAAGGAAAGGAGATGGGTGTGGCGACGCATTATCTTTCGCCATCAGAAAGAACGCATGAGAAATATCTAATATTCGCGCGATACCGGCAAGCTTGCGCCCTTGAAGTGAAATGTCACAAAACTGCGCTATATAAATATAATTATATAAGCTACTTACCTGAGTACATACCTACCTATCTGCGCCATAATCAGTGTACTACAATTCAGTCTCAATCAGTCAGTATCAGTTCAACAGTCGGTCAACATCCCAACATGTAACAGATCTCCGCACAAGTGCTCTTGCATGGCATCTCCACACATCCAGTGCTTCTCGAGGATTTCATCACATCTCAGCTATAAGGCCCATCGTGTCTTCAGCTTCTGAGAACAGCTACATCCCGCGACTTACAAGGCTTGCGTCACCTTCAGTCCAGGGATCAGCTCCCCGTTTCATGGCACCCCGAAGCCCACCGTGCTTCGCTGCCATGGAAATACGCTCCGCCTCCCCAGGACTACCTGCTGGTGGCTCAGCTCACCGAGCCACTCACCGTTCATCTCCGCGACTCAAAGCGTCGAGCAACGGCCTGGAAGTTAGGTCATCTCCACCGCTGCGGTGTCGAGCAACGCGCCGGCGACCTACAGACTCGAACTCTGCTCCGCCTCATCGCAACGACCTTCACCACACCATCACCTCCGTGCGCCTGCTATATCTCATCTACGGCACAATGCATGCATCATGTTACCGTTTCACCGACCTCGCTACGTTGCCCAATAAACGACTGACTCACTACATCGACCGATCGCCTTTTCATTTCGCAACCCGTCTCTGCCGATCCGGCCCGCACCCTCATGGGGAAGAGGGAGGTGGAGAAGTACCTGGCTATTCAGATCTGGTCACCAAACGCGCCTAACGCCATTTCAAGCAACGTTTCAATTCTGAATGGTGGTCTGAGAGTAACTTGACACTTTGTGACATCATTTTAATTAAATTAAGAGAAATCATCAAGTAAAACATCAATTTAATTTAAGTTATCAATATTTTGAAAACCAACGGTTTCTTCGTTAAGATAAAATTAAAAATATT
This sequence comes from Limnephilus marmoratus, assembly GCA_917880885.1. Taxonomy (NCBI): domain Eukaryota; kingdom Metazoa; phylum Arthropoda; class Insecta; order Trichoptera; family Limnephilidae; genus Limnephilus; species Limnephilus marmoratus. The sequence continues at coordinate 13,790,948 of OU862935.1, forward strand.
TTTTAATCTTTATCCTGACGAACAAACCATTGGTTTTGAAACGTGTTGATAATGTTAATGAAATAAATCCTGTTTGCAAAGTGATTTTCAAATTATTTTAATAATAAATTCTATGTTTGAAATATGTTTTTTTTTGTTCAAATTTCTTAGGGTTAGTTTTGACAAGTAAAGTACGACTACAATAATGTTAATTTTAAAAAATAATTATCAATAACTCACAAAAAATTGACAAATATGTTTCCAAAACACGAAAATTTGAGTTCTTTATTTATATTTTTAAATACAAATAAATCATGGACCAAGCACATATATGTATTAGAAAATTGCCGTTACTTTTGAATAAAACAATACATTTTTAACTAGTTTAAGTATTTTGGCTTCAAATCCAATTTTAAGTTTTTTTATGAAAAAGACCGTGCACCCGTTCCTCTTAGAAAAGTCTTTCAGTCCCAACGAAAATAATTTCATATATTTATGTTATGAGAACGCAAAAACCATGTTGTACGATCCCGAGTTTCGTCTTACTGAAAACGTTCCCAGATATACTGGATTTCTTCTATGGGTCGTATTTCAAGGATTGCACTCAGGATCTACGTAAGACAGCTGTCGTCGGCAAACATCCATACAAAACTCACCCGTATACACAAGTAAATAAATATCAAAACCACTTACAAAAAAATTCTGACTCGTGACTTTTTGATATTGTGAATGAAAATACAGTGCAAGCGATTTTAATCATTTTGTACAATGGTTTTAAAGGATTTTTTGGCTTGTTTGAGAATTCGGCATTTCCTGGTAATAAAGGCAAATATTTGCAATTTTTAAGGGTCTTGCATGTCTTGAATGTTTTTTTCTAGAATATGTTTGGGATGCCACGATCAAGTGAATTCAATTCTCAAGGCTCCGTTATAAACGTTAAAAGAAGAATAAGATGGCTTAAGATTTCACTCGAGATTAACTTCACATATAAGGTCCTGAGGAAAATAACTTACATCAAGACTATGTCATCTTTGGAGATGCTGTGTGGAGGTTCATTCTAGAGAAAGAAAAGAAAGTAGTTCTGCGAAGGAAAATGGAATGAGGGGTGGATAGGAATCTGGTCAATGTGTCCAAGAGTGACGGATATATGAATGCACTGCGGTGCATGGCGATTGGCGAGGGTTTGTAGTCCGAAATAAGATTGTAGAAATATATTATATGTTTGTACAGCGCCCTTGAGATGAATTATCATAAAAACGGCGCTTTACAAATCATCCAAATATTATCATTATTATTGGTCGGGAGAGTTCGGTAGGAGAGGAGGTCAAAAGGTCACCATGCTAAGTTACCAAACGTAGCGAACCACTTGGAGTGACTTATGTTGGTTATCCAATAAATGGTCCCCAGGAAGGTGGTACCCAAACCCGCCTTCAAAATGTTATAATTAAGAAGGTAGATATTTTAGTACCTACTTTCAAATCTTATAATTTCGGAGGAAAATTTCAGGTTAAGAGCGTTTAACCAGCCAGCGGACGAAAATCCACATTTCGTCGAAAGTTGTTCTTACGATCGTGCAGGGCGGTTACAATGAGAAAGATTAAGTATTCTCCGTACCAGCTTTTTAAAATTATAACTCAATTTCGAATTTATTTCAATCCAAATTAGCTTTAATTTATACCTTCATCCAAAAATGCTGAAAGGCGTGATGATAAAACGATTAAAATAATGTACTTTTTGTAATTATTTTTTGATTATAAGTATTTATCATTTTTCAATAATGTTTAAATTTAATAAGAATGTTAAAAAATGTGAAATATATTAGTTTGTAAGTTCGCAAATAAATACACAAATGGACCAATTTTCGTAAAGAAACACATGTACGTACATATTTTTTAATGATTTTATTGAAACTAAAATTAAAATTCTAAAACACTACTAATGTATTGATTTATTTTACTGCATGATTATATTATTTGAAATGGGTGTGGTATAATACAAAATCTTTTTTGAAAATTTAACAAATCTGCCAACGACCTATGGACCTTATTATACTAAAAATTTATTACATGCGAATGCTAGATAAAAGAACAATCTTTCGAAATCCATTTATAATTTTTTGTGGAAAAGAGTCAATACGTCTAAAATCTGATTTGAAAATGACATATTTCTGGTTTGCCCCTCTTAAGAGAAAATTAGAAACATCTTTTTTGCTTGCGAGATCTATCGTTCACAGAACTGGCTAATAGCCCAGAAGCTCTTTGTTTTAAAAATGTAGTAATTTTTGCTATGGTTCATTACTTAAATCTTATATTGTAAATTGATATATTGTTCAAACCCGATATAGGTATCTATTATTTGTGAAAGATTTTCTTGGAATGACGAAGACAAGCGATCGTTTAAATTTGAGGCGCGGCTTCGAACAATTCGCACAGGTTTTCTAAATATGCTCCTTTTGTTTTAAAACAGAGAACATGAAAGTGATGTAGATAAATGTTAATGTCGTAGTGAAGTATCGCTCTGGGTAAATAGTGGCTTTAGCCATGATTGGTGACCAGATCTGAATAGCCAGATGTATCCAAACCTTCCTTTCCCCCGCCCCCCTCTCCTTCCTGTCTCCCTCTGGTTTTTCGGTCTTTTTTGGTCACCTCAAGTGGTTCACTTCTTTTGGTGACCCGGGTTTGTAGGGTGAAGTTTGTCCAGGTCTTGGAAGAGGATGCGTCTGCCAACCATCATTATAATAATAATAATAATTAATTCTATAATTTGTAGAGCGCCGTTTATGCGAAAAATCACTTCAAGGGCGCTTTACAATTAAGAATTCTTAGGTTCTATCTAATTTACCTATTTACTTACAAATGAATACAGAAACATACTTACTACTTACCTATGCTTGGAAAAGATACGGCTTTGCACGCGGAGGACATTATATGTAACTAGGGTTGCCATATCTTAAATTTGGCAACCAGGACAAGACGTGTGAAAACCCCAGATTTTAGAGCCCAGAACCCGGACATGTCATCAGGTTTTTTTTAAACATAGTCAGTGTAATAAAAAACAGTTGAAAATGCCATAAATCACCTTTTTATTTATTTTCAAATTAGATTTAGTCATCTTTTATCATCATTATAAATGTATCTAACAAAACAGAATCTTATTACAGTTTTTTACAAATCGTTTTAATAATCAGTTAGAATTTTTTTTTCTTAAAATGAAACAAATTATTAATATATTCTCTTATGAAAACAAAACCCTTTTAAAATATTAAGCCTAACAAAATTCAATTAAATTTTTAAACATAGATCTTAAAAGTACCTACTGAGAACATTTTAGTATTCAGTCTTACAATTTTTTAGGTAACTCTTTAACTCAATAATAATTATATCTCTAAATTTTTATCAGCAGCCATTTTAACAACAAAATATCTCTTAAGAACTAAATTCAGTCTTCTTAAATTTTAAGCAATAACACTGAACCTTTTTAAAGTTTAGACTTACTGTAATGTAAGTTATATTATTAATTTTTTAAATGAAACAAAATTACTTTGTTTGAACCACTTTTATATTTGTTTAAAGCCGACCGGTTTCAGAACGACCGTTCCTTCCTCAGAGCAAACGAATACGTTTGACTTTAAATTTTTTTTAAACCCGGACATCAAATAAAACCCCTCCCGGACGCTCCCCGGACGCCCTCTAAACTAGGACAAATCCGGGGAAACCCGGACGGATGGCAACCCTATATGTAACACTGGACAATGCACGATTTTACATTTGCTACCCCCATCACTTAGTTTTACATTTCAGAAAGGTTAATGGCAAAAGTATAGTTGACATTTATTTTGAAAGACTGGAGAATTTAGGACTCTTTAGGGCTGGAGAATGTTCATGAATGACCTTTACAAACGCTTACAAATAGCTTTTTTCTACATTTTTACAAATTAGTTATTTACAGTGTTGGGATCGGGAGAGAGTGATTGAGGGAGACCTTTTGACCTCTCCAGCAGAACTCTCTCGTCTTGCACCGCAGTGGAAAGTATGGAATCATACGCCCGTCACTCCCGAGAGAGGCCTTTCCCGAGAGAGTCCTTTTGACTTCTTCAGCCGGACTCTCTCCATCCATCGCCCTGCACCGCAGTGGGAGGGATGAATTCATTCGTCTGTCACTTCTGGTCATATTGACTTCCAGATTCCTAACCGCCCCTCAAATCTTTTTCCTTCGCAGAACTTGCTCTTTTTCCTTTCTCTAAAACGGCCCTCCGCATAGCATCTCCAAAGATGACCAAGGCCCTGAGGGAAATTATTTTCCTCAGAACTTCCTATATGCGGTTAATGTAAAACAAATCCCTTTCAACCGATCTTAAGTCATCTTGTTCTTCTTTTTAACGTTTATAACGGAGCCTTGAGAATTGAATTCACTTGATCGTGGCATCCCTAACATATTCTACACATTGACCCTCAATTCCTACCCATCCCTCACACCCTTTCCTTCCCAGAACTTCCTCTTATTCCTTTCCTACAAATACCCTCCAAACAGCATCCCCAAAGATGGCATGAAAACTAATTTTACTGTCTCTCTTTAAATACATCTAACACATTTTAATCAAAATAAAAAATTTAAAAATTAAGAGACGATTATAGATGGAATACATAGATATATCTTTACATAAAGTCACTCCCGCTGCCTGTACGCTTAGATCTTTAAACTACAGCGAATTTTCATGCGGTTTTCACCAATAGATAGAGTGATTCGTGAGAAATGTTTAGGTTTTGTGTAAATTGTTTGAAATATATAATATATAAAATGGAGCGGGCTGGCAAGCGAGCGGTGTGGATTTGATATGTATTCAAATTAACAGATGGCGTTGGTTATAAAGGTTGGGTAATGGCGTTGTTGTCAGAAGTTGGCGTTGTGTTTCGTTACCCACAGCAACGCCTGACCGGGTCTGCTAGTATGTAATACATCAATGCCGAAATCTGGGAAGTATGTTTACGAGAGATGGGAAGGCTGATAAGAGATATTGAAAGAAGGGTAAATGCAGGTAACTCCAATAATGGAGGACTGAATGCCGTTGGCGCTAATAAAAAACTGTCAATAGAAGCGAAGCTAGCAGTCCACAATGGAGTCATGGTACCTACCCTGATGTATGGCAGTGAGGCATGGAACTGACAGAGGAAGGATGAAAGTAAACTTAGTAGAGCACTAATCTAGTCATTAATTCAATATGGAATAATTGGATGGGGGGGTCATACAACAATATTCTAACCCCTATCAAAGTGATCCAGAAACTAATCATTAAAGTAATCCTAAAGAAACCCTCCACTTATCCAACAGAAACGCTTTTCGCAGATTTCACGGTGCCTCGAGTTGAGAATATCTTCAAGAAAAATGCAATTATCCAAATTTACAAAGATAATATCATCAAAAAATTTGAAACTCACCAATCAAAAAGATATGAAGACAACATCAAAATACCAAAATTTAATACCAAACTAATGCAAAACAATTATATCTATTTAGGAATAAAGTTTTTCAACAACCTTCCCATTGAAATTAAAAAAAACCAAAGACATCAATAAACTGAAACTCAAACTGAAGCTACACTAAATCAGGAATAATTAACTAAATAATTACCTGTTTTTCTCTTTCTTTCTATTTATTTTTAATCTATATTCATCTCTATTTTATTTAGATTTTTCGAATTTCTCCTAAGTGCACAATATCTTAGTATGTAACCGTATCCTATGTATATACACCTACACATATAGATGATCCAGAAGTCTCAATTTATCCTATTATATACTTACTTATTACATAATGTTGTTCTATTTCAGTTATAGTTAGTGTAACTCGCTCATCAAGCACAAGAACTAGCTTCTTCTTTGGTGAGATTGCAATGTTTAAATAATTTCTGTACCGCTATGTAATTTCTATAACTCCACTGTACAATTATATAACTATATTAAATAAATATTTAAAAAAAAAACTGAATGGTACTCTTAAAATGAGATCCTTGAGGCGGATGTGTTGTAAAACCATGTATGATCGTGTGAGAAATGTGGATATCCGCAAAGAATGTAAGGCTGATGTAAGTATAATGAGTAAGATTAAGAAAGGGACCCTCAGTTGGTTTGGGCATGTAGAGCGAATGAAAGTAGAAAATAGTGTGAGAAGAATATATGATGCAAATGGGAATGGAAAAAGAAGTCGGGGACGCCCGAGGAAGACATGGCACGATTAAGTGAATCAGATACTTAAGTCGGGCCATGTCAAAAGTCAGAATAATAGAAGAGTATGAATGAATGTGAGTGAGGCAAATAGTGTGTGCCAAGACAGAGTTGTTTGACGGTCTGTCCTCTCTGCCTACCCCTGCGGGGAAATGGAGTGATGGTTAGTTAGTTAGTTAGTTTATTCCGAAATAAGATTTAAAACGAAACATTTTAAACGTGACACAATATCTGCATACCTCTCCAGACGTTGAGATAAAGCACAAAGCATGACTAAACAAGCGTGAAACTATGTTACTTACAGAGGGGAAGTATGGCTTTGGTCCATATTGTGAACACCGGCTGTTCAGATTTAGTTTTTTCTAACAAAAAAGGCATTTTACGCAGAAAAAAACCAAACTCCATCTACCGTCCCTTTCTGAAAGCAACTAATCACTGATCAGTACACCATGTACAAACATCAATCTAGCTCTTTCTTTATCATGGATGCTGTGAGCATTCAAATGGGATGAAAGATGTTTTCGGACAAATTGTTCGGGTATTTTTGTTTGGGATTTTTAAGGGTGGTTTTGATTTGTTCTCTCTCTCCTTCTCTTGCCCCCTGTGGATCTTGATCCGTCAGTCTGTGAGTAACGCATGCCCAGTGGCGCTTATATTAATTTATCTTTGCGCATTTGAATTTTTGTTTATTTACCGATTTTTTCAATTACGTATTCTGTTTTTTGGCATTAAATTTTAAAAACTTTTGAATCGTGGACTTACTTCCTTTCAATATGTGAATAAATACAAAATAATAAAAATATGTAAAATGATTATTTTCACGTTGGTTTCAGTTATTTTACAAGTTATATGAATGAAAAAATTCACAGTGTTTCTTTAAATGCTGTTTTAGACATCCCCAAGAGATTTTTGCTCTATTTTAAACGGGTCGTGTTTTATTAAACATTATCACAATTTTCGCTTCAATTTTATCGATTTAAATATTAGCGCACTCTCTCCAACGTTCGTAATTACATATCTCTCCATCTTCTTTTTGAGTGGGGATACGGCACCTTAATTACTGTAATTACCCTAATCTTGATTACTAGTCACTTCTGTAGGTATATTTTTTTTATAATTTTACATATTATCAGCGAAAAAAGTCTCGAAATTGCCGACTATACAAAATGGTCTTAAAAAATTCGTAAAAGATTGTATAGTAAATTGATTGATAGTAAATTGTATAGTAATGCAAAAAAAATATGTCTTTTCATTGTATTTCTATATAAAATTCTGTGTAAATGACAATTTTATTTAAATAGATCCTCTGTAACAACTCTAACAAGGAAAGACAATGCATATATTTTTAGTTCAAGACAAAATAATCACGAACCGCCCTTTTCTACAACATTTGTGAAGGATTACATTCGCCGTATGGCAGTTTTATTCTTTGTAAACTAGCAACAGATTGAACGAAGGCGCAAATAAAATAAAACATTTTAATTTGCTTCTAATGTAAAACCATTTGTAAAAAAATACTACCCGGCTCCATGCAAATTTTTAACAAAGTTTTATAATGATTTGACTTTTCTTCAAACTAACTCATTTTATTTGACTTATGAATGGAAAGAATCAAGATGCATTGAATGTGTTTAAATGACATTAAAAAGAACACACCATTTCCTTAGTTAAAAAATTGCAGCAATACTGAGCTTTTTACAATTTTAGCAATTTCTTTAATTATTTGAAGAGATCGGCAGTGTTAGAAAAATATGCGTTATATGTTTTGTAAGAGAAAGAGCGAGAGAGAGAAAGAGGAATAGGGGGTGGTTTTTGTTAAAACCACAAGGGATGTTTTCAGTTCATAATAAAAATATTTGGATGGTTTATATAGCGCCGTATTTGTGAAAAATCACCTCAAGGGCGCTGTACAAACTTATAATACATTTCTAAAATCTAAAAAAACTACAAGCTGGACAAATAATTAAAAACAACTTATGGCTACAAATTGTATACACCGGTTCATTGATCACCGATACGAAAATATATGTACAATTTTTTGACCAATGAACGCGATGCTGCCTAAAAATTAATGAAAACAGGACCATACTTACCTGGGAGGTCGCTTGAAATTAACACTGTATATTGTCCATTTAAAGAAATTTAGATAGAGTTCGCACGCAGAGCACATAATTGTGAACACATTTTATTTAATCCTGAAAAATATTTTAATATTAATATGTAATATATTCTTTAATGAGTGTATTTTGGAAAGTAAAAGCAACATTTAATGGTGGGTGGTGCAGTAGAACCTATAAGGATTTGATCTTCCTAAATGTGATTCTGAACGCCAGACGAAATCCCAGAAGAAAACAGACGAGCGATTCTATATCTTTTGTGGGATCGTTATGAAATAACGGACGTCATCTCCTGTCAGCTTTGTGTGATTTATTTGCTTTTTCTATGTACAACGTACATATAATCATGCATACTTGCAGGAATTCAAAACTTTCTAAACTAAAATATGTGACAGTAAACGTGTAAAAATGACACAAACCTTACAGAAGATCACATACGAAATCTCATAACCCACAAAAGACATAGAATCACTCTTCAGGGCACGATCAGGTAATTGAGTTGGGTCATGTCAAGAGTCAAAATAACTGAAGAGTATATATGAGATGATTTATGAATGTGAATGAGGCAAGGAGTGTGTGCCAAGACCGAGGTGTTTCGCCTACTCCTGCAAGGAGACAGCGTGATGACAGTGTGATTTATTTGCTTTTTCTATGTACAACGTACATATAATCATGCATACTTGCAGGAATTCGTGTTTAAAACTTTCTAAACTAAAAAATGTGACAGTAAAAGTGTAAAAATGACACAAACCTTACAGAAGATCACATACGAAATCTCATAACCCACAAAAGACATAGAATCGCTCTTCAGGGCACGATCAGGTAGTTGAGTTGGGTCATGTCAAGAGTCAAAATAACTGAAGAGTATATATGAGATGATTTATGAATGTCAATGAGGCAAGGAGTGTGTGCCAAGACCGAGGTGTTTCGCCTACTCCTTCGAGGAGACAGCATGATGGTTAGTCTAATATATAATAATTAGTCTATGATTAGTTCTCACAATACTTCAGTTTTAATGGGCTCTTCGGGTCACGTGGTCTCGTTTCCGAGGCGTGCCGAAGGTAACCGAAGGTAGATGTGCAGAGTCGTAATAATTCTAGAGCTCCGCAGACAAAGCTTAGTTTTTATTAAAAAAAGACGCTATACCTCCGAAGTATAATAATTATAAACTACGATACGTTAATAAACAGTCACCGTGATTTAAAGTAACTACTGAAGAATACTGGTCCCAATACTCACAAATAATGAATGTCTTTGGAGAGAACATTGGAGATATTATGAAAGGTAAGCTAATTAGTTGTACCATAAACCATGGAGATATGAAGGTTAGTTAGTAATACCATGAACAGGTTAGAGGCTTTTGAAATGTGGCTTCACCGCAGAATGCTCAAGGTCCCATGTACCGACATGATCCCCAACATAGAAATTCTCAGGCGGGCTAGAGCAGATAGAAAAGTGCTTACATTAATAAAAGTCAGGAAAATTTCATATCTGCGCATCTGCGTCACATTCTTCGAGGAGAGAAGTATCACTTGCCCCAAATAATATTGAAATGCAAGATAGAGGGTCGCCGAGGGCCTGGTAGGCGACAAATATCTTGGCTGCGAAATGTACGAGAGTTAACCGGCATTAGAAGTGTAGAGGAGCTATTCCGGGCAGCACAAGACAGAGAGACATTTTCCAGAGTGATCACCAACGTCGGGGGACCTGATAGGGCACACCAAGAAGAAGTTAATTAAATTTTGACTTAATCGAAAAAACTGGACATAAAATAATAGAAACGCTAAAATTCTAACATAATTTGACAAATTTATGTATTTTAGAAATTATCATTTTAAAAAATATTAACAATTTTAAACAAAGAGGAAATAAATATTTATTAATTACAAGAACGCATCTTCAGACCATTAAAGAAATCATAAAACTTCCAGAATAACATTTAGAACGCTCAAAATGCAACCCAAACCATTGATATAAACCAAATATTCTTGTAAAATGTTCAAAATCTGAACGAAGATAAGTGCACATGCTGCAGTTTATTGCATTCTTCCCCCCAAGGGATCGTATTCAGAGGAATTTGCCCAAAAATTCATCCAACGAGGAGGCAGGTATAAGCACGTTGCTCTGGGGTGCCAGATAATGAACGCCTTAGGATTATTTTGGGTAGTTTAGGATAAAAGGAAGAATATTTGATTTATTGGCAAGAAAATGTAGTTAAAGCGAATGATTGCAAAAAAATTTGATTTCGATTCGAGACATTTTTTCAGTCTAGGTAAAATAACAGTTGTTCCTTTTTTAGGTTTTTTGTGTACCAACATTCAGCGTCCTTGAAGTGATATTTTACTGTCATTCTTGATCAATACACCTGCGTATTGCAAACATGGAAAATGGTCTAATAATGGTTATTATTATTTGTATCTTTATCATTATAATGGAAGCACTGAAAACACTTGAAATTACGAAATTTACCAAAATAGACGATTTGGTGAATTTTCCTGCGAGAGCACAAATATCATTATTATTTGCAAAAATAGTTGAAACAGAATCATTTCATGTGGTATCGTACAAGATGCTAGTGGAAAAATGGTAACCGTATAAAATAGTGTGATTGTTAAATTTCAAGATGCCGGAGCTAATCGTTCGCGAGTTGTACGAAAAACTCACAAATATTCTTCTTTGTAGTTTAAAGGCCACGAAGTATTTCAATATCAATACGTCAATAAAGATGCCAGAATGCCATTATGTACAATCGAAATTGGAAATCCATTTTAATATTGGCGCTCTACAGGGCATCCAACTAGGTCCATTTCTAAATACAAATATTTACGTCTTCTTTTTATTCCCACAGATTCCAAGTAATATCGTTTACTTGGCTATTTCCGGAGCAGGTTCTATCCATTATTCCATTGACTTCGTACTTCCGATCGTATTTCTATTTACTTTAACTATTTATACTTCCGTTTCCTCTCTACACTAACCTCCACAAACTGACATTATTTGGTGATGAGGTGAAATCTTTGACGTGTTTCCTGTTTTATTGCAAGTCGTGTATCGTTCGAAGCCGATTTTTTTAGCCCATAGTGAAGCTTGGCACAAATTGGTTGAACTGATTCCTGACTTATTTTACTATTCATTTGCTCATCATGATGTATGCTCCATCCATCACTGGTTGTCGAAACCGTTGAGGCGTGGACATTCAGATCACATTCATCTTTCCTCTGCCAGTTTCATGTCTCACTGCCATACTATTATAGTAATATTAGTATCCAAAATCCAACATTGACTGGTAGCCTGGTTTCACTTATCACTTATTTTTCTTCTGCTATCCTCTTCTATTGGACATTGGCTACCATCGGGGAAATATTCACTCTGCAAGTAGTAACCCTAAAGAGGATGTTTGACACTAACTTTACTAAATTGATTTCCGGCAATACAACGATTTCACTTTCATCTATTCAACTCTCACCCACATTTCTCACGTATACTCAACAGGTTAACCGTCAGTTCCGGCTTCATCCCTTACAAAAAAACCTACAATAATTACCTTCTTTACTAAATTCAAATAGTACTCATGCAATTCATACAAAAACGCACCCAACCCTTTGTGAAAAAAAACACCCACTTTAAAACGCTTCCTACAAAGTTAAACAAAAACTACTCTTTGTTTAAACAAGAAAATAAAATATACGTACGTAATACAAAAAATAAACCTATTCAAATCAACAAAACACTTTCGCTTTTATAAACAGAAAAAAATACAGCCTACCTGTCTTTATCAAATTTAAAAAATGGACGATCTCAGTAACTACCAACGTACTTATTTTTTAATGTGATTTTTTTCAAGTAGATAGCTGAAAAAATCACCCCTTCTACAGGCGTAAATATTTATCATTGACCCATTTTTTCGTGGTATTTTTTTTCTTACCTCTTCTTTGCACCCAATATTTGCTCCTATAACATTTTTTACCCAGTTTTACCAACAACTTAACTAGGGCGGTGTTTTTGTTGGCACTTTTCATACGTTTTTTGTTGATTTGTCTATAATTCATTTTGCTTATAAAAACTTGGAACAGCAGGTCAATGTAACTTGAATATTATAACGTATTCATCATCATCATCAACGACATATATTCATTCATTGTTGAATGCAGTCTTTGTAAATTGTGAAGGGATTTTTTTTTACGTAAAAGATGCATTGCCCAACGAGAAGTGTTTGATGATACTTCCAACTGGGGATGTTTTAGACGAAAGTATATATGGTGGGATAAGGAGAAGAGGGTGAGGAAGGTTGGAAAAACTAAACATATCTAAATCCATCACAATCAATTTCTCATTTCTAAGCTTTGATAGGTATACCATAAGAACGAAACCAACTATATATCGTGATACGCGGCCTGAAATCTGGCGTCTTGAAATTTTTACAGCTTTTTTTACATTAACTTCACACAAGAGGCCATGAAGAAAATAATTTCCCTCAGGGCCTATGTATCTTTGAAGATGCTGCATGGATGGTCTTTTTGAGGAGAGGAAGGAGTGAACATGCAAGAGGGAGGAAACACAGAGGCCGCAAATCGTTCCACGTCGTAGAAACGACCGGATCTCGTGTTACAAATGTCCACCGTGTACATATTATGTTGGGCGCACTTTTGGCGTGTTTCCCGACTATGTACGGTGGCGTATGTATTTACAATCCCTACCGCGTTTCAGTCGCGCTACCGACAATTTACATTTTCAATATCAATATTTAAATATTTAGAGAAAAAAAAATTAATTTCTAGTGTACACATCAGAAAGATTATTTTATCTAGATTTTAGAACAATTTTTGTTTTTGCAAAGTGATAAAAAATTATCAATATAGAGGTGTATTTACAATATATGGGAATAATATTAAAATTAAAATATTTAGAAATAAAATTATTAATTTCTAATATACGCATCAGAAAGATTATTTTATCTAGATTTTAGAACAATTTTTGTTTTTGCAAGGTGATAAAAAATAACCAATATAGAGGTATATTTAAAATGTAAATTGTCGCTACCGCGACTTAAGATGAATATATACGTGAAATCCTATTTAGATACTATTTTCATCAATCTTTACGACGAATCGGCTTACAGTATGAACATCAAAAAATATGCTACGAATAAATCGAAGCTTTTACTAGCCTTTCTATGTATTGGAATTATTATAAAATTATTATTTACCTAACAAAAAATATAAGCGTAAACCACCAAAAAAAATGTTTTTTCATGACTTAACCATGAAGTAATACAAGAAAAAAATTTTAAAAAATACCCCTTTATGGCTAATACTGTTTTTGAGGTTTTCTATGTTCTAATTTTTTTCGTTCTTATAAAATTATGCACAAAATAAAATAAAAAAACACTTTTTCGCTCACTACCCTCGTGCAAAAAAACGCTCGATTTTAAAATTTTGCACGCATGAGATTCGAAATATTTTTAGCGTTTATATTCCTCTTAATCGGTATAAGTTTTGTAAATACGCGTACCGGTGCCTAGGGGATTAATGACGCTATTTCCTCGGAGCATCTTCCATTGAAATGCCGATAGTACAAGGACGGTTTACCCACCTGACGCCTGTGCTCTAAAGAGAACAATCCATTCGTTAACACAGGAGAATCTATAAAACGGAGCGCCCGTTTCTGGGCTCCGTTTGAGTCGAGAGTCGAGGGGTTTTTCAGAAAATTTTTTTGGGCTCCAGATTAGAAGTGGATACGAAATTCAACCGTGAGGCGCACTTGCGATTTGTACAGGATTAGCAGTTGTGTATCTACTATTAAAGTATCTGCGAGCCCTGTGCAGTACGCCCAGTTTTTGAGAGGCTAACTTAACTTTGGCTTCGATGGTGCCCCCATATCTGAGCTGGTCACTTAGAGATACATCAAGCAGCTGTTGCTTTCTGGAGGTTTGTGGCCAACTGTTCATCTTTCCTATCTACTCGCAACCGTGTTTCCAACATGCATAGTTAAGTAAATATTTTCATAAACTTGACAAATAATTTTTACTTGGGTGATATTTTTTCTTAGCTGTGCATACAAGTTGTTGTTGACCACGTTCAAAGATGATTTTACACACAGGAAGAAAAAATCAAAGTAGGAAATACTTTTTTCTATGTTTAATTATAGACATTGCATGGAACACTTAAAACTTATAAATAAATACACTCAACTAAAATAATTATAATATTTATTATCTTTAAAAGAATTTGGCACTCTCAGACTTTAAAAATATTACCATTTGTTATTTCAGCTACTGCCATTATACCTAGTTCTCTCATTCATATTAAATTTAGGCATATTGGATTTGTCAAAGAATTTATATATAAAAATGCAAAAATCAGTCATTTTGTAAGACCAATTAGGAGTTCCACCGAGCCGAACCATCTGATATGAAAATATCTGGAGTCGGTGAATTATTTTCCCATTTGGTCTCTTTGACATGTTGTTCTTGTATTATTTTGTATTTATTATACTACTTATGTAGTGTAATTGTATAGCGTGGATTGACTAGATGATCATTTGTGGAAAAGTGTGTGAAAGGGTAAAGTTTTTCCTATGGGAAAGATTTAACCCGGACATAAAATCTGAACCGATATTTGGATAATCTATATAGCGCCGTTTTCGTGAAAAATCATCTAAAGGGCGCTATAATACCTATATATATTTTTAAATGCTGTGCCCATTGATGTAAATATACCAGATTCGTTCATAGATATCTACATCTTACTGGTAAACGGTGAAATAAAAAAAATATATTAAAAAAATTCTTTATTTTGACGCAGATTTATGAATTCGACACTACAATTCCATCACGACACGGGCATGTGCCTAGCATGGTGATCGAAAAATCCTCAAATCATCCAACTAACAATTCAATGAATAAAGAAAAAAAACGAGTGTGCTTCAGACCACACGACTGAAGTAAAACTACAAGACAAACCTTGCCCAATGAACCCAGGTATCCCTGCTAAGTTACCAAACGTAGCGAACGGGGTGACCTATGACCTAGGGGTGACATATGACATTGGGGTGAAATATGACCATGGGGTGACTTACGACCTTGGGGTGACCTACGACCATGGGGTGACCTACGACCTTGGGGTGACCTACGACCTTGGGGTGACCTACGACCTTGGGGTGACCTACGACCTTGGGGTGACCTACGACCTTGGGGTGACCTATGACCTTGGGGTGACCTACGACCTTGGGGTGACCTACGACCTTGGGGTGACCAACGACCTTGGGGTGACCTACGACCTTGGGGTGACCTACGACCTTGGGGTGACCTACGACCTTGGGGTGACCTACGACCTTGGGGTGACCTACGACCTTGGGGTGATCTATGACCTTGGGGTGACCTACGACCTTGGGGTGACCTACGACCTTGGGGTGACCAACGACCTTGGGGTGACCTACTACCTTGAGGTGACCATCCTTATCCTTATCACTCCCCAAGTCAAGCGTGCGTAAAGGTCCGACCGTTCGCCTAGCAATCGATCACCTTTCGCATGACAGTTTTCGTAACAATCACCACTTTTCGTAACGCATGCACCATCTTACCCCCCAAGTCGAGCGTGCGTAAAGAAGTTACTTAAAAAAAAGTTGACGAAAAGCAACCAAAGTACTGATTTTTGACAAATGATCTGGGGGCCAAGTCTCTATCTTTTATTGTTTACTAACAGCCTGTTACTTAACATTAATTACGTCACAAACACGTATTTTGACCTTAACGCTATTTTTTGTAGTCTCTATTATTTCGTAATGCGGAATTTTTTGACGTAATTAATGTTAAGTAACAGGCTGTTAGTAAACAATAAAAGATAGAGACTTGGCCCCCTGATTTCACTAAATATTTCGGAAACCCATTGGTCCAATTAGCGCAGATGGCAAGTTGAAACTTTCACTCTTCCAAAGATGGGTCAGTTCAAGAAACACATTCACTTCATCCTTTCCTGAAAAAGACCCACATCAAAACATCCTCAAAGATCACCTCTAATATATGCTATGCATGTTAAAGCAGCACTAGTTGAATTTTGTAAGCCTCCTGTTAACATAACACCAGCAAAATCAATTTTGAGTTCTGCCAAGGCCATTCTAACGTTGATATTTGTTTCTATAAACATATATTTATAAAAATAAAGAATATAACAACTTACTGCAACTACGGGAATAGTGCATGATTGTTGTTTAATAATAGCTTTAATAGAGTTGTTGTTGGAATATGAAGTAGACCACTTACCTACATTCTTCATACTTCCTACATTGTCCGTAATTTGATAGGAGACTGCTCACTGCAGGATTTCACGACGAAATAACTAAATGTTATAATTTAATGAAATATTAAACTAATAAGTAAAATAATGCATTAGTTAGGTGTAGGTGTTCGTACACATCTTCGCCCCGGTGGCCCGACAGTTGATCACCGACAGTAAGCCCCCAACTTACCCTTTGTAATTATCAAAAATTATAATTTTTTTAGCAATATGTACCAATTTCAAACATAAAATCGGCTTGAAATTTTTTTTTTAATAATGTTTTATTTCTAATATTATGTTTTACATGGTATTTACATGATAATTATACATCTCAGGTTTTTTTTACTACCCTTCCATTGAAAGCATGTGCTTGTGTATGGAAGGGGAGTGTTCATTAATGTTATTAGTTAGTACTTAAAACATAAATAATTCTTTGGACATAAATATATTTGAGCTGCAGTATTTATTTTGATAATAGTATGTATTTAAAAAAAGAAAAAATGTTATCGAGAACTAAGGATTTTTTTAAGATTAATTAAGTGACAGTAGTTTTTTTTTCTTAAGGCTCTGCGACCGGGCCCGAAAAGAAGAAGTTGGAGAGATACGAATGTTAGAGGAGAGCGCTAACATTTACAGCACAAAATCGATGCGAAAATGTTTAATAAAGCACGACTCGTTTAAAATAGAGCAAAAATCTCGCGGGCATTATCTTCAACAGCATTTAAAGAAACACTGTGAATTTTTTCATACATATAACTTGTAAAATAACTGAAACAAACGTGTTAATAATAATTTTTGGAGCATACTTTGCGATTTTTTTCTATCTAGGGAAATTTATATATAATTTGCGTTTCTGCGCGGGCAAAGTCTAGATATTATCTTCAAGAATAACATACATTTTTAAGAGCTTTAAAACTTACCGTGTTTAAGGGAAATATGTAATAAATCGGTACATATCCGGGTTGCGGGCCCTTAAGAATCTTAGTAGTTTAAACTCTTGAGGAGGCCAAGACCCCCCAGGGGTTGTAGAGCCAAGAGTGATGATGCTGATGAATAGTACTTACCTATTAACCTAAAAATATTTATACTACCTGACATCGCCCGAGTTTTTTTCGCCCGAAACATTTTTCCAAAAAAAATATTCAATATTTTTGATATTTGAAATATGGAACAAACACCGTAGCATATTTTCTTATTTTTGAAGGATATATAACTACTCTTTAATTTCTCAAAAAATGAAAATTTCAGAGGACATGAATTTTAACTCTAAAATAGTAAGGTACGGCCCATAAATTCTCTATTTAAAAAAGTTTGCAAATTTCAAAACTCCAAAGCTCATCGTGTTTATCGACCTGATTCTGCATACTCGTAGATTTTCAGATCAGAACCTGGAGTGATCAAACAACAAATTAGTTGGGTTTTCCAAATTATTTGCACCACTTTCAAGATGGAATAGAAAAAGTTCCAGAGTGAAAAGAAGAAAGTTCTAGAATTAACAGAAATGTTCCAGAGTGAACAGAAAAAGCTTCAGAGTGAAAAATAATACTGTTAAAATTTCTTGACACCAGAGCTCTAACTGATTTTTCGCTTTATATTTAAGATTCTTGCATCCTCATCAGTTGTATAAGCCGAGGAACACAATAAAAAACGGCCACTGTTTTACCAAAATATTTCTCGTCCAGTTTTTTCGAGCGCTTTTTGTTGAAAGTTTTTGTAGACCTATCCTTGAGTTTTTGTCATAGTTTTTACGTGGCTTGTGGATCAATGAGTTTCCGCATCGAAAATCGAAAGTGAACATACATTTTTTATTGCATGTCGTTTATTAAATGGCTCTAAAGTGTCCCGCAATAGAAGTTTTTACTTTCGTTGAAAAGGGTTTTGATTTTTTGTTGATAATTTCACTTGTTGTTTGTCTGTTTGTTCCTGTACAATTCAAAGAACATTGAATTTATCTTTAACTGAGAGACTGATAATACTTTGTCCATTAGCCGATTTTGCAAGATGTATTTTAAATCGGGTTTAATCTGTATCAATTATATAATTTAATTGTTTCTTTTATTCTGTTGACGGTTACAAACATTGCTATTTGACCATAATGTACAATATCTCGATCTTATTATGAGGAGTGACAAATATAAGTGGAAAGAACCGGAAATTTGAAGGAATCTTTATGGAAGATATTGAAGAGGGAGACGGTGTTTTCAAAGCATCGAAATTTTATGTTGTTTCTGGCTATGGAAGATAGTGAAGATTGATGTTTTCAAACCTCCGATAAGAGAGGTCACTAGAAGATTTAGAATCTATAACTGACTTCCTGTCGAGAATGCGAAACGTTTTATAGTGGAAAGACCTAATGAATTGGTTTGTAATAAAAAGGCTTCCTAAGAAACTCACAAATTTGGTTGTCATCTCCTTCTTTATCCAACGTTTCTGACAGCCTTACGGTGTCCATCATCAGGTCAGAGTAGTTTCAATCCTCTTAGGGGTGCAATTTTTTAGTAAAATTCGTCAAGATTATTATGGTTTTCGACATTTAGTTTTGGTGTATCCATCAATTGCCTGATACCAATAACTATTTAGCTTAGCCCCATCGTCTCCATTATCATTTTTGTAGATTTCAATTGCCTCCGTAACTGAGCATGCTCGATACGTTTTGGGTCTTCCCAGGACTTCAGGAACAAATGAAGTGTCAATCAAGTGCTCGGCAATAGCTAATTGGAGCAAACAACACGAAATCTCGTCTATATACGTCAACACACACTTCACCACAATCTACAAACCTGCCCTGATAATGAACACTGTAAAGCTATCAGAAATGTTGAATAAAGAAGAAGGAAGCGCAACACGGCATAATAACCCAAAAATAAATCTTTTTACACGTGAAAATCAACAATCATTTCTGAGAAATTGGTATTAAATAAATATGTTTTGTTTCTTATATCCATGATTTTCTCCATATATTTCCAGACTTTATTAAAAAAAAAGAGGAATAATAGATTTTTTTAACCCTTTATCGGCTACCGACACGAGGCACAAATATTATTACCTCAAATTGCTATTGTTGCAATAAAAAAATAAAAACACCCCGCCAAAGGGTTGAAATATTTAAAATACTACATAAAACGTGGGTAAAAAGTGACTATAAAACAATAATATGAATACCCTGCAATAACAACAATAATAATTTATTTTAAAATTTCTGCAGAAAAGGGACAGCAGTATAATAATAATAATTTAAAGTTTGTTATTTATTTCTCAGTAAAATTATTTATTGCGTCTAGGGAACCTTTTGAAATATTATTTGTCTCAAATATTATTGTTTTATTGGTTCCCTTGAAAGTGAAAGTCCTTTAAGGTTTATCGGTGTTTATTGCTCATCCTTCGTCCTTTGCTCGCTAGCTTTTAACAATAGCTTTTCTCTTCCTGGGTATCTAGCATGGTCGATCGATATAGGTTTTATCGAAAATGTTGGTAACTTGTCATCGCTCCCGAGCACGACTGCAGGCCGCTAACGAACAAAAAACAGTTCACAACAACTAAGAGCTTGAGCACACAGAGAGCGGTCAGAGTTCTGCGTTCTAGTGACCGTTGACCGCTCAAGAGTTCCAACGCACACAAGCGGCGTTCAAATTCTCGCGTTCTAGTTTCGTTTGGGTCTTTGCACATGCAACATGTCACTAGAAAGTTCATCATCCGATGAAAAATTATTGTTCCAGTGGAGCTTAGCAGCTTCTAAAAAGAAAAGGAGGTATTTGGTGCACCCAATCAACACAGCGCGAAAAGAACAAGGCAAATTTAGTAGTACTTTTCAGGATTTACTTAAAGATGAACAACGATTCTATATTTATTTTCGGATGTCGATTAATAGTTGTTCATCGAATTTATTTGTTAATCGAATTATGTAACGAATACGATATGTTTTCGTAATATTCTGTAAGGTTTCCAGTCAACTGCCGGGTTTGCAACCTCAGAAATCGTGGCGTTCTGGCGTTCTCTGTCTCGGCGGGAAAAGAACTCTAAGAGCTTGAGCACACAGAGAGCGGTCAGAGTTCTGCGTTCTAGTGACCGTTGACCGCTCAAGAGTTCCAACGCACACAAGCGGCGTTCAAATTCTCGCGTTCTAGTTTCGTTTGGGTCTTTGCACATGCAACATGTCACTAGAAAGTTCATCATCCGATGAAAAATTATTGTTCCAGTGGAGCTTAGCAGCTTCTAAAAAGAAAAGGAGGTATTTGGTGCACCCAATCAACACAGCGCGAAAAGAACAAGGCAAATTTAGTAGTACTTTTCAGGATTTACTTAAAGATGAACAACGATTCTATATTTATTTTCGGATGTCGATTAATAGTTGTTCATCGAATTTATTTGTTAATCGAATTATGTAACGAATACGATATGTTTTCGTAATATTCTGTAAGGTTTCCAGTCAACTGCCGGGTTTGCAACCTCAGAAATCGTGGCGTTCTGGCGTTCTCTGTCTCGGCGGGAAAAGAACTCTTAGAACGCGACGTTCCGTTTTGACCGCCGCGGTCTGACTGCCCGCTGTGTGCGTTGTTGTTATAATATCAGTACATTCTAATGAACGCCGAACGCGGAACTCGGAACTCGGAACTCCTGACCGCTCTCTGTGTGCTCCCGCTCTTAGAACGCGACGTTCCGTTTTGACCGCCGCGGTCTGACTGCCCGCTGTGTGCGTTGTTGTTATAATATCAGTACATTCTAATGAACGCCGAACGCGGAACTCGGAACTCGGAACTCCTGACCGCTCTCTGTGTGCTCCCGCTCTAAGAGTTCCTAATTTATTTGACGTGAACTCTTGTTTGTTCGGTGGTTACTTGCAGTCATGCACGGGAACGATGACAAGTTTAGTTACCGACAATATCGGTAAATCCTTTATCGATCGACCACGCTAGGACCCCTGGTGGTTGAGTTTATCGTAGTGGCTGAGTTGAGAAATGCGTTGGGGGTTCAATTTCTCTGCTAGCTAAGTCTCCTCATTGCACAAGCAACATCTTCTTTTTTTATATTACCTCCTCACAGGAGGTTTTGAGGCAAAAAATATGTCAACGCCTATGTCAATTTTGGGGATGCTGTGTGGAGGGTCTTTTCAGGTAAAGGAAGGAGAGGATATTCTGAGAAGGAAAATGGTTTGAGGGGTGGGCAGGAATCTGGGAGTCAACGTGTCCAGAAGTGACGAACGTATGATTCCATTTCTTGCACTGCGGTGCAAGGCGATGGATCTGGCTGGAGAGGTTTCCTACAAACAGTCTCTCCCGATCCGGCCTGCCACGCAGTAGGTGGCAAACGCATTCACCGCCAAGACCTAGACCCGGGCATCCGTGCAAAGTCACCAAAGGTAGCGAACCACTTGGGGTGACCTATGGCAGTGGTGTTGGTTATCCAATAAATGGGCCCCGGTGCGGCGGTACCTATACCCGTCTCCCAAATTGAAAATTCTGTTTATGACGATGGTAGGCGGGTACAATTTCGGAGGCGCGTACGTTTATTGGATAACCAACACCTCTGCCATAGGTCCCCCCAAGTGATTCGATGCGTTTGGTGACTTAGCAGGGGTGCCAGAGTTCATGGGTTTGTCTGATCTTAGCGGCGGATGCGTCTGCTCATCGATTGCGCGGCAGGCCGGATCGGGATAGATTGGTTGTTAGAGACATTTTGACCTCTCTGGGGATGCTGTGTGGAGGGTCTTTTTAGGGAAAGGAAGGAGAAAAAGTTCTGAGAAGGAATGAGTTATGAGTAGGAATCAGTATGTCAATGTATCCAGGAGAAACGGACATATGGATCCATCCCTCCCTCTATGGTGCAATGCGATGGGCCGAGAGTCAATTTGGAGCAGTCAAAATGTCCCCCAGTTCAGTTCACCGTCTACCCCGGTCCGGCCCGCCACGCAGGATATAAGCAAAGGCAACCGCCGCCAAGACCTAGACAAACGTCACCCTATGAGCGAACCACTTGGGGTGACCTGGTTGTGACCTGACACATGGCAAAGGTTGGTTATTCAATATCTGGGCGGCGCTTCGCATAACCGCCTCCCAAATTGAATTGGTAGAGACTATGGAACGCCAAATGACTTAATCCTAATGGCTTCATTTACATTCATACATGGCGTTCTGTTATACCGACTCTTGACACCAGGGCGACACTGAGACTATATCTTCCATTCTAGATAGCTCCTGTAAAGACACAACATTATAAAAGTTACCCCAATTTACACTGAATTATTATCATCCTTCCAAATCATAGAAAGGGGAGAACTATGCAACAAGTGCATAAACGTACAAAAAAACGTTGTGCATGGTGCAAAACTCGTGCCAAAAAAGTTCCAGGGAAACCCTTCACAAAGCTCAAAAAAAAATTCAACATGCTGTAAAAATGCCATTCTGAAATGCTGCTCAAATATCCAGGTGAAGCAAATAAAACACACTTTTTGCTTATGTATTTTTTGTTGATATCAGGTCCAACTGGGGGCGTGATTGTATCCTTTTGGATTCAAGGAATTATTGTTAAAGAAAAAAAGTTACCCCTGCATTTTTTTCTAGGAATACAAAGATACAATTGCATTTATTACTGTCGCTTTCGTTGGCTTTGTCGGTATGAGTTAGTTAGCCTTGCGTACATAAAACTTTTATTGATATTGTGTGTATAAGAAAGTTGGACACGTTTACCCTACTGCTGACCAAGTGTCCCCCATTGTCAGATAGATGTTAGTTTTTTTTTGTATTTTTAAAAGGGAGAGTAATTTTTGTAATTTTGGGAAGCTGAAAAACATTATTGGTGAATTTATGAGAGTTTAACCTTAATGTGTTATTTACTAGTCGAGAAACAAATGTTTTTTTGATAAAATATGATGCACATTTGCCCGGAACCAGTGGGTCTATGACATCCCCAATTTTAGGTATGTTGTGAGGTTGAAGAAGTAGGGTACTTCTCTATTAACCACTTCAATAACAACTCGAGCGATCGCGTTAATAATTGAAAGCGAGTCGAGCGACCGTGATTTCCGAGCGTTCGATTTGGAAATTTCCCGCCCACATTAAGAAAATCATAACTCCGAATTTTAACATGGAGACAAATAAGCTGATTATAGTGCTACATAGCCAATTAACTAACTAACTAACCATCACACCGTTTCCCCGCAGGGGTAGGCAGAGAAGACGGACCGCCAAACAACTCGGTCTTGGCACACTCTCTTTGCCTCATTCACATTCATACATCGTCTCATACATACTATTCTATTAGACGCCCACCGCACTTGTCCATAATGTACGAAATTTTGAACATTAAGAAATGTTCATATCATATAACTAACCAACTAACCATTACGCCGTTTCCCCGCAGGGGTAGGCAGAGAGGACGGACCGCCAAACAACTCGGTCTTGGCACACGATCTTTGCCTCACTCACATTCATACATCGTCTCATACATGCTCTTCTATTATTCTGACTTTTGACATGGCCCGACCCAAGTATCTGATTCACTTGATCGTGCCATGTCTTCCTCGGGAGTCTCCGGCTTCTTCTACCATTCACATTTTCGTCATGTATTCTTCTTACACTACTTTATTCGTCCATTCGCTCTACATGCACAAACTATCTGACCCTTTCTTAATCTTACTCATTATGCTTACATCAGCCTTAAATTCTTTGCGGATCTCCACGTTTCTCACACAATCATACATGGTTTTACCAAACATACTATGCTTCATAAGTTCTCGGTAGAAATTGTAGCCGAGAATGCCGAAACCGAGACCGAGACCGAGATCTCGGTCGACCCTTACCAGGCACCTTCAGCCTCACAAAATACCCCAATTGGTGATGCTTATTATAGATGTGACTGGCTCCTTACGGGAGCAGCCGGGACTCTTGTGCGGTATTCACAAAAAAAAGGTGTTTCAATACAGAAGAGTTGTCTTTCACTAGGGCTCAAGTCAGAGTATAAATATATATCTCTCATTAGTGTCTATATAATTTCGACTCACATCACAAACGGATCGATTCCCGTCAAATTACATTAAAAAAACTGCGCTGTTCCATTTCAATAAAATATTTAATGAATTTTTGATACGTAGATACTTTAACAATTTTTTTATGGATCTCGAGGACAGGCCGATTAAGGTCGGATTGTTTTATTGTGATATCCAAATGTATCTTTTACCAAATAATCATAGGACTTGGGAGGCGGGTATGGGCACCGTCGCCCCGGAACCATTTATTGAATAACCAACACCTCTGCCGTAGGTCACCCCAAGTCGTTCGCTACGTTTGGTGACTTAGCAGGGTTTATGGGGTGAGCTTTGTCCAGGTCTTGGTGGCGGTTGCGACTGCCTACCAGCTGAGACCGGATGAGGGAGAACCTTTGACCTCTCCAGTGGCACTCTCTCGACCTCAACGCCTTGCGTCGCAGTGGATAAATTCATTTGTCACTTCTAGACATACTGATTCCCAGATTCCTACCCACTCCGTCATACATTTTTCGTTCCCAGAACTTCCTCTACTTCCTTTCCCTAAAAATACCCTCCACACAGCATACCGAAAGATGACATAGGCCCGAGGGAAAATATTTCCTAGCCTCCTGTGTAGAGATGATATTTTTATTTTTAAATTAATGAAATTATGAGAAGAAAGACGTCGCGTTCGAATTCTGTGTTTGTTCCACCGATATTTATACTTAAGGTGTTTATTTTTTTACACAACTTTTCTTTATTCTTCAACAATAAAAGCAGCTGTCTAGTAAAAATCGGTGTGTGCAGTTCACACGCGGTAGAAGGAAAACCTTCAGAAAAGTGAAGCAGAAAAGAGTGGGGAGGCTACGAAGCACCACACAAAGAGAATACCGCTCTTCTCATTCACTCGTAGGCTAAATCATATTAATGTATGCGTTTGTCTCTTCTTAGTGTCGCTATTGTTTATGTTACATCGAGTTTCAAATCACAACGGCGCTAAAAAGTTTTCACTTCAATAATTTCATACAAAATACAGCCATTTATTCAGAGCCGAAAGTACCCGGCGGTGCCTACAAAGTCTAAAACATTCAATCCCCTGCCAACAAAATTATGTAACACGTGTACAAAAAAAGGTGAATAAAAATATACAAGACTAAGTAATATAACTTATAAAAGTGTGCGGGGCTTGAAAGTGTTGCGCACGCTTTATGTAGGTCGTTTTGTGTGTATTCCAATTCGTATACAGGCTGTTTTGAGTGTATTCCTGTTTATATACAGGCCTTTTTAGTGTATTGGTAGGCCTGTGTGTGTGTGCGGGCCGCGTGGCAACAATGCCTGAACGCCTGAAACACTTTACCCTGGAAAAATCCAGCCTGAAAAAGTGTTTTCAGGGTCGACACGCGTGACCGTGAAACCTACTCCCCCAGTCCCCTCCCTAAAGCTCACCCCCAGAGTTCCACGCACAGGAGGGTGGGTGGGGGATGTTCCAAAAGCTACGCATACAGACTTACAGGAGCTTTTCGTTGTGGGTTGAGGCAATTCGCTAGGACCTACCATGGCCATTTTGATTGTATGATTTTTAGTGATATATATTTAATTTAAATTAATGTGTGAAACCTCAAATTGTAATATTTAATCACTGTAGACAATATTATCGAAATTTTGTAACAGAAAAATCGATAGATCTGACCGTAACTTTTGGAATGAGGCGGGAATGGGTACTGCCGCCCTGGGAACCTTTATTGGATAACACCTCTGCCATAGGTCACCCCAAGTGATTCGCAACGTTTGGTGATTTAGCAGGGGTGCCCGGGTTCGTGGGGTGAGGTTTGTCCAGGATACACTGAACCCCAGATTCCTACCCTCCCCTTAAACCCTTTTCCTTCCCAGAACTCTCCTCTCCTTCCTTTCCCTAAAAAAACCCTCCACACAGCATCCCCAATGACATAGGCCATGAGGGAAATTATTTTCCTCAGGGCCTCCTGTGTGGAGCTCATATAAAAAAAAAGTGATTAGTATTTTTTATTGCCGGTTTTAATTGAGGGATTGATGTTAGATTCAAGAGTGAGTTGATAATTAAATTAGTATTTTTTTGCCCCACTAGTAATGAGTTTTTTTTTAATTTTACACAACTGATAAACAACCATTTACCAATACACTAATTGTTGTTAATCAGTTCTTTAAAATTTTAAGCACGTTTTTTATTTACTAAGACTTTTAATGTTCAGAAGAATCGTTAATACTTTTTCAACATAAGCTCCACACAGAAGGAGTGTATTTTGGAAACTGGAGACAGGAATTTCTGAAAAAGAAAAGGTGTGAGGGGTGGGTAGGAATCTGCGGGTTATAACATCCAGGAGTGACAGAGTGTGAATCCTTCCCTGCCACTGCGTTGCAAGGCGATCGGTCAAGAGAGTCCTGCTGGAGAGGTCAAGGGGTCTCCCTCAATCGGCCTCTCCCGATACTGCTCACTGCAGCTGATGAGAAGGCACACGAACGCCAAGATCTGGACAAAACCTAAACCCATGAACCCGGACACCTCTGCTAAGTCACCAAACGTAGCGAAACACTTGGAATAACCTATGACAGAGGTGTTGGTCATTCTTGTCGAGATTTTATCAATTGAATGTCTCAGGTCGCTAGCTTTATGATTTCTACTATTCGTTTCGCACCAAATTCATAAAACTGCTTCATGCAAACAATTAAAATCTAGCATAACTTATTATCTATACCCATATATGTATTAAAAGAACAGTGTCCTGGTGTGGGTTTGTTTTAACAAAAAATGACAAATTAATTTTGAAATTTGTAAAATTAGCACACTTGACATTCAAAACAGGAGGGAGGTCACTGATTACACGAGCTTTCGAAAAGCCATCTTATCCCCTTTTCTCACCTTTAAAGCAGGATTTTGATACTTCTTGATGAAATTTTGCACACTTCTTGACATTAAATTTTCCTTTGGGGAATACCAAACAAGAGTCCCAATGCTCCCAATCGTCTGGAGCCAGAGAGACTATGAACATTCATAATTGGTTTGTTTTGTTATACTCTTCCGATTATTACTAACATAGTGAGAAATATGTTCTCATATATAGTGTGAGAACATAATTATTATTTCCGACATTAGAAAGGGAAAAGACCACGCTTTATATTAAAATCTAAAAAAACATCAAAAAAGAAAAGTGTACTTATTACACTGAAACCAAAATTTTTTAATCATAATTTGAAAATAAAGTGATATTTTGGAATTTTTAATAAATTATTTTCACGTGGAACGACAAAAAAGTGAAAAGACAATAACGTTTAGAAAACATTTGTCTTACAAAATATGTATGTGTTTTTATTTTTTTTTTTATTATCCGTAATTTTAGTTAGAAAATACGTAAGGTAAGTCATTTTTAAAACTTTTTTATGTTTGCATGGAAAATTTTTATATTTAAAAAATTATATTTTTATTTCAAAATATAAAATTTGAAAGCGTCTAACATTACCTTTCAAAAACAGTTTTTAATTTTCATATATGTTCGGAAATGTTCCATTTATTTGCATGTTATTGTAAAGCGGACATGTTTTGACCGTCTGAAAAGTACGCTTTTGACTGTTGACTTAGCATAATTTTTTTCAAAATGGCGCTTGATCCGTCCACAAAAAGCAGTATCGCGCCGTATCCGTCTGGTATATTCGCACTAATTTTAGATCCGAGTGTTCTCACAAGGCCAAGGTTGTCCGCAAGACGGAAATATCGATCCGGCGCGGGGGGCGGAAGGAAGGGGTGCCGGGGGCGGGGGCGCGGGTCTTATCACATACGGTGTCACGATTAGGGGTTCCTTCTAGATACTAGACCGACAACTTACTGGGGTGAAATGCAAAGAACAGCTGATCGGAAAAAATTGCCATACACCTTACAGAACGAATCAAAGATGGATACACTGGATCATCCCGCGACAATATTTCCGACAGAATATCCTCCGACAAAATATCATACGGAAAAAACATCCCCCAACAAAATATCTACTAAAACTTAACCTAACCTAACCTAACAAAAAAAATTAGACAAACATAATACAAACATTCTGCAAAGACAATAAATTATTATTAAAAAAACGAGTGTGCTTTAGACCACACGTCTGAAATAAAAAATTACAAGACAAACCTCGCCCCATAAACCCAGGTATCCCTGCTAAGTTACCAAACGTAGCGAACGGGGTGACCTATGACCTATGGGTGACATATGACATTGGGGTGAAATATGACCATGGCGTGACCTACGACCTTGGGGTAACCTACGAACTTGGGGTGACCATCGATATCCTTATCCTTATCCTTATCCTTATCCTTATCCTTATCCTTATCCTTATCCTTATCCTTATCCTTATCCTTATCCTTATCCTTATCCTTATCCTTATCCTTATCCTTATCCTTATCCTTATCCTTATCCTTATCCTTATCCTTATCCTTATCCTTATCCTTATCCTTATCCTTATCCTTATCCTTATCCTTATCCTTATCCTTATCCTTATCCTTATCCTTATCCTTATCCTTATCCTTATCCTTATCCTTATCCTTATCCTTATCCTTATCCTTATCCTTATCCTTATCCTTATCCTTATCCTTATCCTTATCCTTATCCTTATCCTTATCCTTATCCTTATCCTTATCCTTATCCTTATCCTTATCCTTATCCTTATCCTTATCCTTATCCTTATCCTTATCCTTATCCTTATCCTTATCCTTATCCTTATCCTTATCCTTATCCTTATCCTTATCCTTATCCTTATCCTTATCCTTATCCTTATCCTTATCCTTATCCTTATCCTTATCCTTATCCTTATCCTTATCCTTATCCTTATCCTTATCCTTATCCTTATCCTTATCCTTATCCTTATCCTTATCCTTATCCTTATCCTTATCCTTATCCTTATCCTTATCCTTATCCTTATCCTTATCCTTATCCTTATCCTTATCCTTATCCTTATCCTTATCCTTATCCTTATCCTTATCCTTATCCTTATCCTTATCCTTATCCTTATCCTTATCCTTATCCTTATCACTCCCCAAGTCAAGTGTGCGTAAAGGCCCGACCATTCGCCTCCCCATCGATCACCGTTCGTATCACACTTTTCGTAACACTACACACTTTTCATAACAAATCACACTTTTCGTAACACATCACCACTTTTCGTAACACATCATCAATTTTCGTAACACATCACCACTTTTCGTAACACATCACCACTTTTCGTAACGCATTCACTAGCTTACTCCCCAAGTCGAGCGTGCGTAAAGAAGTTTTGCTTCAAAAAATAGTTAATAGGAAAAAAATAATACAGATACACTGTAAAGGCAATAAATTATCGTTAAAAATGGTAAAATAGGGTTAGGTTAGGTTAGGTTTTAGTGGATAAATTGTTGGAGTATGTATCGTCCGTAGGATATTTTGGCGGAGATATTTTGTCGTGGAATGAAAACGCACAGTACCGTCCGCCGCAGGCTAATTTTATGTACATTTAGCAAATTATTAATTTATTGTTTTTTTTGTTTCTAAGGTTAGGTACTTGGTAACTAATTTTGCCATGTGACATTTTCCAAGTACAAATTACCATACACCTTACAGTTGCGAGAAATATCAGTTTGCCATGCGCCGTAGGCTTTCATTTTTTTGTCAAATATTTTTATAGGATCAGTTTTCTCTTAAAGTTTTTTTGGCATGTAATTTAATGTGGCTCGTGACTCACACAATGTTGTCATTTATACATCATCTTTTTTTACGATCTATTCAATTAATTTAATTTATTTTAAAAACATTACGAAATTAATGTTTCAATACCTTTTTAAAAGATACATAGTATGGAAAACAATATGTTCCTTACTGATAAATGCGCTCTTAACAGTACACGACTGACGAGCAATCGCTGTGCAAAATCCAAAACACGCCCATCAACAAGGAGGTAAATGTGTAAAAGCAGATATTATACAAGCGGCAACAAAGTTTGCAGTCTAAATTCTGCTTCGTTGATGTTAAATATATATTTTATTAAAAAAAACCATAATAAAACATTGTTCGAATCTATCAAATTAGTATAAGCTTTCCCTGACGAAGGAACGTTTGTTCCGAAACCGGTCGGATTAGCACATCAAATAAGTGGTTTATACAATATTTCATTTTTCTATAATGGATAACCACAAAGTAATAGCTACATTCAAAAATATATATTTTATTAAAAAAAACCATAATAAAACATTGTTCGAATCTATCAAATTAGTATAAGCTTTCCCTGACGAAGGAACGTTTGTTCCGAAACCGGTCGGATTTGCACATCAAATAAGTGGTTTATACAATATTTCATTTTTCTATAATGGATAGCCACAAAGTAATAGCTACATTCAAAAATATATATTTTATTAATTACCTCAATACAGGAGGCCCTGAGGAAAATAATTCCCCTCAGGACCTATGACATCTACGGGGACGGAGGGTATATTCAGGAATGGAACTAGAGAAAGTTCTAGGAAGGAAAAATATATGAGGAATGAATAGGAATCTGAGGGGTCAGTGTATCCAGAGTGACGGACGTACGATTCCGTCCCTTCCACTAGGGTGCAAGGCGATGTTCCAAGAGAGTCCTTTTGGAGAGGTCAAATGGTCTCCCTCAACCAGTCTCTCTTCATCCGGCCTGCCATGCAGTTGTTGCAGACATTGCGCCAAATAAATGGATGCTGGGGCGGAGGTACCCGTTCTCCCAAATTGAAAACCACCTATTTTTAAATTCAAGATTAAAGTTTCCCACTTTGGACTCGATTTACTCGAAAATGAAAGCTCAAATCAAAAAAGTTGCACGCTAAAATCGACTCCAAATCAAATGTTACATAGATACGCCAGTTTCCTACTTGCACCACTAGTTTCCGGACGCCATGTATAATATGTTATTCGATTTTAAATGGATGGTAGAAAACGCAGAAAAGCAATAGATATATGTAATAAGTGAAGGATTAATAAAATAAATCATTTCTGATTTATGAAAGGCAATGTATTGGACCTCCCCAGCTTATCTTCTAGAATCTAGAAGAAATTTATTATTAATAGGTACGAATAAAACTTTTATTTAAAGGCTGAAAAATCATTCTACGAAACCAGATAATATTTTGTCCTTAAAACTAGCGCCCACAATATATTAAAAAGATCACAAAATAAAATTTATTCTTCGTTTGTCATTTCGCTAAAATGAACTGTGAACGCTTTACCCATTTGCAAACGGCCTTGAAAACCGTCGAAAAATATTATTACTGTATTAGTGTTCTAATATTTTTATACAGAATAAATTTCGCTGTAGCAGTGTTGGTTTAGAGGAGCGATGAAGGGCACCGGGAAAGTCTGGCTAACTAAAAACGAGAATCCTTCGCACGTGATTCATAAAAACACACAGCTGAATTTTAGAACGAAATTCTGGGAATTAACGTTGGAGTTCTGGAAAATTTTTGCTTTGTGTTACGTAGAAATAAAAAACTTCTACCTTAAATTATTGTTGCGAATAGGGGAAAGCTTTTTCTTAGTAGATTTTACTCAATATTTGAAAATGTTACATTTATAAATACATCTATTTTTATTTCGATAAAATCACCATGAATAAACAAGTAAACAATTTTCCTAGCCCGAAGCAATGACATCGATGTTTAACTGCATTATACGATCAAAATTAGAATACGCTTCTGCTGTTTGGGCCCCACACCAGCAAAAATACATAGATTTATTAGAACAAATCCAAAAAAAGTTTCTAAGGTATCTTTATATGAGAATGCATGGTGAATACCCGCGATTTATGCATCATCTAGATTTGCTATCTGAAACACGCTTCGAAAGTCTCCATTCTAGAAGGAATGAGACCCTAACAGTCACAGCTTTCAAAATTATAAACTATTACATTGACAGCCCATACCTCTTAGAATGCTATAAATTGTTCGTACCGAACAACTACTGCCAGGGTCGCCACCATGACTTGCTCTATATCCCTCATGGCAGAACAGACGTTGTGGCCCAACATAGCATGACAAGAGGTATGGTGCTGCTAAATGATATTTCTAGGTCTCTTGACATTTTCAACATTAGTCTTGAAGGTTTCAAGAATAATTTTAGGCAAGGACTCTGAAATATGTATTTTTGTAATTTTTTTTTCTCATGTATATGTTATGTGTATTGTAATAGGATTATATCAATCTGTAATGCACAAAAAAAAATGAACGGATGCAAATCTTTGAAGTGGAAATTAACCCATTTTCGTACATCCGATCGAGCTAACTTAGCAGGTAAAGAAAAACGTCTACGTTTAATTATTGTTGCGAATTGTTCCATTATAATAACACTTAAATAATTGAATTGAATGGAAATCTTTGAAGCGGAAATTAACCCATTTTCAGACATCCGATTGAGCTGAAACGCGGCAAATAAACTCGTTTTCGATGACAATGCATTCTATCAACATTTAATAATAACATATAAATTATAACTTATCAATATAACACCACATTATTAAACAACAAAACTAGCACAGACATTAAAAAAATCACGGGATATTATTAAACATCACATTATTAAACAACAAAAACAAGCGCAGACATTAAAACATCACGGGGTATTATATTTCCAATTTTTATAAATATTTACAATTAAAATAATCAAATATTCGAATATAATAATATTAAGAGCGTTTAACCAGCCAGCGGACGAAAATCCATATTTCGTCGAAAGTTTTTCTTACGATCATGCAGGGCGGTTACAATGAGAAAGATTAATTATTCTCCGTACCAGCTTTTTAAAATTATAACTCAATATCGAATTTATTTCAATCCAAATTAGCTTTAATTTATACCTTCATCCAAAATTCTGAAAGGCGTATTGATAAAACTATTAAAATAATGTAATTTTTGTAATTATTTTTTGATTACAAGTATTTATCATTTTTCAATAAAGTTTAAATTTAATAATAATGTTAAAAAATCTGAAATATATTAGTTTGTTAGTGCGCAAATAAATACACAAATGGACCAATTTTCGTCAAGAAACACATGTACGTACATATTTTTTAATGATTTTATTGAAACTAAAATTAAAATTCTAAAACATGCGTTTGCTAGATAATGTATTGATTTATTTTACTGCATGATTATATTATTTGAAATGGGTGTGGTATAATACAAAATCTTTTTTGAAAATTTAACCATTCTGCCAACGACCTAAATAACAACCTTATTATACTAAAAATTAAAAAAAATTCTCAAAATTTATTAAATGCGAATGCTAGATAAAAGAACAATCTTTGGAAATCCATTTATAATTTTTTGTGGAAAAGAGTCAATACGTCTAAAATCTGATTTGAAAATGACATATTTCTGGTTTTCTCTGGTAATGCCCTCTTAACAGTTATGTAGGTACCTTGCCTTGCTGGTCTGAACATTTTTCATATAAGCAGTTCAAATTTTAAAAATGACACTAAAATTCAAAGCAAATCTCCATTCGTTGAACGTGAATAATTTCACGCAGTAACAACGCACATCACAGACAACCGAAATTAGTACATTTGAATAATGTGAATAATAAATAATAAATAAACCTGTGTATACATTTTCAATGTGTACACAGGTTTTATATTTTATAATTTAAAAAAAAACATTCTTCCTAAAATAGTGCACAGGTATATAATTTTATATACATGTTGTTTTTATTTTATTTTTTCATAAATACGCTCATGGTAGCATCAATTAAACATATATCAAAATATCAATTGTGTTAGTACTCCCTCCCTAAACACGAGAAATTCTCAATTAGAGAGGTATTATTACCACCATTAAAAAATATTTGCATTACATGTACATAATTAAAAAAATAATTGTACTTATACCTAACTTTGTAAAATTGTAAAAATGGAATAAATAAATAAATAATAAAAAAAAAAATAAAAAAAAATAACAATCACAAAGTTTTAACCTTCAAAACAAGAGGAAGATGCTTAAGTTTTCTAAAAATCATTGGATTCTTCATGGGAGATAATTTGGGAGGCGGGTATTAATTGGATAACCAACACCTCTGCCATAGGTCACCCAAGTGGTTCGCTACGTTTGGTGAATTAGCAGGGGTGCCCGGGTTCATGGGGTGAGGTTTGTCAAGGTGTAGGCGGCCGATGCGTCTGCCCAACTGCTGCATGGCAGGCCGATCGGGAGAGAATGGTTGAGGGGGACCCTTTGACTTCTCCAGCCCCACTCTCTCGGAACATCGCCTTGGGAGGGATGGATTCATACTCCTGGACCCACTGACCCCCAGATTCCTCCTCATCCATAATACTCTTTTCCTTCCCAGAACTTTCCTCAGGGCCTCCAGTGTGGAGCTAATGTAAAATAAAATCTACTTTTATTACCCCTATTTTTTTTTAATGTGAGCTCCACACAGGAGGCCCCGAGGAATATAATTTCCCTCAGGCCTCAAGTCATCTTTGAGGATGCTGTGTGGAGGTTTTTTTTTAAATGAAGGAGAGGAGAGTACTGGAAAGAAAAAGGGTTTAAGGGATGGGTGGGAATCTGAGATTCAGAGTGTTTTGGTCATCCGCCTCCAAGACCTAGACAAACCTCATCCCATGAACCCGGGAACCCCTGCTAATTCACCAAACGTAGCGAACCACTTAGGGTGACCTATGGCAGAGGTGTTGGTTATTCAATAAAGGTGCCTGGAGCGGCGGTACCCATTCCTGCCTCCCAAATTGCATTCTGCTCCCTATCCTAGATGAAAGCAGAATTTTGTTTCCTTCTTGATGAAATTTAGCACACATCTACATCTGATTTATAAAAACTCCGCGTAAAGCTTTCAGGACTTTCAAAAATATTGTTTCAGCTGCTTTTTTATATTCTCATTATGAAAAAAAAAGACAAAATTTACAAAATATCAATACAAGATGTCCTAAGACTTTCTTTTTGTCTCTTTAAGAAATTTATTCCTTGAAGAAAACACCCCTTCGAAGAATAATAATTAAGATAATTCTACAATCAAAGACTTGCTTTTATCACCTTTCCCTCTCACACCTAATGAAAACCACTAATAAGAAAAGGACAACAGCAATAATGATTGTCCACCTATTAAAAAATCTAGTATTTTAAAAAAGAGGGTCGTTTGAAAAGGATGCAAAATGCATAATTGTAGCAGTGCGTCCTGTTCTAGCACCCTTTTTTTATCGGGATGTTTCGCGAGATGTGCCAATTTTTCGAACTGTTCAGATAAATGTACCGAATCATTTGAATTAAAGCATTTTTTATTATTTTTTGCATCGTAAAGTGTTTTTATTGCTTGCTTTTGAATGGACCAGGTGAATTATTGACTTGAAGGTGTGTTTTTTGGGGATTGTAAATTTTGTTGAGAATTTTTTACATTGTTTGTCGCGTGGCAAAATATATACCTGTGTGGAACATACATAGAATAAAGAAGAACTCAAGAAATGCGATGTGGGCATGTTTTGTGTTCCAAAAACCTGACTGACCGAATGTAAATTTAGAACAAATACAGAACTGTGATCCATAATCATTTTGAAAATTTCATTTTTATCAAATGTAATAACGACTTGCGTTTTTTTCACATTAGCTCGACACAGGAGGCCCTAAAAAAATAATTTCTCTCAGGTCCAGTGTCGTCTTTGGGGATGTTGTGTGGAGAGTATTTTTAAGGAAAGGAAGGAGAGGAAGTTCTGGGAAGGAAAAGGGTATCAGGGCTCAGTGTGTCCTGTTATCTGCCGCCAAGACCTAGACAAACTCTACCCAGTGTGGCGAATCACTTGGGGTGACCTATAGCAGAGGTGTTGGTTATCCGTTTAAATGGCTTCCGGGGCGGCGGTACCCATTTCCGCCCCCCAAATTTAAGACCGTGTAAGAGAGACAGAGCGAGTACTAAATGAGCTAGAACCGACAGGTAATAAAGTCAGTGTTGAGATCGGTTTCCATTAAATTCTATTTAAAAGGCATTTGCGGAAGAAGCAGTAATTTTTACGTTACTTTACAATTATTACTAGTGACCAACCCAAAGATATTCAAATACAGAAGAGATATGCTATGGTGTCCGCGCAACTGTCGCCGGACTACGCGCTAATTAGCGTAGTTTTCATACAAAAAGAATTTGTTAATTTCGCTGATTTTTTGAAAATGTGCATTAATATTGGTTAAC
This sequence comes from Limnephilus marmoratus, assembly GCA_917880885.1. Classification (NCBI taxonomy): domain Eukaryota; kingdom Metazoa; phylum Arthropoda; class Insecta; order Trichoptera; family Limnephilidae; genus Limnephilus; species Limnephilus marmoratus. The sequence goes on from OU862935.1 coordinate 13,827,697, forward strand.
AATATATTTTGAATAAGGAAAGAATTCGTTCATTTAGTTTAACGTTCGTTTGGTTTATTCGTTAATTATTTGTTCTTTTAGTTTATTTGTTAATTGGTAAACAATATCGGCGACACCCGGAAGCGCAGACCCACATAGTAAAAACAGCAGATAGCACATCTACTTATATTCCAATATCTTTGGACCAACCGAAGGTTCTGTTTCGGTTTCGGCAAGTTTCGGCAAAAAAATCTAGTTTCGGCAACAGAAACTTTTTTATACATGTTAAAAATCGTTTACTGTCATTTGGCTTATTTTTTACACCTTTTTTACACAGGCAATGACGTAATTTTTTATATTTTTTTGTTTATTTTGATAGATTTCCGTTTTGATAGATTTGGGTCCGTTTGATAGATTCTCCCATATTAACAGACGGATTGCAATCTTTAGAGCACAGGCGTCGGGTGGGAATGCTATCCTTGTTCTACTCTGTGAAAGATGCTACGAGGAACTAGCATCATTGATCCCTTCGGCACCGGTGCATAGTCGGGAAACACGCCAAACGCGTGCCCAACATTTGTACACGGTTGACATTTGTCACATGAGAACGGGTCGTTTCTTCGACTCGTTCTTGTGTTTAACAGCTCGGCTGTGGAATGATTTGCCGGCCTCTGTGTTTCCTCCTTCCTACAACATGGGTCTCTTCAAGACCAATGTTCATTCCTTCCTCTCCTCAAAAAGACCCTCCACACAGCATCCCAGATGACATAGGCCCTGAGGGAAATTATTTTACTCAGGGCCTCCTGTGTGGAATTAATGTAAAAAAAAGAATAATAGTACCACGCAGCTATATATGTAATCCATAGCTGCGTGGTACTATTATTCACAAGTGCCAGTTACAATAATAATAATATTATCGTCAATCTCTCCATATCCGGAGAGATACACAAAATTACAAATCCGCAGTACTTACGCCTGCCAGGCGATGCTAATCACGCAAACTGTTAACCTCCTTATATTGCCTCCACGTACGAAAACGGTTTTGCGTAAGCCGCGGCATAAGAGTTGATACTGTTTGATGATGATGATTGATGAGGACTCTTACCTCTGATACTGAAACAAACATGCAAACTGAGAGCTTAGTTCTGTCTTCTCTTTCTTTTACATGTATCGATCGTGAAAAAGATGGAGGTTACAGCGGACCTATCATCGATATGCTTTTGTATGGGAACTTTGTCGTGATATCAAGTCAGGATTTCTCAGAAAATTATCTTTTGGTCGATTATTATTATTAATAGATACTAATATGTTTTTTTTTTATATTTATTTTTATGACGTTTCTGTTTACAATTTTTATTATTATTAATCTACGTCATTTAATGTAAATAGTTAGACATTTTACACACAAATAAAATTATTATTAATAAATATACCTACAGGGTGACAAAAAATTTAAAAAAAAGCTTCTATAAATTTATAAATATTAAATATAAAAATTTATATGTATATTTGTGGAGAAACATTATCAAAAAATTGCAACGTACTTAGAATGCTATTTAAAATAATAAGTTTTCTTTAATGTGACTGCACCTCTAACACTCGTAACAATAATAAAACATAAGGTATTTTATTTTTAAAACTTAAAAAAATGTGAATGATAAAACTGTATAATTCGTTAGTTGAATCTTGAAGATTGTTTCTAAAAATTAATAGTTTTTTTTTTGCCCATTTAATTTGACGTTAAAAAAACGATACTTTCGTACGGAGAGCGACTGTGAAGTCACTCCCGTCAACATTTGTATGTGGTTCCTGAGAGGTGAAAATAAATAGTTTTTAATTTTAACTGGATTCTTTCAGTTTTGGAAGGCACAACCTTCTCTTCAACCTTAAAAAAATATGAAAATCGTGCTGTTTTGTTTAGAAAATTAGATCTTAAAATTAGATTTTAATAATTTGCGAATAGAATACATACATATTTGCCTTTGAAATGATCGATCAGTCTTTTTATAAGCAAAATAAAATATCAGGCCAGTAAAAACTGCTTTACAGTTCAAAATTTCCTACTTACGACCCCTTTTCGGTTATGGTTTCATTATATAATTTGGAAATAATTAAATTCCTTGAAAAATCATCGTAAAAAATTAAGTGTTCGTGGCTCAACTTCTCAAAATAAAATAAAACACGCTTTTTAGAGATGTTTTTTTTCCCGCTGGTATTAAACGGGAATTTAAACCTTATCGCCGCTTATATAAGGAGTGTTATTGTTTGCGGCCTGATTCCGAATTTTTACACGTACGTTATTTCCTTTCCAAGAGAATAAAATGGTGACCGGACAACTCAGAATGAAATCAACTCAACACCTACTTTGAAAAGTCATCGAAGGTGATGAAAAATGTAAAATGAGCTTTTTTTGATTGCTTCTTCTAACGGCTTTTCAAAGTGAAGTTGAGTGTTTTTGTTATTTGTTTTTGGGGTGTTATGCCGTATTGCGCTACCTCCTTCTTTAGCCAACGTTTCGTTGTCCGTGGAGGTAGCACAACACGGCATAACACCCCAAAAACAAATAACGAAAATACTTTTGGCTGTGAAAATCTTAAAACGTAGGTGTTGAGTTGATTTGATTCTAGTTGGAATGGAATAGAATAAAATATATTTAGTATAGGACTGAATGCCGTTGGCGCTATTATAAAACTGTCTAAAGATGCGAAGCTAGCAGTCCACAATGGAGTCCTGGTACCTACCCTGATATATTGCCATATGAGGCATAAAACTGGCAGAGGAAGAATGAAAGTAAACTGAATGCTGTTGAAATGAGATCCCTGAGGCGTACGTGTGGTAAAACGATGTATGATCGTGTGAGAAATGTGGCTATCTGCAAAGAATGTAAGGCTGATGTAGGCATAATGAGTAAGATTAAGAGAGGGACTCTCAGATGGTTTGGGCATGTAGAGCGAATGAACGTAGACATAATAATATATGACGCAAATGTGAATGGTAGAAGAAGTCGAGGATGCCCGGGAAAGACATGGCACGATCAAGTGAATCAGATACTTGAATCGGGCCATGTCAAAAGTCAGAATAATATAAGAGTATGTATGAGACGATGTATGAATGTGGTGGAAGATACTCTCAGTATCGCCCTGGTGTAAGACCACCATTCAGAATTGAAACGTTGCTTGAAATGGCATTAGCCGTGTTTGGTGACCAGATCTGAATAGCCAAGTACTTCCACACCTTCCTCTTCCCTATCTTCTTCCCCTCCCCACTACCTTCAGCCTCACAACATACCCCAATTGGGGATGCCATAGTCTCACTGGCTCCAGACGGGAGCAGCTGAGACTCTTGTGAGGTATCACTATAAAAAAAAAAAATATATATATATATTTTTTTTTTAAATGAGTGAAGCAAAGAGTGTGTGCCAAAACCGGGTTGTTTGGCGGTTCTTCCTCTCTGCCTACCTCTGCGGTGAAACGGCGTGATGGTTAGTTAGTTAGTTGTATGTTATAATGAACATTACTTAAATTTTAAAATTTTAAAATATGGACAAGTACGGTACGCTATCAGTAAACGGTAGATTTCTTGACGCACTAGGGGTCACCCAGTATTAACTTTGACAAACACACCATAAGTTAAATAGTATCTATCTATCTTTCCAATTGTCCTGTAATTCTTAGAATGGGATCGGTTCGCATTCGCAGCCAGGATTAAGCACAATGCATCCTTCAGTTAGCGATTTCGTATTTACGTACATTTCTCTGATAAGGACACGATAGCGAACGCAAAATTATTAAATAAACAAATACAGGATGTGAAGGAACAGCAATGTTGAAGTGAATGAAATATAGTTGGTGATCTAAATATAAACTGCATTTGCATGATTTCTTACTAAAGAAGATAATAATATAAATATGAATGATGTACACGTGAGAACTCTTAGGCGTACGTGTAGATACTAAAAACGTGTACTTGTGAGTGTATTTATGTGAGTATCGCACAAGAGATCTGACTTCAAAGATTTCATCAAAATAAATTTATTAATATTATTATTTTTTTTACATTGACTCCACACAGGAGGCCCTGAGGAAAATTATTTCCCTCGGGGCCTATGTCATCTGAGATCTGAAATGCTGTGTGGAGGGTTTTTGGAGGAGAGGAAGGAATGAACATTGGTCTTGAAGAGACCCATGTTATAGGAAGAAGGAAACATGGAGCTGAGCCGAGCTGTTGAACACAAGAACGAGTCGATGAAGCGTCCAGTTCTCATGTGACAAATGTCAACCGTGTACATATGTTGGACACGCGTTTTGCGTGTTTGCCGACTATGCATCGGTGCCGAAGGGATCAATGACGCTAGTTCCTCGGAGCATCTTCCATTGAAATACCGGTAGAACAAGGATAGCATTCCCTGTGCTCCAAAGATTGCAATCCGTCTGTTAAGATGGGAGAATCTATCAAACGGACCGCCCGTTTCTGCACAGAGTCGAGGATATTTTTTTAAGGTATTTTGGAGCTCCAGACCAGAGGTGGCTGCCAAATTCAACCGTGGGGCGCACTGTCATCTTTAGGGGTGCTGTGTGGAGGGCCTTTTTATGAAAGGAAAGAAGTAAGTTAAAGGTACGAGAGGTGGGTAGGAATCTGGGGGTCAACGTTTTCAGGAGTATGAATCCATTCCTTCCACTGTGGTGCAATGTGATGTTTCTAGAGAGTCTTGCTGGAGATATCAACAGGTCTCTTCTTCTTTTTCTTTCAAATCTCCCTCAACCAGTCTCTCCCGATCAGACACATCCGCCGCCAAGACCCGGACATATCTCACCCCATAAACCCGGAAACCCGTGCTAAGTCACCAAATGAAACGAAGCCATTGAGGTGACCTATGACAGAGGGGTCGATTATCAAACAATTGGTTTCATGGGCAGCGATATCTATACCTGTCTCCCAAAATGGAGGGAGATACGAGAGTAAATATCCACTCTCCACCACTGCTCATTTCAAATAATAATACATAATAACATTATAATCATGGGACCGTCAGTGACGTCATAAAGCATCGGCTCTAACAAAACAGATCGGGTGTTTCCGGAAGAGTTCGGCTCCATTCGGCTTGCAGCGGGACTATTTATGGCCGTACAAGAAATCTGCATGCGATTATTTTTATCTGCACAGTCTAGGATGTAAAAATAACATTTTGTTCAGAATTACTGTTTCTACGGCCCACGTGAAAAACTTCGCTAAACAGCATTTGATAATATACTAGAATTATTATCAATAAGTTAATATTTCTGGCACTTGTAAACTTATTTTATCATTATTGTTAATAATTTATTGATTTTAAAAACGATTTGAAATGGCAAAATTCCTAAACGCTTCGAATTTGATTATGACGTAGTTAACGCTACTTGCTGCTGAAAGCTGTCACTGGGATCAGGAACTGTCCCTACAAACGTTAACCGGTGTGACGTCACAGACACCTTTCTCATTAGAAAAACAAACACAATTTACGAATAACCTGACAAAATTTTAAAATCTCCTACTAACCCCACAGTAAGCGAAAAATGTGGCTTGTGTCGTGATGGAGGAATGAAATGTCGAACGCGCGACGCCTGGGTGGGATCTAAGCGCGATGCCAACTCAGCCACTGACCAGATAAATTAACATGTCATTCTGATGGCAAATAATGCAATACAAATTATTATTTAAAATACTTTTTAATAATAATTGATGGCCTCCACGGTGGAGGGGTAAGGAGACTACGAATCTGGAGGTTGCAAGTAAATTTTAATTCATATTTATATTGTTTCACAATTAATTAACTTAAAATATTACTATATACTGTATTGGCAGCCGTTCCTGAGTGGAAGATACTGTCAGTATCGTCGTGGTGAAAGATTACCATTCAGATACAAACTTAACTTGAAATGGCTTTAGCCGTGTTTGGTGACCACATCTGAATATCCAGGTACTTCACCACCATCCTCTTCCCCATCTCCTTCCCTTCCCCAATACCTTCAGCCTAAAAACTTTCCCTTAAGAGCGTTTAACCAGCAAGCGGACGAAAATCCACATTTCGTCGAAAGTTGTTCTTACGATCGTGCAGGGCGGTTAAAATGAGAAAGATTAATTATTCTCCGTACCAGCTTTTAAAAATTATAACTCAAAATCGAATTTATTTCAATCCAAATAAGCTTTAATTTATACCTTCATCCAAAAATGCTGAAAGGCGTGATGATAAAACTATTAAAATAGTGTACTTTTTGTAATTATTTTTTGATTATAAGTATTTATCATTTTTAATAATGTCTAAATGTCTAAAAAATCTGAAATATATTAGTTTGTAAGAGCGCAAATAAATATACAAATGGACCAATTTTCCTCAAGAAACACATGTACGTACATATTTTTTAATGATTTTATTGAAACTAAAATTAAAATTCTAAAACATGCGTTTGCTAGATAATGTATTGATTTATTTTACTGCATGATTATATTATTTGAAATGGGTGTGGTATAATAAAAAATCTTTTTTGAAAATTTAACAAATTTGCCAACGACCTATGGAATAACCTTATCATACTAAAAATTAAAAAAATTTCTCAAAATTTATTACATGCGAATGCTAGATAAAAGAACAATCTTTCGAAATCCATTTATATTTTTTTGTGGAAAAGAGTCAATACGTCTATCTGATTTGAAAATGACATATTTCTGGTTTTCTCTGGTAATGCCCTCTTAATTGGGGATACCACATTATCACTGGCTCTAGACGGTTGGGAGCAGTTGGGACTCTTGTGCGGTATTTGTTATTGAAAATTCAAAATTTCGGTACATTTATTGAAAATTCTTTTATTATTAATGAAAAATATATAATTGAAAAAAATTATCACCATCATTAATTTATTCTTTTTATTTCAACAATTAAAACAAATATAAAAATACGATAACTAAACTTTAAAAAAAATGCTGCTTTGTTTAAGAATGTATTTCTAATTAACTACCGTTCAACTATGAAATGTAATTTAAGGCTGGCATAATTATTTTCCAATGGATTAGAAATGGGTTTATTTTTCAAAATCGCCGAGACAAAACACAAAACTGGTCAATTCGAGCCATTGCAAAAAACAATACAAAACAAAACCATAAAAACTTACTACAAGATGAATCTAATACTAACTAAAATGAGTGGCACCATAACTACAGAGGATAAGTGACGTTGGTCCGCGATAGGATTACGAAAATACCTATTGATCGTCCAGTTTATAGGTCAGACATCTCCGAAAAATCTAAATTTTAATTGAGTAGGTATGCGTATGTAATAGTGTTCCCTCTACCTCCGTGGTCGTCAAACGTGCGGCCCGCACAAATATCTGCCACTATCTTTTTTCATGTACAATTATATTATCCAGCTTTTTTTTCAAATATTTTGCGTACCTTATGCCGCCTCATGAATGAGTTTTTCTTTTGCCCTGTTTAATTTATCTTTGTCTTACTAACCTATTTTTTTACATTTTGTTTTTCCTGTTAAGCTCTTGCATACTGCTTACTAACAACACGTATGCAAGGACACTGGAGGTCTAGATTCATTCAAAATAAATAAATGTAGCTTCGTTTAACAAAAAAATTCGAATCTTGCGATAGCCTTGAAGGAGTAACCATCTGTTACTTATACCAGGGCGGGTAATAGGTGGATAACCTCCACTGTACATTATAAAACGTTGATTTGATTTGATTGACATTTGATTTTAAAACGCTCAGCTGGCTTTTTGACCACTTCCTAAGTCAGATATGTTTTAAGATTTTCACGGCCAAAAGCATTTTCGTTATTTGTTTTTGGGGTGTTATGCCGTGTTGCGCTACCTCCTTCTTTAGCCAACGTTTCGGACATCGTTGCAGTGTCCATCATCAGGGCAGATCCGGTAGATGTCACATCTGACTGTCTGTCCGGATCTGCCCTGATGATGGAGACTGCAACGATGTCCGAAACGTTGACTAAAGAAGGAGGTAGCGCAACACGGCATAACACCCCAAAAACAAATAACGAAAAAAAACTTCCTAAGTCGATTATAAACGCTCGTAATGTACTTCATAGGTTTTCAACGTTGGCGTTAACGTCCCCTTGTGAGCGTTTGAAACTTTCAGGGAGGCAGTAGAAGACCCAGATAAAATTAGATAGCGTTGAGATGGCACAGTGAGGGCGTGGGTATGTAAAAAAATGGTCTAAAAAGACAAAAAACATGCTATAAATGACTAATAAAGCAAAGTAAACTTTAATATCGGTTAATTTTTGTTATTGTATGTATTGAAATCCGCCGGTCTGGACACAGATATATCCTAATGAGACAGGCATCGAAAAACCTCATGTATACTTACTTTTTATATAGATAAATAAATTAATAAAAAATCATTTGTATCACGTGTGCGAAAATTCACAAATTTCGCTAGTTAGGGAAGTGGATGAAAATTGAACTGAAAGATTCCATTACAAATCTACATAACTTTTTTTTTATTATACAATATTATCATCTTACGTGTATTATTATTTATTTTAAGAATTGACACTATATCACGAATACAAGAAGGAAGGAGGTAGCAACCTGGTACTTACATCAACCCCCCCCCCCCCCCCCCCCGCCCCCAATTATTATTAGTGTGCGGCCCGCAGTGATACCTCACATTGTCCTATGTGACCCTTGACCAGAAAAGTGTGACGACCGCTGTTCTATCTCATAGATTCTCAACTTGGGCAATAACGCCCCCGGGGGCGGTAGGAGACCCATAGAAATCCATCCCACATTATCCCATCTTGCCCCATCCCATCTAATTAGGGAAGTCCTGTGACAAGGGGTATGGAGGGGTTATGTGCTTTGTGACGTCACGTACTCGAAACGACTGCGAAACATGCGACTGCCACAAAAATATTTTCCCTATTCGCTCCCTCCGTCGTGATATCCCTTTACACCCCCCCCATATAGCGTTTCGGCGCGGGGAATGTTCAGATATTATCTTCAAGAATAACATATACTTTTTAAGAGCTTTAAAACTTAGAGGGCTTAAGGTAATGACGTTATATAAATAGACTCGCCATAGTCTCACATACTCTCAAAATAATGTGGCAAGTAAGCAACACTCTTTTGATTTCAGCAGTTTTCAGTAATTTCTTAATTCAAAAATTATTAATGTACTAAAAAGATATGCTACTTCCACACCGAAGCCAGACTTCCAACTCGAACTTCCAACGTACGAACTTCCCTTCTACACAATCGTCCGAAAGTTTGAAGTTGGAAGTTGGCCTCAGTGTGGCGGTACCCGAAGACAATCAAAGAATGTGTGTTTTTTCTCTAACGATGCATGAAATTCTCGGACGTTTAACTTGAAAATTAATTGTATTGCTTATAATAATCGATAATAATAATAAGTAATTCGTGTGCACATATAAATGAAATGTTATTTCTTCGAACTTTGCAAAATAACTTTGTGGTATCATTTTTCATATAATGAATAAAAAATCACTTTGTTTAAACCACTATTTTTAAAACAAATCAACATGTTTCGACAACAACGTTGTCTTCATCAGGATATGTTACTATAATAAATGACAAACAAGTATAGACAAATTAGAATAAATTATAACATAGACAAAATATTAAAAAGTAGAGGTGATTAATTACTTACTAATCAAAATGTTATTTCTTCACTTTTACTACTATTTGCCGTGTAATGGAAACATTTTCTCATCACACAGGAGGCATTTTGGCACTTTTTAAATGCAATTTTCCTACTGGTAAGACACGACCTTACTCGACGAGTGACAGTTTAGTACTAAAGTACTTACTAGAAATCGAGACCTGTGCAATTGCCTTGCTTTTGGCTTCCCACTTTGAGATTTCTACCCCGCGTCTATTTATATAACGTCATTGGTTTAAGGTACATAATATGTAATAAATCGGTAGAAATGGGGTATGCTGCGGCTTAATAAAACTAAAGATGAACTATTTATTGATGTAAAAAAATAGAGATACCTAAACAATTTTTTTGCTCTACACTTATATAGTCCTTGGCTATAATGAGATAGCTATTGGCTTCCACAAGTCATGCTTTGTGATTGCAATGATTATGGTTTGGGACTTTTATCGATTATCTTTGTTACTTCTGTTCGCGGTCAATAGATGGTGTTAGGTATCAGGAATTCAGTAGCTATATATTATTTATTCTGAAATAAAAATTACAATGAAGGTAGTTGGTAAAATCGAAAAGTTTCTTGAAATAATGTGTTTTATCGTGCTTAGTGACCAGATCTGAATAGTCAGGTTGGTGCTACTCAAACTTCATCTTCTCTATCGTCTTAACTTCCCCATCCCCTGAAGCCTCACAACATACCCCAATTATTGGGGATGCCAGTCTCACTGGCTTGTTCACAAGAAAAAATCAACGGTTTTTTAAAATGGCTATAGTTTTCTTGAAATATCTTCAGTCGTGTTTGGTGATCTTAGGCAGGTACGTAGGTATTTACCAAACATCTTCTTTAAAATCTCCTTTAATTAACATACGAATTAATGTTTATTAATTGCAAACGGATACAGAAAACATACTTACCTGGCAGGTCACTTCTCATAAACACTCCTATTAGAAAGTTTAAGCCGTGGTAAGATACGACTTAGAGGACACTACATTTAAAACACTGGACATTGCATGACTTTACATTTGCAACCCTCCATTACCGTTGATATAATATTTATGAGAAGATTGGTTGCAAAAGAAGAGTAGATGTTTATATTGAAAGACTGGAGAAATTAGGACTCTTCAGTATTGAAGAATTTTTATGAAAGTAGTTTAAAAGCTTACAAGTTCTTATTTCTTACATTTTGACACAATTAGTTATTTAGATATAGCGGTCAAAGGTGAAAGTAAAAGATAATACATGTATTGTAAGGGTGCATGCTGTCTGCCGCCGAACTACGACCAAATTGCACGGGCTATCAAACAAAGGCGGAGCGCTGTTGTCTGTAAATGCCATTAGTAGTAGTATGAGCGAAAGATGTTGGCGGCAATTTTAGGCGGAGCGATTTCATAGTAATATTGCTTCAATGCCCTTGTATCTATAATTTAAGATATGGAGTGACAGAGTCATACGAAGAACACCAATATGAGACTCTTCCAGGCGTTGATTTTCCCCATATTTCTATACTCTGTGGAAACATGAACACTAACTTAGAACAAGCCACGGACATATGAATATATCTGGACCTGCCCTAAGTGATAAAAACGTATTATTTCCCCCTCCACATGGCGCCGGCTGTAGCTCCTCCTTGGAACCGGCTCGCTCCATGGGGAGGGGATATAGCCTCGCTTGAATCTAAAATGTGTGACGTCATCATTCTTGCCGTGAACAGCGAGAAGCTGACATCCATACATTTAACGAAATAACGGCAGCTTGTGCTATACAATATATCTACGTATCAATATGCACATAGCGAAAGTGGGCGGTACTCCAATGTGCTCGTCGCTGGTTACAGGGGTAAGTAAATTATGAAACATTTGTAAAAGTGTTTTAACTAAACACGGCAAGAAAATATTGATATGTGTATTGGCGCGAGTCTTTTTGGAGCGAGCATTTGGCCTTAGCAAATAAGTTTTGAACGTGGCAAGCAATTCGCGCTCCCATGTAAAAAGGTCTATTCATTCAAAGCAGATTTTGCTTTTAAGAACTAAATGGTGATATTGTAATGCGCGATGCCTATATACTGTCAGATTGATTGTTCAACGAATGACAATCATCTTTCCCCCCTTTGCTCTCCATAGTTTGGTTTTACCCCTCATCTGTAACTGCTTGTCTATCCATTTGGATGTCTATGGAACAAGCGAAAGAAAGCGAACAGACGCCCTACAAATGTGGTGCTGGAGAAAAATGCTCAGGATTCCATTAACAGCCAGACCCACAAATGTGTTAATTCTGAAAGAGCTAGGCATCCATAACAAGCTTTCAACTATCTGCCTACAACGTATTTTAAAATACTTTGGACACGTTGCTCGCCAAACTGAGAACTCCAACTTTGAGAAACTTATTGTAACTGGCAGTTTGGCAGAAGAAACAGAGGAAGGTCACCAATGCGCTGAAGTGACTGGCGTCTGGTAATAGGGCGTCCTTGGCTCTCCACGCAGCGTCGAACTGCAAGGAGTGGATGAGCCTTGTCCACCATGGAAATTGGAGTAGAGATTACTGTCCTAAACAACGAGGAACCGACTTGAGAAGAATGAGATGGCAGTAATAATTGGTCATTTGTACAGTGTCTATTTTAGTACCCGCTGCTAATAGAAAGCTCGGGGTTTTACCAAAACTTTAATCACACTTTTAATTACTTAAATGTAATCTCAATCAAATGTTTCATCTCATACGAGTATGTCAACTGTCAGCGTCTTTCTCTGCGTGAATGCATCCTAAAAACTAATGACTTGAAGTTCGATTTCAATTTATTCATTTAAACTTTACACCAATAAAAATTTAATTCGTTCACTGTGAATAGTTTCACTTTAATTTTTAACTAGTACAAGTTAAAGTTCCAAAAAAAATGGAATTAAACTTAACTTATAAATTACAATCATAGTTAAAACTAAAAATTCAATGATTGAAGTTTATTCACGTACAATAACTAAATTATGGCATTATACTTGCATGCAATTATTATAGACAAAATTAATAAAATTATGGAATTATACGTACATGCCTAGAGAGAAGATATTCATCATTAAGAGGGCATTACCAGAGAAAGCCGGAAATACGTCATTTTCAAAAAAGATTTTAGACTTATTGACTCTTTTCCACAAAAAAATTATAAATGGATTTCGAAAGATTGTTCTTTTATCTAGCATTCGTATGTAATAAATTTTGAGAATTTTTTTAATTTTTAGTATAATAAAGTTATACCATAGGTCGTTGGCAGATTCTTTAAATTTTCAAAAAAGTTTTTGTATTATACCACACCCATTTCAAATAATATAATCATGCACTAAAATAAATCAATACATTATCTAGCAAACGCATGTTTTAGAATTTTAATTTTAGTTTCAATAAAACCATTAAAAAATATATACGTACATGTGTTTCTTGACGAAACTTAGTCAGTTTGTGTATTTATTTGCGAACTTATAAACTAATATATTTCAGATTTTTTTTACATTTTTATTAAATTTAGACATTATTGAAAAATGATAAATACTTATAATCAAAAAATAATTACAAAAAGTACATTATTTTAATAGTTTTATCATCACGCCTTTAAGCATTTTTGGATTAAGGTATAAATTAAAGCTAATTTGGATTGAAATAAATTCGATATTGAGTTATAATTTTAAAAAGCTGGTACGGAGAATAATTAATCTTTCTCATTGTAACCGCCCTGCACGATCGTAAGAACAACTTTCGACGAAATGTGGATTTTCGTCCGCTGGCTAGTTAAACGCTCTTAAACGTTAGAGGACTTAAAATCAAGTGTTCTCTATTTTTTTCAAATGTTTTGTTAAACCATTTTGATGTCATAGGATTTATTCAGACTTGGCTGAACTTCAGTGTGTACAACCATGAGTTATTCGATAGCAGTTTCCATGTGTTCGGGAAAGACAGAGATAGTGGTAGTGGCCACAGAAAAGGTTGCGGCTGCCTTTTTTTCCTCTTTCATTCACTTTCTCGTCATATTTATTTCTCCGACATTCCGCTCTACAAGACCAAATCATCTACCTTACCAATCCTTTCCGAATCTTTTGATTTCATGACAATATTGGAGTTACATACCTACATACGTCACATCTACTGCGTTTTTTGCTAACCTATCATTTACATCTCTTAATATTATAATAAACTCTTACAAATACTTAATTTTACCCATATTTCGTGAAATTATTCGAGTTACACCAAACGTATTCGTACTTTGAGTAGGCCCAAAGTACAGTAACTAAGTGATTTAATCGAAAATCTTGACACGGAATTAAAAAATCACATTTGCCATTAAAAATCTATGATCTTTTTTATACTTTACATTTATTAACTCCCCGCACTTGTCACCTTTGAGGATGCTGTATGGGGGGTCTTTGTGAGGAGAGGAAGCAGTGAACATGGGTCTTAATGAGACCCAAATTGCCGAGCTATTTAACTCAAGAACGTGTCGTAGAAACGTCCTATTCTCATGCAACCTACTATGCATCGGTTCCGTAGGGATCAATGACGCCAATTCCTCAGAGCATCTTCCATTGAAATACCAGTAGAACAAGGGCAGCTTTCCCCGTGCTATAAAGATTGTAACACTAAGACAGGGGAATCTGTCAAACGGACCCGAATCGCCTATTTTTGTAAAGTCAATAATAATAATAACTGGATTATTTGTAGAGCGCCGTTTCTGTGAAAAATCGCCTCTTTTTTCAACTAAGTTATCGAAAATATATATACCTGGCCGGTCACTTCCGATAAACACACTTTTATTAGGAAGCTTATGCTTGGAGAAAATACGACCTTGCACGCAGAGGACACTATATTTAAAACAGTGGACGTTCCATGATTTTGTGGCTCTAGAACAGAAGTGGCTGCCAAATCTTACAGTTATTTGTAATGGTTCAGCAATAACCGATTGTTTATAAAGGTGCTCTTAGCGGCAGACCCAAAAAAATTGCCTAAAATTGAAGATTTATTCACTGATCATGATTCTAAAAATGACTAAGGTTCTGCAATTTGAACATTTATATTTTTAATGTGAATAATTCTTGCTATTTTAAGAGGCATCATACAATAGTGCACTTCGAACTCAAGAATATGTCATTTGCAGATTATAAATTATACATACGTTAACGTCCACGATATAATAGGTGTGATTTTTAATAATTTTATTTATGCTCAGGTATATTGTGGGAAACTGATTTGAATTACAAATATATTAAAATTATTACCGACGCATGAAGAAATATGCTTGAATCTTCAAGAAATTATGACTGTGATTATTTGGAAGAGGAGGTAATTGTTTCAATGATGAGTTACGAAGCCTAGCATTATGAATATCTTTATCAAATTATGCATTAATATATGCGACTTGTTGACATGATTTTCAACATAACAGCACTTTTTTGGGTAGATATTTACTTGTAGGTACCTACTAAGTATTTACTTATTTACGATGCAGATAACTTTATATACAGAATAAAACATTTTTTTGCATAAACATATTAATACCTATTACAAAACAATTGTATTATATACTTGAAGAGCTCTCAGTGTAAAAGCAAACATGCTCAGTAGAAGATTCCGCCTTTGCAGTACTGCTGTAAAAAGGACGCTCTTCCTTTCCTTCTGCGCAACACTGTATACGTGTGAACTCTGGGCAAACTACAAGAAGAGTAGTATAGAAAGACTTCGGGTTCAGTATAACAACGCCTTCCGCATAACGTTTGGTCTCCCCAGATATTGCAGCGCTTCCCGGATGTTCACGGAGGGGCGAGTTCCTGGCTTTGCAGCCCTTATTAGATCCAGGGTGGCAGGAATTAGGGAAAGGATAACCAGCTCTGGAAACATCCTCGTCATGGAAGCCTGCCTCAGTCCATCATCCAGTATTGATGCACACTGGAGAAAAATACTGGCTCCTTACGTGCTCACAGAATCCTGAAAGCTTAATATTATTATTTCTTTTGTTTTCCTTTTACTACTATTAGCTTATTATCTTTTTTTGTTTCGTGTACATTCATATCTACCTTCTTTTTCTTTTTTTTCCTCTCAAATAATTTGTACATGTATGTGTATATTATACCCTTATGAAATGTGTGGGATTGCACTCTCCTCCCCACATACTAAAATAAACACTTATTTATTTATTTATTTATATACTGTAAACTTATTAATATGATTTAAATTAAAATTTGCAATCACACATAAGGAAACAAAATGTAAACTAATAACTAGTGTCCGACAGAAACAGGACTTTGTACCGAAACCAAAAGCGAACATTTTTGGCTTATTTTTTACCCTTATACTCGTAACATTAACATATGTTAAAAATGAAATAAAAAAATAATAATTAAAGTCTGCGAATTTTTTTTTACATTACTGCTATAAAACAAACAAAAAATATGAAAAAATAACAAAAAATGTTAACTATTTCTTGAAACAAAAAAATGTCAATAATCACAATGCATTATAAAGGAAGGACCTAATTAATCGAGTATTTTAATATTAATTGCGTTCACAATCAAAAGTTCTTATTGCACGTATTAAATGAAATAAAAAACAATAATTGAGGTGTGTATTTTTTTTGTTGATACTTCCTACTTCTAAAGCAAACAAAAATTATAAAAATTAATAAACATTGTAACAACTTGTTAACTGCTTCTTGTACCAAAAATTTGTAAATAATCAACACTTACGTTATAAAGGAAGGACCTCATTAATTGAGTATTTTGCTGATGATGGCGGGTGACACACGAGCCACGAACTCACCCGAAGTCAGCCAAACGACGCGCGATAATTCCCCCTTCCGCATTCCATACATTCAGTCCCGGTACATTCAGTTTTCAAACAACTCGCGTGCCACCTATTGCAATTTTTTTATACAAATTTCATAATGCCAGAGCTCACCAGTATATATTGAAACCATCGCGGGCATGCACATATCAAATCCCCAAAGTTTCATCGCAATCGGATGAACGGTTTAGCAACGCATAGAAATCTCATATATGTACATACTCATATAAATACATATATACATGTATTGATTTCACATAGATTATGTTGAACAATATAAATTTTAAAAAATATGTAAGTATGAATTTAAAATATGACAATTTAATCTAATTATTTTTTTTTCTTTTGTTCCAGGTACGCAAACTCCTTACAAAACTATCATGAGCACAATTTTATTCCTTCCAAGTACTACATGCAGGAAAACAGGTAAGAAATTCATTGATTCTTGCAATTCGTAGAGGAAGAACGAATGACTAGTGATTTCGGAAGAATTGAGATCCCTGAGACGTATACCTACCTCAGTTAAGGAAATCTTGGTTTGTTTGATTTATTACCATTTTGAAATTTTCTCTTTTGGGCGATTCCCGTCAAATGCCGATTCTCGTCCAGTTTTAGCTTTTGCACAAATTATGATTATGTTAATCACAATTTGATCAAAAGCTCTAACGGTCCGAGAAATGGTGTTGGAACGACGCGGCGGTTTGGAACACATTATCAGCGGACATGACATAAAAGAGGAAATCAGGGACGACTTCTGATTACACGATCAGGTGAAGTTAACATTATTTCATTTTTAATTAGGGTAATTTAAACAGCATTAGAAAGACAGAACACCACGATTTGTATTTGTATTTAAAAGTTTATAAAAGAAGCTCCCGGAAAATTGAAATACAGAATTCTAAATTTTAGCATTTCAAAAAAATTTATCGAGGTTTGCAAATTACTTTTAATACAACGAAAAAAAAAGATTTGACAATAACTATTTAATTCTTCTTCTTGTGCCCTGTCCGTTAAACGGACGTTGGCTATCATGTTGGCTATGCGGACTTTGTTTACTGCGGCCCGGAACAGCTCCACGGTAGACTGGCCAAACCACTGTCTCAGGTTCTTCAGCCATGAGGTTCTCCTTCTTCGAGGGCCCCGTTTTCCGGCAATATTTCCCTATTTAATACCTTTGTCCAATTAAAAATATTAGGTCCTTACATATGAAATTGGCGTTTTGTATGGGAGGAACATAAAGTCGATTTTTTTTAAATATAATATATTTATTTAATCAAAGTATCTACCATTGCTATCTATGCGCTTTTGCCATCTCATAGGTAGTTCATCGATCCCTTTACTAAAAAAAACCATTCGGACGGGAATCAATAAAATCTTTGAAGGCGGTTTGGACTGCCCCATCGGAGTTGAATTTTTTCCCTTGCAAGAAGCTATCCAAATTTCGAAAAAAATGTAATGTAATGTAATCTATTGGGGCAAGAAGCTCCTCTAATTTGGTAGCCGTCTGTTGTACAGTGTGTGGTCTAGCATTCTAACGCGCGTTTGTTGATATGCTTCACTCAATTCGTGAAGTACCCACCTTTCAAGCTTTTTCACCTTCCCAATTTGCTTCAAGTGGATTAAAACAGTTTTATCACTAACACCGCAGCCTGCAGCTAACTAGGACGTGGTTTACGATGGATCCGCTTCCACAATAGCCTTCAATTCTTCATTATCAACTTTGGTCTCCGGCCGTCCACGGGGCTTGTTCTGCTGGTCGAAATTTCCAGAACGAAAACGTTGGAACCAAAAACGCACTGTGTTTTCTTTTGCGGCACCGTCGCCATACACATCATTAATCCTTTGAGCCTTTTCTGCAGCACTGGTGCCACGGTGGAACTCGTACTCGTAAATAACGCGATATTTCAAGTTTTCCATTTTGTAAACTAAGAGACGCAAAGAAAAAAAAACAATTAAGGAAAAAAACAAATGAATTATAATTTTCGAAACAAAAATACATAAGTAAATAGCTGTATAAATTTGAATTTGGAATTCCTAACCAAAGCGAAGATATTTGAGATCAAAGTTGTCAGTACGGCAAAACGCCAATTTCATATGTAAGGACCTAATATTTATTTTAGTTTCTTGTAAAATGGCATGTACAAAATAATAAAAAACTATCAGTAAGCGATTTTAAAAACTTGATCTATGTTGGCTATTTATGTTCTCCTTCGTAAGTCAGTTCCTCATTGCTGAGAATCGTGACCCATACTCCAATTTCCATGGACAAGGCCCCTCCACTCTTCGCGGTTCTGCGCTGCGTGGAGAGCCAAGGACACCCTAGTACCAGACGCTAGTGATACTTGGTCACTGCAGCGCTGCGGTGACCTTCCTCTGCTTCTTCTGCATACCGCTTTGCCAGTTACTATGAGTTTCTCCAAGTTGAAGTCCTCAGTTTAACGAGCAACGTATCCAAAGTATCTTAAAATACGTTGTAGGCAGATAGTTGAAAGCCTATAATTGTGGATGCCTAACTCTTCCAGAATGACCACATTTATGCGTCTGACTATCTATGGAATTCTGAGCGTTTTTCTCCAGCACCACATTTCGAGGTAGACTGTCCGCTTTCTTTCGTCGGTTCTAACGGCCGCTGTTTCCAACTTTTCGATCGATCAATCTGAGGATCCGATCTTGTTGATTGATTAGTAACTTATTATGTAATAAGTGATTTGTTTAGTGGCGATCGATTCACCTGTTGGTCGGAGACAGGCCCGGACTGGCCAGGTCCGCAGGTCCGCGATCGCGGAGGGCCCCCGGGGCGAGGGGGCCCCGAAGGGGCCCCACGAAACGTACAAAAAATAAAATTTTGTCTTGTTAGTAGTTATAATGCCCGGTGAAAAATCAAAAGATGAAACTGACTATTTCAACAGTTCAACATTACAAAATTGTATATTTTGATATTTTAGACTGTGCGAGGATGAGTATTGAAGAAAGATTTTGCGCAAACAAAGACGTTTTTACAGGATTGCTCTTGGTTGGACCCAGTACCGGATTATCCCTAAGGCAGAGTAGGCAACTGCCTAGGAGCCCCGCATCGGCTAGGGGCCCCGCGTCCCGAGAAAAACTGACTTGCTTCAATTAGTGAGCAACAAAGTTTCGGAAAAAGTCAGTTTTCAAGATGTTTTCATTTTTTTTATTAGAAACATTTACAGGTTAATAACATTAGGTACACGCATTAAAGAAAACAACAAATTATAATAATAATTAGCTTATAACCCAATAAATAAATAATGTTCATATCATGCACAAACAATAAATAAAAGGTCTGTAATTAAAACAAAGAAGACGATTTGGACCCAACAGCAGCGGAAACAAATGCTGATATTTACTGCTCTGAAAATAGACAATGTTTCCAGTGTTTGACATGTGCTTTTTCTGTTATGTTTGAACTTACTCAATCTCAATGACGTTACATTTATTTATATAACGTCATAACTTAATCTGGACTGTTTACCAACCTGTATATTGTATAAAAATTTGTTCTTACCATACCTTGTACCCAAGTCACATGTGAAAGAGTTTTTTCTAAACTTAAAATCGTCAAAAATCGACTTCGGTCGTCCTTAGGCCAAGACCTTATGTCCAGTCTGCTTTTTATTAATGTTGAGAGGGATTTATTTTATAATTAGGACAACAATAAAATAATAGATGAAGCAGCTTTAACAAGTGAGTTGCTTACAAAGAAATTATTACTTTAGGGCTAGGGAAGCAAAATGTCGAATCATTTCAGTTAAGTTAAGCCCCTTCTATTCAAGTATACAACATTGTAAACTGTTAAACACACAGGATTTTTTTTAAATGTTGGTATTATTTTTCTAATCCCTAAAATCCGTTTGTCATTATTTTTACTACACAAATAATTTTGACGTATCCTAAAAATACTGTAAATTTCTTATTTCAGTAAATAATAAAGTCAACAAAAGTCGAAAATCATAATATTCGTATAAAAACCTATCTGAATTTCTTCTTCTTTATAGGTGCCAATATAGCGTAGAAACGCGTTTTCATTGTTTTCAAGCACGTAATTTTCAAAAATTATCCGGGGGAGGTCCCCGGACCCCCCGTTTTCTGAACCCCCCCCCCACGTTAGGGGGCCCCTTTACAAGTTTTAGCGGAGGGCCCCAAATGGTCCCAGTCCGGGCCTGGTCGGAGAGTTGCTTTGGGAAGAGGGTATTTGTGCATTTGAGGAGTGTTGAGTCAAAACTTTGGCTCAACAGTTGATCAGTGGGATTGAAAATAACGGGCGTAAGCGCCTTTGTTTCAACAAGATACAGAAATATATATACATATATTTTTTTTTTACATTAACTCCACATAGGAGGCCCCGATGAAAATAATTTCCCTTAGGGCCTGTGTCATCTGGGCCTGTGTCATCAGGGCCTGTGTCATGTTGTTGTAGGAAGGAGGAAACGCAGAGGCCGGCAAATTGTTCCACAGCCGAGCAGTTGAACACAAGAACGAGTCGAAGAAGCGAACGTTTCTCATGTGACAAATGTCAACCATTTACATTATGTAGGGCACGCGTTTGGCGTGTTTCCCGACTATGCACCGGTGCCGAAGGGATCAATGACGCTAGTTCCTCGGAGCATCTTCCTTTGAAATACCGGTAGAACAAGGATAGCATTCCCATCCGACGCCTGTGTTCTAAAGATAGCATTCCGTCTGTTTTTTGACCGCCCGTGTCTCCACACAGTCGAGGGTATTTTTCAGGTATTTTGGAGCTCCAGACCAGAGGTGGCTGCCAAATTCTTTTTTGTACAGGGTTAGCGTTGTGTATTATTAAAGTATCTGCGGGCCCTATATAGTACGCCCAGGTTAGTTAGTCAGCTATTTTAACATTTTAATTATATTATTATTATAGTATCTTATTTTGAAATACAAAAAAACAGCGACTATATTTGCAATTGAGCAAACGTGAGTATTTGATGACATGCTACTAATTTGTCGAGGCCTGAGGGCCTAACTAACTAACCATCACGCTGTTTCCCCGCAGGTGTAGGCAGAGAGGAGGTCAAACTCGGTCTTGGCACACACTCTTTGCCCCATACATACTCTATTATTCTGTAATATTTTAGGGCTATTAGCCTGCTTAGTTCAGTCGGCAAGCTGTATGGTAGAATATTGATTGAAAGGGTAAGAATGGAAACGAAGGATAAAATATTGACTCTTGATATGGCCTGACTCAAGCATCTGATTCACTTGATCGTGTCATGTCTTCCTCGGGCATTCTTGACTTCTTCAACCATTTACATTTGCGTCATATATTTTTCTTACAATAAGTTCTTCGTTCATTCGCTTTACATGCTCAAACCAGGGGTTTTAACGAAATACACGTAATTTTTTTTTAATTCGAAATTCAAAATACGCTTTTGTAAAATATTTTCAAACATCGAACGTACAACTTGGTCAGATAAGTTTTACATCTACCACTGACATTAGGGTGGCCAAATGAATACGCATTATAAATTATACGTTCGGCTTGTTTATATCTTTCAATGGTTGAATGTCCCCCCAGCGAAGAATCTATTGTGTTGATCGACTAGCACTGGATAAGCAGGTTTCCCCCCTCTTTGAATGATTAGTCTGCCTTCAGACCGTCTGCGAATATTTACAAGAAAAAATATGTTTTGGTTTTTAAGTGGTTATTTTTTATGAAGTATTTCATGCAATACTAAACTTTTTATTAATAGTTGAATAAGTACTGATTATAGACAATGGTGGCGAAATCGCTTCTTAGTGTTTTGGACGTTAAAATTTGTGTGACTTTAACAAACGAGAACTGGTCGTTTTTACTATTCAGTCTTTTGATCATCCTGCTGTTTTCCTTTCTCCTTAAGCCGCCACTAACCGAATTTCTACCGATTTCTTACATATCTCCCACATTTGAAGTTTTTAAGCTCTTAATAAAATATATGCTATTTTTTAAGAAAATATCTATACATTCCCTGCGCCGAAACGCAAATTATATGAAATTCCCTCGATACAAAAAAAATCGCAAAGTATGCTCCAAAAATTATTATAAACACGTTTGTTTCAGTTATTTTACAAGTTTTATGTATGAAAAAATTCACAGTGTTTCGTTAAATGCTGTTTTAGACGACCCCCGCGAGATTTTTGCTCTATTTTAAACGAGTCGTGTTTTATTAAACATTTTCACAATTTTCGCTTCAATTTTATCGTTTTAAATATTAGCGCGCTCTCTCTCTAACATTCGTAATTGCATATCTCTCCATCTTCTTATTTTTGAGCGGGGATATGGCGCCTTAAGAGAAGTATGTTAAATTTTGATGGAAATTCGGAATGATCTTTTTTTTTTTTTACATTAACTCCACACAAGAGGCCCTGAGGAAAATAATTTCCCTATGGGCCTATGTCATCTGGGATGCTGTGTGGAGGGTCTTTTTGAGGAGAGGAAGGAATGAACATTGGTCTTGAAGAGACCCATGTTGTAGGAAGGAGGAAACACAGAGGCCGGCAAATCATTCCACAGCCGAGCTGTTGAACACAAGAACGAGTCGAAGAAACGACCCGTTCTCATGTGACAAATGTCAACTGTGTACAAATGTTAAACATCGAATACGGAATTTTAGCTTGGGGTAACACTTATTCTAATGCCCTCGACCCCATCATTAAAGCTCAAAAACTAATAATAAAAATAATTCTTAAACTTCCTCTCACTACCAGCACCGATACGATCTTCAATACTTTCAACGTTTTGGACATTAAACAGCTTTACGCAAAATCCATCTTACTTTATTTACATAAAAACAACAAAATCCTATACAAACCAACACAAATGATACACAATACCCGAGCCACAAATAAAGAACTTCTCCAAACTCCCTTTTCTAAAACCACCTTTGGACAAAAACACTTTAAATACATAGCTTGCAAACTACACAATACACTTCCAGCCACGATTAGACAAACTGAATCAATGACCAAATACAAACAAGATATAAAGAAATGGATTAAAGTATTGGACGTCACACTACTGCTAGCATCTGTAAAATAGATAACAAATAGACAGAATTACCATCTCACGTATGTCCTTACCCTTATTAAAGAACTTAAAAAAGTAAAATCCTATATGTATAATATAACTCCCTATATAGATTCTTCTCTTCCTTCACCTATATAATGCTCTCTTTATGGTATTAACCCTCAATTTTAATCATCTTTCTGTTTGAATTGTATAAATCAGTATGTATCTTACCTTAAATATTCTTATGTTATAATTAAATATTCTTATGTATGATACTCATTTATGTACCTCTACGCCTGTCTCAACACAGGTATACCCTAGTGAGACAGGCATCGAATAATGTAATGTAAACATACCTTATATAGATAAATAAATAAATAAAAAAAGACCCTCTTACCAGCCCCCCAAAGATAACATCCACTGAAAGAAATCTCAGAATCCACTGTTTCATCGAGTGCGACGTTTTTAACTATTGCGAATTCCATCAATCCTCCCTTTTGTTATCAACGTGATAATTTTATATTAAAAAACATAAAAAAACAGTTTTTGAAATTTATGTAATCAACAATTAGACCTTTTTTGATATTTTCAACATGATAAAAAAAATCAAATAAATCCATATTAAAAAAAAATTGGCAAAATCAGGGGTAGACCAAAAACCAACCCTTATTTTAAAATATGTTTAAAGAAATAACACTACGCTTCGCCTAGACAGCTTCACAATAGACGAAGAATGAAGAACTAACATTATCCCATTATTCAGTACATACCAGTGTTGTACCTGTGGTTGCAATTTTTTTTCACATTTTTTCCTCAAGCAAAAAAAGTCTGCGTTTGAACCACAAAAGCACTGTCTACGTTTTTTCAATCGAATTAAATGGGTCACTGGTTGTAAAATGACGTTATGTATGAAGTTGTTTATTATGGCATGTGTAACTGTGAATAAAGCGAAGAACTTAACCCTTTTTGAATCGGGTCTAGGTAAATTGACAGAATTGCAATTTTTTAAATCAATTTTTCGAAATCAATTGTTCGAAATCGATTGTTCGAATTCGAAAAACATGTCTGCTCCCTTTTGAAGCATTGCGTGTTGCTGTATCATATCTGCAACCATTTCGGAAAATTTCGGAATTCGGAAACGATTTCGATTATAGCAATATAGTCATTGTAATTTCAATTAAGTCATTACAATTTAAAAATGCATGTATGGAGAACCATTTATTTGATAACCAACACCTCTGCCGTAGATCACCCGAAGTAGTTCGCTACGTTTGGTGACATTGCAGTGGTGCCCGGATTCATGGGGTGAGTTTTGTCCAGACTTGGCAGCGGATGCGTCTGCCAATCTACTTCGTGGTGGGTCGGATCGATTGACACTGGTTGAGGTATCCTTTTAACCCCTCCTGCAAAACTCTCTCGGAACATGCCTTACTGAGGTGGGAGGGATAGATTCATACGTCCGTCACTCTTGGACATACTGACCCCCAAATACATACCTTTTTGCATCCTAGAAATTCCTCTCCTTTCTTTCCTAAAAAGGCCCTCCACGGAGCATCCCCAAAGATGACATAGGGATTGATTTATCTGAGGTATTTTTTATCCTCGGGGCCCCCTGTGAGGAGCTCTTGTAAAAAAATGTGTATTTCTTTTTCGTTATTTGTTTTTGGGGTGTTATGCCGTGTTGCGCTACCTCCTTCTTTAGCCAACGTTTTGGACATCGTTGCAGTGTCCATCATCAGGGCAGATCCGGCAGATCCGGTAGATGTGACATCCGGTAGACACACATTTACCGGATCTGCCGTGAAAATCTTAAAACTTATCTGCATTTCTTTTGTTTAGATTTCTTGTCAAAGTTAGATTTCATGATTTTTCACGGGTTTTTGCTAAGCTTTTCTAACACTGGAATGACCAAGTCAAGCTAACCTTGAAAGCTATTTCGATTTTTTAAAGTTACGTGACCGGCGTTTTGTTAAAAATAGAATGTGCGAATGTGCATGGGTTTATAAGAAGTGAATCTCGCCTAATATTGACGTCGGGAGTAAAATGTATGTCTCGTTGATTTATTACATCTATCGCCACTATGGCTTACAGCTTCGAAGCGAATTTGAATTTTATTCAAGGTCATAATATCTACGTATTATATAAGACCAATCGAAACGCGTGCACGGAGATATTTGAGATCGTACAATCTAGACAAGGACATCCACTACCTTTTTTTTCAATTTAAAGTACGAGGTATCTATTAATGATTGACGTTATATCCACTGTATTAGATTCTTAGATACTTCGTTCGCTATAAAATAAAACATTTTAACATGGGTATGGGTATCCTGAACAGACTGTAGGTCACTCCAATTGGTTCGCTACGTTTGGCGACTTAGCAAGGGTGCTCGGGTTAATGAAGTGTGGTTTGTCTAAGTCTTGCTCTACTGTAGCGGGCCGTATTGGGAGAAGCTGGTTGAGAGAGATCTTTTGACCTCTCCGAAGAGAATCCGCTCTCGACCCATCACTTTGCACCGTAATGGAAAGGTGGATTCATACTTCCGTCACTCCTGCACAGATTTACTACCAGATTCCTACCCTCTCATACATTTTTCCTTTCCAGAACGTTCTCTTCTTCATCTCCCTAAAAATACCCTCCTCACAGCATCTCCAAAGATGACATAGGCCCTGAGAGATTTTATTTTCTCAGGGCCTCCTTTGTGGAGCTAGAGCAACCTAAAAATTCCAGACAGAAATGTGATGCAAATTTCATGACGCCAGAGCTCATTTTTAAGTTGTAGTGTTTTAACGAGTAGGTACCTACACCTTGAATGACGATAATAACATATTCTATGGAATGCTCTACAGCTCATGATTTTACGAGCTGTCTGCAAATTTCATGATGCTACAGCTCGCCGTTCTAGAGCGTTTGCTTATACTTATAATATATCTCCAACGGTTAATTAAGTTATTTCCATGATAAAATTAATATCTTTAATACTATCTAGAGTGGAAGACACTCTCAGTATCGCACTGGTGTAAAGCCACCATGTAGCTTTGAAACGTTGTTTGAAATGGCTTTAGCCGTGTTTGGTGACTAGATCTGAATAGCCAGATACTTCCCAACCTTCCTCCTCCACTCTACTTCAGTCTCGCAACCTACAAGGCGTGTATTTACAATAAAACAAACAAAAAATTGGATGTTATTTTTATTTGCATAGAAGTTTACAATAGATGCAGGAAGTGATAATACTAGTCAAATTATTGCAGAATACCTGCTTTTTTACTGCGTCAAACGTCCCCGTAATAAAAATCTCGCAAAAAAAAATGTCGAAAAATGCACGCCGGTAGCAGTGAAATAATTACATAATAAAAATAAATCAAATCCGTACCCGCAAGTCTACAACACCGGCTTGTGCTTTCCGTCCAAAGAAAAAAAAACCAATACAAACACATGAAAAAAAACACGCCAACACCGCTGCAAATCTGCCGTAATAATTAAAAAAAGGCAACACAAATTCACAAACACTTAAAAAAATACAGACACACATTTAAACATGACGAATAATAATACAGAATTCAACACAGATGTACATAAAAAAATGGTAGTGTCTATGAATACTGCGCATACCACCAGAAAATTACTGCGAAAAAAATCCTTGTTCGAAGCAACACTTGCCTATTTAGGTATATAAAATTTAGAAAAAGTAAGATAAAAAATTGTGCCCCTGACGCGAGCGAATGAGAGACTAGATTCGTCTTTATTCTACGAGAGTGGGGGTTCGTGGTCCCGTACCAACACAGGTAGAACTTGAGATCTCGTGCGTATAGGCGGGGTTTTTTTTAAAGTATTGGTGCTTAATTTTTGTATGGGCCACCAAGTTTTTCTAGTCAGTCTCGTTTTTGCCGCTCTGAGCGGTTGACATGTAGCCAAAGCGGTACGGCGCGCTTTTTATACGTTTTTTTCTGTATTTTTCGTTCGGCTTTTTCCTCTGGGGATTTACACCCCTCCTAACAGCGGACAGTGTGTGCATCGTCCACGTGACCAATAACGGACACACCATTATTTCCGTGTGTTTTTTGTGCAATTTTTTTTTTGATTTTGATCTATTTGGGTGTAATTTTTTTCTTGATAGTTTTGTTTTCTTGCTATTTTTCTTTATTATTGTAATTCCGGCATTTTTTCTGTGCGTGTTGGTATGTGATACGTAATCTTTAATTAAAGTTTATTTAATTAGGTAGGTAGGTACCTATTTATTTATTTATTCAAATTATAATGTAATAATTTTATAATACTATATTATTTTCGTTGTTGTTATGTGTTTAAAATACATCAAATTACAACTAAATTCGTAACAATTATCAAACTTTTCTTAATTGATAAAAATGCAAATTATTTTTTTTTATCTTTTCCAATTTCTTTTCCTCTGCGTACCTATTATTGTTTTTAACATTATTTAAAAATTAATTTATGTCAGAATGAAACAATTTTAAACCATGAACCTGCTTAGGTACATTGTGTTATACTGTTTTAAACATACCACATTATTATTTCGAAAGATATGTTTACATACAATGTTAATTTGCATACCCCTTACTAATAAGGGTTTTTTAAATTTTAAACAACTGATAAACAACCAAATCCTCCATTGATGGTTTTTATCAGGTGTGTAAAATTTAAAACACTTTATTAGTAATTTTAATTAATTAATTGTACCTAGTACCTACTTAAATATAAAAATTTCACTGATTTTATTATCTATGTATTAATTTGATCTCTTGTGTTTTACCGGCTTCGAACCACAGTGTTCAAGTAGGTACCTACAAGCATTCTACCAATCGGCCATGCGTTCAAAATATTTGTTTCTCCCTATTTAAATCATTCAAAATTCTAATAAGTTTGAGGTTAGAAATAAATAAATTTTGTACGTAATTAATAATAATTTGATTAGTGAATCATTAATGACCTTGTGATAAAAAATATCATCTTAATTTCGTATCTTGTTTATAAAGAACATAATAATTAGGTGTTAATTTAATTATTTTGTTTCGATTATTTTTTATTTTATTTTCTTATCATTTAAAATGTGTCTAATTATAACACGTTTAACCTAATTTATTTTATGATGTTATCTTTTTTTACACGTGTAAGCTACGAATGAGAAAACAAGTAAAAATTAGACGATTTGTGTAGCTGAAAAAAACTTGATTAAAAATGCTAATTGAGATGACATTTTAAAAAAATTACGCTATAAAAAATATTCAAGTTTTAGTTAGGTACTTAAACGAAGATTAAGTAGTTATAGATACATAGTTTTTTACTAAATTTAAAAATAATGTGCTAAAAATTATCAGTACATTAAATGTCGATTAATTTTTATTTTTAAGAATTTGGCGTAGGTAAGTCGTTTTCTATTATTTTTTGTTTCTTCGTTGTGCTGTCGATTATTTTCGTTCGTGTTTTGAATTTTTTTAACCATAGACAAAATCTCTGCAATGCGGTACCTACTCACAAAAATGAATATAAAAGTCAGTCGACATGGCAACCCGCAAAAATACTGAAAGATAAAACACTAGCGTCCTTGAAACTGAGATCTCGTCAATAAAGTCTGGTCGAGATAATTAATATCTATAATGTAATTAATTTAATTATTATAACTAACTAACCATCACGCCGTTTCCCCGCAGGGGTAGGCAGAGAGGTCGGAATGCCAAACAACTCGGATTTGGCACACACACTCCTTGCCTCATTCACATTCATACGTCGTCTCATATTTACACCCATCTCATATATTCAAGTTTCAGTGTAGAAGGTACTCTCAGTACAGCCCTGGTGTAAGACCATCATTATTTATTGAAACGTTGCTTGAAATGGCTTTACCCGTGTTTGGTGACCACATCTGAATAGCTAGGTACTACCCCCACCTTCCTCTTTCCCCATCTCCTTCCTCTCCCTACTACCATCAGCCTCATAACATAACCCCAATTATGGATGCCATAGTATCACACCACCTCCAGGTGTTTTGCAGCAATTGGGACTCTTGTGCATCCTTTTAATAAGGCTAACATCAAACCAGCATTATTTGTGGATCTCAACACTTTTAACACGATTATACGTGTTTTCCACACATTCACCTCAGAGATCTCATGTCCACAGCATTTATGTTTTTTTTCCTGTTAAGCACTTGCATACTGCTTTCTAACACCGTATGCAGGAACACTGGAGGTCTAGA
This sequence comes from Limnephilus marmoratus, assembly GCA_917880885.1. NCBI lineage: Eukaryota > Metazoa > Arthropoda > Insecta > Trichoptera > Limnephilidae > Limnephilus > Limnephilus marmoratus. The sequence goes on from OU862935.1 coordinate 13,857,401, forward strand.
TTCGTTCAAAATAAATAAATGTAACTTCGTTTAACAAAAAAAAATAGAATTGATGGAGTAGCCATGAAGGAGTAACCATCTGTTACTTATACCAGGGCGGGTAAGTGGTGGATAACCTCCACTGTCCACAGCATTAAATCTACTTTCATCCTTCCTCTGCCAGTTTCATGCCTCAGTGCCATACATCAGGGTTGGAATCAGGATTCCATTAAGAACTGCTAACTTTGCTTCTTTGGGCATTTTTTGTTAGTCCTATTTAATCATGAAATCTCTAAATTAACTATTCAAAGCTCCTATCCTATCGAAGGTTGGCTAACATCAGAGCAATCCTTATATAAACAACTAGGTAGGTACTATGTGAAACATCCTTTTCACATAGTTTTCAAAGCCACGAAGGCCGTCGTCTTTTTCTTCTAAGTCTTCCAAATATATTTCTAATAAAATAATTCGCAAATTTATGATTGTTGTTGGTTCATAAGTACCTACACGAATAGCACAAATTATTTAATTTTTTGGTTTACTGCGAACTTTTAACAGGAGTCGCATAAAAATCAATCAAATTTTTTCAATGTCACATTCACAGTTACCGGGGAAGGAAATTTTAAAAAGGCTTCCAAATTTAATAATTTATCGAACGGTAAGAACGGTTCATTCCAAATTCGGCGTTTCAATTTCAAATAGTGAAAAAACCATAATTGCGCACGCATCTATGTGTTTTTTCAATGAATATAATCGGAATATTTAATATTTTGCAGTTAATAATTTTATCTTTTTTTTTCATTGAAAAATTGTTTCAGTTACTTTAAAGCTTATCTGTGTTTTTAAAACAGCTAAAATACTCTCGCTCTGACGCCATAAAATTTGCGCAATTTATTTGTTTTCAATTTCTCCAATTCAACTAGGTACCTAGGTATTTTCAGTTCAAAAGTCACTTCTTAAGTGATTATTAAAATGTTTAATTAATAGTGTGTTGCAAAATATTTATTTATTTTGAAATATACGGCACAACATGTGCCATTAACATACATGTATATATAAAGTATAGTAGGTATAAAATTTATAATTGTTTTATAATATACGATAGATAAAGAGTGTTGAAACTTGTGCGAAACCGGTTTGGAATTTTTCGCATTTTCAAAAATAATTGAAACTAATAATAATTTTTTTCTTGGTTTTTATACCTGAGCCAAACCGGTCAGTAATTAAAACAAAAGATCGGCATTAATCCATATTATTATTAAAATTGTTATTTTTATTATTTTTTATACCTAACTTTATATATACTAGCTGTTTCCCGGCGTGCGTTGCTATGCCATTCAAAGAAATAAATTGATTCTTCCTGCATGTCCTTTCCCGTGCGTCCCAGTTCCCTTCCACCTTCCCCGCCATTCCCCTCCCTCGTCTCTTCCCTCTCCGCGAACCCCACCTCCTCCATTCCCCTTCCCCCTGCCTTTCCTCCCTGACGCAAAATATATGAAATACACACATTTTCATTTATACAAATTTTATAATTATTGCCAATTTGTTATTCTGATGTATGAGCTAGGAATATTATTGTTAAGTTTGATTAAAATCCATTAAGTAGTTTTTGCGTGAAAGAGTAACAAACACATGTGAACATCCATACAAACTTTCGCGTTTATAATATTAGTAAGTTTAAATTTATTCCTTTTTTCTTTTTTTTTCTAACTTTTTATACTCACTAATAACTTTGTTAATAACAATAACCCTCCAGTTTGTAGGTAGGTAGTTTGTTTAGCAGGTTTTGTGAATGCTGCTATAAACCAAAAAGGTGTTAAAAATTAAATAATATTTTCGTTTTTCGGTTCTTGCTTTGACGGCCTGCAAAGTTAAGTGTGTCAAGCAGATAATTTATTTGTAAATAATTTAAATAAATAATTTATTGTCAAAATTTATTGAATTCGAAATCGAACATTATTGACTCGGCAAAATTTAAATGAAATTCTTCGTCTTTGCAACATTTCTAAGAAAAATGTTTTTTAATATTTTTATATCAACAATGTTGGTTGTTTTGGTAGCGGAGTGGTAAGGTAACCGCCTGGTATCTTGTTTACACGGAATTGATCTTTAATCGGCTTGAATGGCATCGTGCTCTATATTCTAAGAGATGTTTTTTATTAATTTTTTTTTTCAATTGCATGCTTTTTTACCAATTTATTATTGGTAGCTTGCTAGAACTTTGTCTATTGTTGAATCATCTACAGGGTGTTTCAAAAAATATTACCATAAAAAAACCTTCCTGTTATCTACCCACACATTTATTTAGGTCAATAATTAAGCGAATGAAAACAAAACACCACAAAATTAAAAAAAATATCAATTAATTACGAATGGTTTCTTTGTCAAAATAAAAATAAATATTATTTAGATTTTTTACAAATGTACCTTAAACACTTGTTTTAAGGCTCTGCAACCGGGCCCGAAAAGAAGAAGATGGAGAGATACGAAATTACGAATGTTAGAGGAGAGCGCTAACATTTACAGCGATAAAATCGATGCGAAAATGTTTAATAAAACACGACTCGTTTAAAATAGAGCAAAAATCTCGCGGGCATTATCTTAAACAGCATTTAAAGAAACACTGTGAATTTTTTCATACATATAACTTGTAAAATAACTAAAACAAACGTGTTAATAATATTTGGAGCATATTTTGCGATTTTTTTCTATCGAGTTAATTTTATATAATTTGCGTTTCGGCGCGGGCAAAGTCTAGATATTATCTTCAAGAATAACATATGTTTTAAGAGCTTGAAAACTTACCGTGTTTAAGGGAAATATGTAATAAATCGGTACAAATCCGGGTTGCGGGCCCTTAAAGCTCTTAAAAATTTATTTTATTCTCGAAGGTAATATCTATACATTCCCCGCGCCGAAACGATATTATATGAAATTCCCTCGATAGAAAAAATTCGCAAAGTACGCGCAAAAATTATTATAAACACGTTTGTTTCAGTTATTTTTCAAGTGATATGTATGTGCTCTTTAAATGCTGTTATAGACAACCGCACGAGATTTTTGCTCTATTTTAAACGAGTCGTGATTTATTAAACATTTTCACTATTTTTGCATAAATATTATCGATTTTAACATTAGCGTGCTCCTCTAACTTTCGTATTTACATATATCTCCATCTTCTTCTTTTTGAGCGGGTATACCGCGCCTTAATTGCGTTTAGTTATTTTCATTCGCTCAAAAAATTAGGAACTTTTTAAAGCAATTTAATCAAGAATAATATTGTATAGTTTTGTAACGCCCTTTGACGGCAGCAAGTGCTGGATCCGTGACCAATGCCGACAGCATTATAAGACCGAACTGAACAACTATAAAAAGTGCCACAATTTCGGGTAAACCGTGCCATACAAGTCTAGTCTGTACCTAATCATGATATCGAAATACGTGCACCTTCAAAAGCAGTGTTTCTTAAAACATTAAACCATAGCTTTTAAAATTTTAACGTGATATTTTCTCTAATTTCCCTTCACGAATGTAGCCCGTTAACCCTTGGAACGCCTGGTGTAAAATGCGAATCGCTCGCCGTGCGCCGGGTGACACTATTTGCGTATTTTTTGGGAAATGAAGATTTTTAAAATTAAATTAATTTTAATTTGTATATATCTATCCTACGTAGCACTTGTATTAAAAAATGTTATAAACAATTATTCAGCTGAACAAGCATTTTTCTCAATAAAAATAGGTCATTTGAGGCTTTCCTGTACATAAATACAGTACATCTGAAAACATATTTACAATTATGTGCATAATTTTTAATCTATATATCTTTTTTGTTTGACTGTTTGTTTGTGGCAAACATAAATACATTTTAAAAATATGCTTTGTGATTTGGAAGTCAATTTTTATTTTATTTTTGAAGACTTCAGGACAATCGACACGTAATTTATATAAATAAATTAAATGGTCACGTTAAAATATAATACGTTATCTGGTTTTACTTAGTACCTACCTACCTGCAATTATTATAGTTATTTTATATGTACATTTATTACTTATTTGTTATTTACCAGCTACCGGGTTTGACACACCCGTCATTCACAGCAACCTTCAACTTAACTTAAAATTTATACACCTATTAAAATAGAGTAGTAGTAAAGAGAAAGATTTTGGGGATTTTTAAAGACTTTGAACGATGGGAGGAGTCAAAATAACAGGGGAAATTGTCAATAATGGTGATTTAAAGGGTGCTGTTATTTTTTTAACTAAATAAATTTTTATTTTGGTTTATTTTTAAAAGGTCGAAACCGGTAGCAGATAAATAAAAATTAAGTGACAAATGGACATGTGAAATAAATGTCTTCAAAAAATTTTTTACAGAGTTAAATCATTAAAAAAATATTTATTTTATAGGTACCTACTTATGTATATTATTCATAAAAGCCGCGTTGTTTTGTATAATCCATTTAAACAAGAAAAAAATTACACCCATTTTAAACACAATTATGTAAGTGTAATATTCTATCTTATATTATATATATAAAATACTAATTAAAACATTTATTCCAGATATGTAATTAGTTATTAGATATAAAGTCCAAAAAAAAGTAATATTTTGTATTATTTTTACACCTATTGAAAAAAGTGATAGCAAAATGAACAAAAAGTGAATATAAAAAATGGAAATTTAACGAGTGTGCAAAAAAAGGATTTATTTAATAAGTGATATAAAAAAAGGATTCTGAACTTTTTATTGGAAGAAGGTGGTTTTGTGAATTGCAAAGACTAATCTCAAGGAAGAAAGTGTGTTGTGATAGATTTATAATTGTTTTTTAATAGTTATATTAAGACTGAATTGTTACCAGAAGAAAGAAATGAAAAATTGATGCAAAAACAAGAATTCTACTTTACCTAACTCACCAATTTGCTCAATAAAAATTCTCAGCAAGATATTTTTGTTACCTCGAAGAAATAGATCAAAACCGCCTTACAAATAATATTTATAACTGAATTATATTATATTATATAAATGTTTTGATACTCATAAAACATAGATAGAAAAGAAAAAATTGTAATATTGAGAAAGAGTGGCACAAAGCAGCAGAGGGCTAGAACTGAAATATTATAATTAATTAATTAATTCCGCTCAATTATTTAAAAGAGAAAAGATTCTCTTGTGATCTGAATTCAATTGCAACGATTTTGTTTAATTAGTTCGTAATTGTTTAATGAAAAAATTGTTATATTTCGAAATGGAGGGCAGAACCATCGAATACCGCCCGGATGGGGGTGGATTGGATTATCACAACTCCCCCCTAATGGCTGAAATACCTGTAGGGGACAACTACACGCATATCCATAGATCGATAGAACACCTTAGATCGATGGGAGGAGGCATGTTAGACGCGCACCGAGGGTTAGGTGTAACAGATTTAAGAAGATATGACCTACACCATCAACAGGAATCTAACCACCATGATAGGGACAATAAATCTGGCACCGTGCTGAGGATCGTCAACGATTATAAGGGGTCCATCCATGATCTGAGGAACCAGGAGAATGGGGATAATATGAGCCACAGGAACCAGGAAGATGTCAGCCAAGCCAGTATGAAGGGGTACAGCGCGCCGTCCACGCCCCTGTCGGAGAACGGGCAAAACATGCAGGATGAAAAGGTTCGTGTCTTAGCTAAAATGTTTTATTGTCTGATGGAATACAGGGTATTCCTTGAAATTTCTTTTTTATTTTATCGTATTCGTGATTTATTATTGCTGATATACATGATTATGTATACCACGAGATCGTAAAAAATAATGGCGTTATCTTTTTGACGTTCTTCTCAAAGATTCTCATAGCCTTTAAGAATGCTGTCTGGAAGGTATTTTCAAGTCTAGAAATGAGTGAACTTGGGTTCTAACTAGAGATGGATAAGTCCTGGACCGGGTTCTCTGGGAGTAGTCGATATGAAAAAGGAGTAGGAGTAGGATCCGCTTCCCGCAAAGAACCCGAGTTCAAGAGCCCTCTCCAGCTGAACCTAAAGTCGTAAATGCGACCCATTCCCATGTGACAGACCTAAAAACTGCGCTTTCCTAGAATTCTGCCGCTAAGAGCTCCACGGTAACATCTCTTTCATTTAAGGCGGTAAACAACCACCCTAATAATTTTTGTTTGCTCAAAACTCACATTTTAATAATTTCCGGCGAATTCGTAACTATAATAACTTTTTTATTCCAACAGATCACTGGGGATGTAAGTTCTTTGTATTTAAGATTATTAAAAACAATACCTTACCATTAATATATTTTACGTACAACGATTTTAAAACTTTATAACCGGTTTTTCAACTATAAAGTTAGCGGTAAGCACCAGATTTCATTTTTCTAGTCGATGAATTAATAAATTCAGGAGTGAGACATGGAAACACATTTTAAATATTTGTAACACAATCTTCAGAATTAATTAAAATTAACGCGGCGGAAAGGTCGAATCTCCTTGCCTGCTAGGGTGAATTCGTCCAATACGCCGTGCCGCGGGCGCGTATTTGTTTACACGCTTTCTTCACGTCACTTAAGATTTAGACATTATTTTTCTTATTCTTCTTTTCTTTGAAACGGCAAATTCGACTGTAGGTCCATCCAATACAAGGGTCGCGAGTCGCAATTTATATATCCTACGGCTTCTTTACTTACGTCGTTAAGATTTTGAATATATTTTAGGATATATTGTCGTCTTAAATGTGTCGTTTATAAGAAAGAGGCTCATGGTAGGTACATATAGCTATCAGTGGTTTACCTTTGAATCGTTTTTATGCAAGGATTAAGATAAAAAACGTTTATTCGCTATTTTATAAAGATTACCATCATCTGATCGTAAACTATTATAAAAATATCAAATGTTCAAATTTCTACCTTTCAACACGGATGCTCTGCCGTTATAATAGATTGTAATATAATAAATTGCTATTTTAAATTCAAGATAATGTTTGGAAACAAATGCCACCATGTAGGAATAATGGAAACCGATAATTTTTGATGTGTCGATAACCCAATACGAAATTGAATAAGATATCACATTTCTTGCCATTTTTTTCTAATAATTATCTTTAATGTCTCATTCAGAGGTGTCGCCAAATCATGTAAAATATTATAAAAAAAGTTAACTGTCATGTTTTTTCGTAGCTCACTATACAGTTGTATGATTTTTTTACACCGAATGACATGACATAAAAACTTCTCAAAAGGTGTTGGGCACACGACCAAATTAACATTTTATCATTTGATAAATCGAAATAAGATAAAATGCTCTTTTTTAATTTAGTGATAGTCAAATGAAGATTTTTTCATGCCAACATATGGGTGGCTTAGCGCAAGACATTGACTAAACGTTTTGTAGATTTAAAAAAATAAAATCAATAACAATTGATCGGATGGCAATAAAACCAACAAGATAGCTTTTGACTCTTGTATATTTTTAAAGTAAAATTTCTGTTTTATGGCTTCATAATTTATATTACAAATGGCGTAGTGAGCTAAACAGATATTCTGGACTTCTAGAATTGTAGTCTGAAAAGGCAGTGACTGAGGTAGTGATGGGGGTATGGGGGTATGATAGCAGGTACGGGGGCTCCATCGAAGCCAGAGTAAAGTTAGCCTCCCAAAAACTGGGCGTACTGTACAGGGCCCGCAGATACTTTAATAGTACACAACTGCTAACCCTGTACAAATCGCAAGTGCGCCCCACGGTTGAATTTGGCAGCCACCTCTGGTCTGGAGCTCCAAAATACCTGAAAAATACCCTCGACTCTGTGCAGAAACGGGCGGTCCGTTTGATAGATTCTCCCATCTTAACAGACGGATTGCAATCTTTAGAGCACAGGCGTCGGGTGGGAATGCTATCCTTGTTCTACCGGTATTACAATGGAAGATGCTCCGAGGAACTAGCATCATTGATCCCTTCGGCACCGGTGCATAGTCGGGTAACACGCCAAACGCGTGCCCAACATTTGTACACAGTTGACATATGTCACATGAGAACGGGTCGTTTCTTCGACTCGTTCTTGTGTTCAACAGCTCGGCTGTGGAATGATTTGCCGGCCTCTGTGTTTCCTCCTTCCTACAACATGGGTCTCTTCAAGACCAATGTTCATTCCTTCCTCTCCTCAAAAAGACCCTCCACACAGCATCCCAGATGACATAGACCCTGAGGGAAATTATTTTCCTCAGGGCCTCCTGTGTGGAGTTAATGTAAAAAAAAAAAAAAGTGAGTAAAAAATGGCGCTAGTACTATCCTTTACTAGATGAATCCTCTACTAGACCGTGTATGCATACAACTACCTAGATCGAATAAAAATGATATAAAAAATATTCCAAGTTATAAAACCACATTTTGACCAAGAAACTATACATACTTTGCAATAAAACTCCATAACATCCTTCCCCAAGACATAAAACTAATAAAAAATCCTAATTAATACAAATCAAGAATAAAAATTTGGCTGAAAGAGGTCAATGAAAAAACCCTAATGAAGACACTAAAAAGGACATAGAAGACAAATGAACTATATTTAAATAACTTGAGTACGCCTCGGCACAGGACCCCCAGTGAGGAGGACTATGAAATACAATATTTTATACTTAAGTTTACCATTACATTTTGTATGTAAAATTATTTCATATAGTCGCTAAAAATAAAATAAAAACCGTTTTCCGTTTCAGCACCAGATTCTCTTCTATACAGCTTGTTAAGGGTCGTACTTAACATACTTTAACAAGTGATTCCTGACACTATTTGAAGTAAAAAACGTTGGTAAAATCCGGGACTTTAATAATGTTAATTTCTTTCTTAAACACGTCGTCACTGATCACTCAACCGAGTAACCGCCCTGCCCCTCATCCCGTCCAAACTGTCCAATACCTACTGATTTTTTTAATGTTTTCAATAAAAAAAAACATCAAAAATATTACCGAAGACCAACACTTATTTCACATTTTTTACTCCAAATAATTTCAGGAATCGCTGGTAAGTAAGCCAAGTACCTACGTTCCTTAAATCCTGTATAGTTAAGATTGCTTAATTAATAACAACTTCAAATTTTAGATATATTAATTGATTTAAAAAAATATAAATATCAGTTTGAAGGTCAAAAGATAATTTTTTCCATCAGCTCTTTAGAAAGTTAGACATCGTAATATGAACATCTTAATAAACCATTTTTTTAAGTAGTCAACTGTCAAAGACTCGGATACAAAACTTTTTGTGTTATTATTCAATCGTATAATTTACATCTATCGTTCACAAAAAATGACGTTTTTTAAGATCAAAGAAGGGTAAAAAACGTTATAATCACCCTGTTTTTTCTACCAATCTTTCATTATCGATTGCTTTCACGAAGTTTTACATCTAAAGCGTTGGATGGTAACAACTTAATTCTGAATTGAATATAACAAAAAAAATGTCCTCGCAGTATCAGTCAGGTATGGATATTTATTAGACGTTATTAATAAACAGGCGTAAAAACATGACGAGAAGAAAAAATAACACCGTGTTCGGAATTGGTCATAAAATAAAAATGTCAGGTAATAAGCACCTGATAGAGAGTTTAATATGACATTGTTATAGGTTGTTATTTGTTAATGTTAATTTACGATCACTTAACATTTTAACTTCATTGAACACGTGACAATGCGGAGGTATCTTATACCCTTTTGTAGTTTTGTCGTAAACGTGTAAAGTATTTAAATTGGTCTACCAAATATTTGATCACAATGGAAAGGTATTTTAATTGAAGTGTTGCTTGAAATTGCTTTATTTATTTTTAAATTTTATTTTATTTTATTTTTTTTTTTTTTTATTTTATTTTTTTTTTTTTTTACATTAACTCCACACAGGAGGCCCTGAGGAAAATAATTTCCCTCAGGGCCTATGTCATCTGGGATGCTGTGTGGAGAGTCTTTTTGAGGAGAGGAAGGAATGAACATTGGTCTTGAAGAGACCCATGTTGTAGGAAGGAGGAAACACAGAGGCCGGCAAATCATTCCACAGCCGAGCTGTTGAACACAAGAACGAGTCGAAGAAACGACCCGTTCTCATGTGACAAATGTCAACCGTGTACAAATGTTGGGCACGCGTTTGGCGTGTTTCCCGACTATGCACCGGTGCCGAAGGGATCAATGATGCTAGTTCTTCAGAGCATCTTCCATTGTAATACCGGTAGAACAAGGATAGCATTCCCACCCGACGCCTGTGCTCTAAAGATTGCAATCCGTCTGTTAAGATGGGAGAATCTATCAAACGGACCGCCCGTTTCTGCACAGAGTCGAGGGTATTTTTCAGGTATTTTGGAGCTCCAGACCAGAGATGGCTGCCAAATTCAACCGTGGGGCGTACTTGTGATTTGTACAAGGTTAGCAGTTGTGTACTATTAAAGTATCTGCGGGCCCTGTACAGTACGCCCAGTTTTTGGGAGGCTAACTTTACTCTGGCTTCGATGGAGCCCCCATACCTGAGCTGGTCACTTAGGGTTACACCAAGCATATCAATGGAGGGCCTGTTCGGAAGATTGCTTCCGTTGAAAGAGACTAGATTTTCATTTCGATCCCTTTTAGACGTAATCAGACAAGATTGGGTCTTTGAAACATTAAATTCAACGAGATTATTTTTACCCCAAGAGAAAACACTCTCGAGGTAACCGTCCATTCTTTGCTTCAAAGCCCTACGAGCTGTTGGAGTTTGTGAGCCCTTTGGGGGCTTGTCAAACAAAAAGCTATCATGAACTGTACTGTCATCCGCGTAACAGTGAATTGGTGCACATGACAAAAGGTCGTTGATGTGCAACAAAAACAAAGTCGGAGACAGAACCGATCCCTGCGGGACGCCAGCATTTATCGAGTGTGAGGAAGAAGTGAAACCATCGACTACCGTCTGAATCGACCTCTCCCTCAAGAAGTCGGCAATCCACATACACAAGGATGCGGGAAGTCCGTAAGAATGCAGTTTGTTGACAAGTCCTCGGTGCCAAACCCGGTCAAAGGCCTTGGAGATGTCCAGTGCAACCGTTTGGGTCTCACCGAAACGTTCCAGGCATCGCCCCCAAACATGCGTCACATACGCGAGAAGATCACCGCACGAGCGGTTCCGCCGGAATCCGTATTGACGGTCGTTAATAATTTTGTTCTTCTCGAGGTATGTGAGCAGTTTGTCGTTGATCACACGTTCCATCACCTTAGACAGAACTGATGTGATCGCTATGGGGCGGTAGTTGGCCGGGTTGGAGCTGTCACCCTTCTTTGGAATAGGATGGATAACCGCTTTTTTCCAACCAGAGGGCACAGAGCCAGTCTTCAGGGACAATTTAAAGAGCTTCGTCAAAATTGGAGCTATTTCTGCAGCGCACCTCTGCAGTACCAGGGCAGGTATTCCGTCAGGCCCACTAGCTTTATTAACATCAAGCCCTCATTTATAGCCCTTATTTAAGTAATTTGTACATTTAAGTTTACAAATTTCTAATTAATTATAATATTTCATATTGCAAACTAAATTTTATGTAGCTCCTACAATACGTCTTGAACTTTCCAATTGGTGTGGACTTTAAAGTTTCTGGTAGCTTGTTATATAACTTCATCCCTTTGTACATCAAACTGTTCTGCGTATTCGCCTTGTCCTTTTTTTGAAGCCTGATTTCTTTGCATGTCCTTGTGTTATGTCTGTGAAAGTCCTTGTTGAAAATAATTTTTTTTTTTAAATATTTTGGTAAAATGTTGTTAATTATTTTATGTATAAATATCATCGTATTCAAGGTCAGCATCTGTTTCACAGTTAGCCAATTCAGTTCCTTTAACATTTTGTTTACTCTTGAAAATCTATTTCGCCGTAGTATTATTCTCATTGCCCATTTATCTATGCTTTGTGACTGGAATCTTACCCATCTCATTCAATCTCGACACATTTCAGTGACCAAAGCATAGGTTTACACATTTTTGAAGTGAAAACTTCTTAGCACCGTTGTGATTTTAAACGCGATGAAACGGAAACAAGCGACACTAAAAAGAGACTATCACACAAATTTAGCCATAGACACAGGATTTAGCCTGCGTCAGAATAAGATAGAATAATCGGTGTCCTCTTTGTGCGGTACTTCGTAGATATCGGCTTCCTCTTTTTACAGTGCTTCGTATAATAAATAAACCCTACAATTATCCTACTCCTGATACGCTTTCATTCATTGCATTTGTCTCATTCTCTCGAAGTTTAGTTTTCTGAAGGTTTCACTTCCATCGCGTGTAAACTCTTAAAGGATGCCATGAGGAAAATAATTTCCCTCGAGGACTATGTCATTTTAGCGGATGCTGAGTGGAGGGTCTTTTTATGGCAAGCAAAGTCAGTAAGAGGAAAATTAAGGGGTGCGTAGGAATCTGGGGACAGTATGTGAAAGAGTGACAGACGTATAAATCCATTCTTCTAACTGCGGTGCAAGGCGATGGGTCGAGAGAGTCCGGCTGGAGACTTCCTCAAATATCTCGAATTCCGATCCGACTTGGACAAACTTCACCCCTTGAACCCCGACACCCCTGCTAAGAGAATCGAAAGTGGCGAACTTGGGATGAACTTTGATAGAGTTGTTGGTTATCCAATAAATGGTTTCCGGGGCGGCGGTATCTATATCCACCTCCCACATTGAAAATATGTTAATGGAATCCAAATAAATAATCCATTAGTTCTGATTTTGACCACCTTCAAAGATAATAATGTCTGGCTGTAAAACATTATCTAAAAAAAAATGTCACATGAATCCTTTAGGTTATATTTTTAAATAATGAACGGTTTTCTATTTTTTGACAGAACTTAGTCAAATTTATCTGGTTTATGTGTTGAATTAGCATACAAAAATGTTGGTTTTCTAAAAAAGACAATAAATCTTTTAGTGAATAAATTAGCTTTTGTAGCTTTTTCTTCAAAATTAGCATAGTATATTAATAAAGCACTTCAATTCATCCAAATTCTAGGTAAATACGTGTATATATAATATTGAACTTTTTTCAAAAATTACGACTCGAGGTATCAACTCGTTCTCATACTACCGACATCAACTATTGTGATAGTTTTTAGCTCACGTCTGTCTGTGCGTTTATCATCAGCACACCTTTGCAGTTGATCCATGCTGCTGATTCTTCCAAGCAGGCTCCATTTTAATACCAATAAAACACTCAGCATTCCTCGATTTCATCTACAATATTAGACATGCCAATCGTTCCATTAAGAATACACAATCCTAATAATTTTTGTATGCTCAAAACTCACATTTTAATCATTTCCGGCGAATCCGTAACTATAATACCTTTTTTGTTTCCATGGCGCACAAGAAATGCGAGTTATTTATACATTAGATTAATAAAAACAGTACCTTACCATTAATATATTTTACGAACAACGATTTCAAAACTATATAACCCGTTTTTTTCAACGATAAAGTTAGTGGTAAGCACCAGATTTTATTTTTCTAGATGATAAATTAATAATTTCGGGAGGACAACATGGAGACACATTTTAAATATTTGTAGCACGTTCTTCAGAATTAATTAAAATGAACGCGGCAGAAAGGTCGAATCTTTGGTATATATTTGGTTACACGCTTTCTTCACTTACGTCGTTAAGATTCCCACATTATATATTCTGCTTCTTCTTTTCTTTGATACGGCAAATTCGACAGTGCACGGGTCCAGTGCACGGGTCGCGAATCACAATTTGTATACACGGCTTCTTTACTTACGTCGTTAAGATTCTGAATATATTTTAGGGTATATTGTCGTCTTAATAACCGATTACTTACCGCCCTATGCAACATATTAAAGCATTTTTGGGCTCCAGCCCAGTGGTGGCTAAGATCGACAATGCATTACTACTAATCGACCACCACGATCTTTTAATCCCCGCGTTAATTCGAGTTTTATAACCTTAAGCGTAACATTTTCAATAAATGTCGAAAATTCAAAAAGTTTTTTAAATATTTAATGTTTTTTTTCTTAAATGTACATCTTAATGTCTTGATTAGGAGAAAAACGTCTGCTTTAAATGATAACTATCGATAAATTAAACATGTTACCACAAAACTAAGTAAAACTATGCCATGTGGTGATGGCTCCCATAGAAAGATATTTCAGGGGCGTGCGATAGCAATTTTAGGGAAAACTGCCCAACTATATCAAAATTTCATAAAAATATAAATCTTTTTTAAACTGATTTTTATGAAGCATGTGATAGATGTTTCGCCTTATGAAACAGCCTTCACATGAATCGAATAATGGGCATGACTTAAGGAAAGGAGGGTCGGACGGCCGAGCTTTCCGAGGCACCATAAGCACTCTTTTTAGGGTGAACTGCATATTTAAAAAAAAAAATGGTGCCAAAATCACCCTAAATAAACAAATTAATATCGTTTTAATTTGTTACTTACACCTAAGGTATTGGTCAATCGTTAATTTATTAATAATTACTTATACCTAACTATTGGGCCGGGTTTAATTTGCACTGATGAGAGTCAACGAATGGCACCAGAAGTTTAAAACCTAAATCATTAACTTTTTTTTAAATAGTTTTTTAGTTCTAAAATAGGTTTCCTCGGAGTTTTAAACATCTGTTCTCTCAACTTCAAAATGTAAACAATCAATGGGGCAAATCAATTATAAATATCTTAGAGTTGAATTTTTTTTTAATACATTACCAAAAATTATCTGAAATATAAATACCAATTTAAAAGATTTTTAATTTTATCTTTAAAAAATACTAAAATGTAAACTAAATATGAATAGGTACTTTAACATATGTATAAACCAGATTTAAATGTCCGGGTTAAATTTTCCCCACAGGAAAAACTAAACCCTTTCACACACTTCCTCAAATGATCATCTAGTCAATCCACGCTATGCAATTGCATTAAATAAGTATTATAAACACAAAACAATACAAGAACAACATGTCAACCTACCAGAGACCAAATGGGAAAATAATTCACCGACTCCAGATATTTTCATATCAGAGGGTTCGGCTCGGTGGAACTCCTAATTGGACCTATAAATCCTACTGATCCCTCAATATAAATATTTAAAAAATCTTTTGTAATCCTACATGTATTTAAAATGACTGATTCTTGCATTTTTATGTTTAAATTCTTTGACAAATCTAATATGCCTAAATTTTGAATGAGAGAGAGATTAACATTAACATTATAATTATAACATATCACCTTTTAATAGTAGGTACGTATTATGTGAAATTTTTACTGGGTATTGTGACATATTTTCTGCAAATGATGTAAAATATTGTTTTTTAATAAGCATGCTTAGGTTTCTGTTTAAAAGATTTTACTAACGGCCGCTGTTACCAATCCTACTAATCAACTTCTAAGCTAAATCTAAGGTTCATCACTGCTTAAATGCAAACTACGCTGTTACCAACACACAAACATCGCTTAAGCAAGCCGCTTAGTCTAAGCCAGCCGGACTACTGGATTAGCTACTTAAGCATATATCTAAGGAAAGTACTAGTTATAAAAAGTGTCCACAGAGTGAAAAATACCGCGAATGATCAAATGTCACTCTGACAAATGACAGTCGGGTTCGCGCTCCTTTCAGTTATTTGTCAGATTTATTGTCGTTATAATAAAATGGATAGAGACGTTTTAGACATTTTAGACATAATAGATATTGCAGAATGGGCGGAAGTAATGTTTAATATGTAATTGGGACCGCCCGTTGACTTCGGTAACAGTATCGGCGATGCTGTGATGAGTTCTACAAGCCTCATCTTATCATTTGGTGTTAAATTCTTGGCACGCTTTGTTTTATTTTCCATTTTAAAAAGTTTGTTTACTTGCTAACGCACGGAGAAAAAACTTACGCCGATCCGGCAAATCAAATGGGAATTACCGATTGTGGCACTACGTTCAAGTCAAAGTGGTCACTTTATTTGTAATAATATATTATATACGTTTGTTTAAAAAATATGAAATACCAGTTTACGAATAAGACATTTAAAAGAAATAATGTGTATTAATAAGAGCTACAATAATTAACTTTTTAATATTAATTTAAGATAGAAAGTTTTTAATTTGACGTCATTTTATTGTCTATGGTAGTGTGCGGTTGTGTGTGGGGCCACTTAAGATTTTCAACGATAAAATGGTTGGTAACAACGCGAAACGAACGTTCCCTACAAAATGCTTAAAAATCGCTTGGCTAATCAAAAACTAAGATTTAGCTTAGAAGTTGATTAGTAGGATTGGTAACAGCGGCCGTAAGCATTTGAAAGAAGTTACCGTCTTTAACAGTCAGGTAAATCTATTGATCGACCAGCATCTAAAACCATAAATGGTAAACGCACGCCGCTGGTAAGCAATAAAATAACTTATTTAGTGTCAATGAGTGTTTTTATAAACATTTATAGGCCTGTGAGCATAATGTTGATGTATGAACAACTTTAATTGCCTTCACACATTAATCTGACAACTACTAATAGTTATTGGTCGTTTTATTTTGGTTATCGGCGTTTTATTTAACTCAGACATCAGTAATTTCCATACAAAGTTGACAATTCTGTTGAACTCGGCTTTTTTGGTTACGGTGCGTATCAAACGAAAGATACCCACATTTAAGATAGATTAACATGCTAAGTGGTCGTAAGTAATCAATAACAGAAGTTTAGGAAGTTTGTCTTCTTTGAAAATATCCGAAGAATCTTATACAGGTGCTACTGTAGTCAATTACTTACAGAGGAGCTTTATAAGGGTAGAATTTGTTTAAACATTAGCTCCATTTTAATAGATTCTGAGGTTTCCCTCAAGGTCTCCTTTTGGGACCACTCTAATAATGCTATATCAAGGATCTTGTAAAGGAGAGGAAGGAGTTAGTCTGAGACTTTTAAATATGCATTACATAGGAGAAAGGAAATATATTTTTTTACAAGTTGTTGATAACAAGAAGAAATCATTAATGTTATAGTTATTTTAGATAATCAAATGATTAGTAATAAAATTGATTACTCTTTTGCTAAGCATAAATTTTCACTAAAGCTCGGTTTCATTGGTGAACACGACGCTTTCCTAATACTTTTCAAAGGAAGAACGTTATTTCGGTAATTCTATTTTTTGGCTAAAATGTTTCTACGTTCCTTAAATTAGTAGAATGAAAGATTCTACAATTTTTTT
This sequence comes from Limnephilus marmoratus, assembly GCA_917880885.1. Taxonomy (NCBI): domain Eukaryota; kingdom Metazoa; phylum Arthropoda; class Insecta; order Trichoptera; family Limnephilidae; genus Limnephilus; species Limnephilus marmoratus. The sequence continues at coordinate 13,874,571 of OU862935.1, forward strand.
TTTTTTTTTACATGAGCTCCACACAGGAGGCCCTGAGGAAAACAATTTCCCTCAGGGCCTATGTCATCTTTGGGGATGCTGTGTGGAGGGTTTTTTAAGGAAAGGAAGGAGAGGAGAGTTCTGGGAAGGAAAAGGGTTTAAGGGGTGGGTAGGAATCTGGGGTTCAGTGTGTCTTAGTCATCCGCCTCCAAGACCCAGACAAACCTCACCCCATGAACCCGGGCACCCCTGCTAAATCACCAAACGTAGCGAACCACTTGGGGTGACCTATGGCAGAGGTGTTGGTTATCCAATAAAGGTTAAAATAGTTAGTTTTAAAAGAAGCCAAAGTGTAAAAGCGATAATTCTTTTGATCTGACTTTTAATTTGAATTTGCAGATATGAATGTTACACGGTGTTACACCTACAAAAAATGTTCAATTTGGTCACGTAACATTATTCTTCCGCTTGTCTAATTAGAAGATTTGAAAAACTTGAGTTCAAAGATTAAAATCCTTTAAACTCCCAATGAATCTATAAAAAAATACAAGAAAACAACACATGAAATCGGATAACATAAAATTCAAAAAAAAAGGAATTAGAAAGTCCAGAAAAGAAAATTTTATAATATTGTAAAAAAAGACACCGAAAAAACCTCCACCTTTAAAAAAACCTGCCATAAGGCGTTTACTATATGGTCTTCAAATTAAACCCTAATTTGGTAATCAAAATGCTTGTTGACAAATTTGGAATTACCTACATCAAACGCGTGATCATGTACATGTACATCAGTACATGATAAAATGTGGTCATAAAAAGTCCTTTTTTGTGGCGTTTTTTCCTACAAGGGTTCATAGTTTGAACACACTAAAATACCCAACTAATTTTTTGTCCGTAAAACCCGTAAAAAAGTTTAACTTCTATTGGCGGTCAGGTTTAAAATTCAAATTGTATATATTGCCCACACATAGAATCTACCTATTAACAAATATTAATATGTTTGAATGTAATTAAGTTCTTCTTCATGTAAATTTTTATTGAAGTTTTTTGTTGATGTACATATTTTCTCTCTTGCTCTATTCATGTTATGAAATACAAAAAATAAACAAATTAGTTATTGATTTAACGTCGGCAAGGCGGCTACCGGGCTATAAAATAGATTTAATAAGATTACATATGTTAAGAATTAAGTAGAGGTACTTGCTTGCCTAAGTAGGGTTCATTCATAAGAACATGCCCCTCTTAAACCGAAGTAAAAAGTACCCTCTTAGCTAAGTTGTAGTTTTCTTCGTTGGTGTTTTATTTTGGGGCATTAATTTGATGAGATCTTTTCGATAGGGAAATGCCGACAAAATAAGGTGAATGAATGTTGATTAAGCAACTGATCTTCTTCTTAAGTCGGTTCCTTATTGCTGAGGATCGTGACCCTTAATCCAATTTCCATGGTGGACAAGGCTCTTCCACTCCTCGCGGTTCTGCACCGTAGCACCAGACGCCAGTGATACTTGGTCACTCCAGCGCATTGGTGACCTTCCTCTGCTTCTTCTGCCAAACACTTTTCCAGTGACCATGAGTATCTCCAAGATGGAGTCCTCAGTTTGGCGAGAAACGTATCCGAAGTATCTTAAAAACGTTGTAGGCAGATAGTTGAGATTGTATTGTGGATGCCTAACTCTTCCAGAATAGACAATACGAGGATACCTGACCTAAGATCTTGGAAAAAATAATTGTACAGTCCCCCTGAGGTGATTTTTCACAAAAAAGGCGCTATACAAATTATTATCATCATTAGTAGATACCAATCTAACTGCATAAAACTAAAAGAACTGTATATCCTAAGAACAATTTGATATTACAATGGACAAAATAGGAGGTTTTGTACGGTTAATTACTAGTGTCTACAAACCGGTTTCGCCTTCAACACATTTCTGTACATTTGTTTAATTAAAAGTGATGAAAAAAAACTACCCTGTAAATCTAACCTAACATAACCTTTTAACCTAGTTGTTTTTTAAGCACAATATTTATTTAAATCACGAGTAGTCGGTTCCAATATAATACGATAAATCCACAGTCCCAGGCAAGAGTCTTATAAATCGCCTGACGAACCTCAGTGGCCAGACATTTAGCAGACCAAGGATCGAATCCTACGAAACCAAAAAAAAACATGTATTATTGTAAAATAGTCAAAAAGAAAAGAAAGCGTCATCCAGCGACTCCGAAGAAGAAGACACAAATACTAATAAGGTGACCATAATATGGAAAAAATCATCCTTCACATTGATAAATAAAAGTGCTTCGTAGTCTCTCCACTCTTGTCTACTGTCTCTTGTCTAGTTTTCTGAAGGTTTCACTTCTACCACGTGTGAATTGCACACTCTGATTTTTATTGTTTTAGTAATTCTGATTGCAAATACTAATTAAAAATTAAACGATGCCTATAGTTTGGTTAGGTTAGTCATCTATTAGATTTGTTCGTCTACTTTTAAATTTGCCTGTCATTAAAAACACATTATTACATCACTAGAAAAACCCAAACAATCACAAAAATCGTTAAAAGGGGACTCTATAATACCAACGAATTGTATTATAAAGTTTGTGATGACAATAGGTAACTTTAAACAAATAGATTTTTTTTTAAATTTGGGAACCATTTATTCGATAACCAACACACGTGTCATAGGTATCTTCAAAGATATTCAAATGCAAAAGAGATATCATTGAAAAGAAGATAACAATAATAATCTAAACGAAAATATGAAAGAGAACAAGACACAGAAAACAGAAAAAAGACAATGGTCGCAACTGGGACTCGAACCCAGACACTTCGTCTAACCGGGACGCGTATTTACAATCACTACCGCCTTTCAGTCGCTTTAAATTTTCAATATCATAATTTAAATATTTAGAAATAAAATTATTAATTTCTAATATAAACATTGGAAAGATTATTTTATCTAGATTTTAGAACAATTTTTGTTTTTGCAAAGTGATAAAAATTTTTCAATATAGAGGTGTATTTACAATATATGGGAATAATATTAAAATTTAAATATTTAGAAATAAAATTATTAATTTCTAATATACACATCAGAAAGATTATTTTATCTAGATTTTAGAACAATTTTTTTTTTGCAATGTGCTAAAAATAACCAATATAGAGGTATATTTAAAATGTAAATTGTCGTTACCGCGACTGAATCGGTACGCAACCGGGACGTGCGCGTTAACCAATTTCGCTATTGCTCCCTTCTGTCAAGCCGTCATAAAAAAGTTATAAAAGAGAGTTTTTCTTATAAAAAAAAAACGAAAGAGATATGCTATGATGTCCGCGCACCTGTCGGCGGACTAATCAGAGTAGTTTGCATACGAAAAGAATTTGTTTATTTCGTTGATTTTTGAAGGTGTGCATTAGTATTGGTTAACAATATAGTTTGAATAAGGAAAGAATTCGTTCATTTAGTTTAATATTCGTTTGGTTCATTCGTTAATATTCGTTCATTTAGTTTATTTGTTATTTGTCGCCGATAGTATCGGCGACACCCGTTAGCGCAGTCCCACCTAGTAAAAACTGCAGATAGCACATCTATTATATTTCAATATCTTTGGGTAACTCCAATTTGTTTGCTACGTTTGGTGACTTAGCAGGAGTGCCCTGGTTTACAGGGTGAGCTTTTTCCAGGTCTTGGCGGCGGATGCGTTTGCTTAACTTCTGCGTGGCGGGCCAGATTGGGAGAGACTGTTTGAGGGAAATTTTTTACCTCTCCAGCCGGACTCTCTCGACGCACGCCTTGCACCGCAGTCGAATTCAAATGTCAATCACAGACCCTTAGATTCATACCCACCCCTCATACCTTTTTTCCTTTGAAGAACTTCCTCGTCTTCATTTCCGTAAAAAGACCCTCCCTACAGCATCCCCATGGATGTGATAGGTCTTGAGGGATTTTTTTTCAAAGCCACCTGTGTGCAGCTAACGTAAAAACAAGCGTAATGAACAAGATTAAGAAAGGAACGCATATGCTATAGATATGCAAATCTCTATCGCATTTAGATCAACTGACTCCGTTTACTGGTCAGTACAACTCTAGCGTTGTGTAGCAATTCACACGCAGTAGAAGTTAAACTTTCAGAAAACTAAAGTAGACTAAAGTGTGGGGAAACTAAGAAGCACCGCACAAAGAGGATATAGATAGGCTAAGAAGCACCGCAAAAAGAGGAGACCAATTATACTATCTCATTCTCTCGCGGGCTAAATCCCATTGATGTGTGTGTTTGTCTCTTTTTAGTGTCGCTAATTTTCGTTTCATCGAGTTTCAAATCACAACGGCGCTAAATAAAGAATTTTTCACTTCAAAACTCGCCCATTGCAAGTTTACTATTCAGCTGACGTTTCCCGATTATAAAAATAGCCTGTACTAGAAATAAAATCGAATTATGACGTCACGGCCGTAGCACAGTAAATAATAAACTAACCAATGTTCAATAATAATAATAATTAATATTATGTATTCACTCTCGCGCCGAAATTCAAACATCGAACGCCGAACGCCCATTTGAATTTAAAAACGTTCTTTCGCATGGCAACGTTCCTTGATGCAAAGCGTTCGAAATTCAAACTTGTTTCCGCCCGCGCCCGCCGCATAGAGAATTCTAACACTTGTCTATGCCTATGCTATAGACTTCATCTATTGACTGTATTATTGTATTTTATGTCTATGCTATTGGTCGTTGTATAGTGTATTATGTCTATTAATAGGCACGTAGACTTTACACAGTGTTGTGTAGGTGCTATTATTGTGTGTGTCTGTGAAGCAATCTAGGCTTTCGAAGGCATCAATGTGCCAAAATATTGTTCGTTTGCATTTCTTATTCACATATGCAGTCATTTATTGAATGTCCACGCACTCTTGTGCATTTCTTATGCATTTACGCAGGGATTTATTGAATGTCTACGCACTCTTGTGCATTTCTTATATCTTTACGCAGGCATTTATTGAATGTCTACGCAGTCTTGTGCATTTCTTATATTTCTTATACATATATACAGGCATTTGTTGAATTGAATGTCCATGCACTATTGTGCATTTCTTATACATATATGCAGGCATTTATTGAATGTCCACACACTCTTTTACATTTCTTATTCACATATGCAGGCATTTATTGAATGTCTACGCACTCTTGTGCATTTCTTATACCTATACGTCGCCATTTATTGAATGTCCATGCACTGTTGTACATTTCTTATTCACATATGCAGAAATTTATTGAATGTCTATGCACTCATGTCCTTTTGTTATACATTTATGCAGACATTTATTGAATATCCACGCACTCTTGTGAATTTCCTATTCATATATGCAGGCATGTATTTAATGTCCACGCACTCTTTTACATTTCTTATTCACATACGCAGGCATTTATTACATGTCTATGCACTCTTGTGCATTTCTTATACATTTACGCAGGCATTTATTGAATTTTTACGCACTCTTGTCCTTTTCTTATACATTTATGCATACATTTATTGAATATCCACGCACTCTTGTGCATTTCTTATTCACATACGTAGTCATTTATTGAATGTCCACGCACTCTTGTGCATTTATTATATAAAAAAAAGCCTGCATATATTTATTGTCCACGCACCCTTGTACATTTCTTATACACATTTCCTATACTTACGCATGCATTTAATGAATGTCCACGCACTCTTGCGCTTTTCGTGTCAATGTCGCCAAGCGTTTTTAGAAAATATATAATATCATTTCATTTACTTTCGTTATTTGTTTTAGGGGTGTTATGCCGTGTTGCGCTACCTCCTTCTTTAGCCAACGTTTGGAACAGCGTTGCAGTGTCCATCATCAGGGCAGATGTGTACCGGTAAATGATGGCATAACACCCCAAAAACGATTAATAAAAATACTTTTGACCGTGAAAATCTAAAAACGTATCTCATTTCATTTAGTTTGTTAAAAAATATTTTTCATTTTTTTTAATACCTTCTTTAACGTGCAATCACATGTTTAGAAAGTACATAATGATCAGCTAGCCGCCTGCACCGGCAACTAATACTATTCCCGCCAAAACTGCCGGCGGCCATGTTGCCTGTTGGTAAGATGGCCGCGCGGGCTCTACACGCGAACTCGTTCAAGGATAAATAATTATTTACAACAATATCAAATATTCGTCTATCTTTAACAATCTAATACGAAATTGTTCGTTTGAGGATGCAGCTAAGCTATCAAATGTGTTATCAATAATTCAAGATGGCGGCACAGTTTAAAAAACAAAGTATTTAAATGACAATTTTGATGCAATATTATTATATTTTTAATTTTTCAAAGGGTGTGTAATAAGCCGCTTCGCCAACAATAAAACAAAATAAGTCATCAATAAGAATATTATATATAGCCAATGGTTCCATGACAACTCAACAAAGTGGCATTTCAACACCCCTTTGAAAAGTCCTTAAAATTTATGAAAAAAAAAAATTATAAAATATTCCGTAACCTAGAGTTAACGCAACCTAACCTATTTAACCAATTTTTTTTATTCACTTTAATGACTTTTCAAATGAAGTGGTTTTGAGTTTGCATGATTCTGAGTTGTCCGGTCACCATAGCCAATAACGCTAATTCTTGACGTAGATTCTTGGCATAGATTTAATTCACAATGTATCGGATGTCATATCATTTATTGAAGATGCCCGTAAGGTGATACCGGTACGATCATAAATAAGACAGTTATAAAGGTGTTTCAATCCATAAGAAGTCACATCTAAATTGAAATCCACCAGGAAACAAAGGATAGAAATAATGAAAAGATAATTATTTCAAAGCTCCACATCTCTTCATGAAAATTGCTTTATCTGCCGAAAATAGTTTAAATTCCCGTCAGGAATAGCTCTACAAAATTTATTAACGCCAAAGCTTAAAATTTTTCAGAGTTTTTGTTGTTTCCAATAGATATAGGTAGGTGCCTACAAATTTTCTGCTGAATATAAAAGATAAAATAGATGTCCAAATTCTTAATAATAATAATTTTTAAATGATTTGTATAGCACCGTTTTTATCACTAATACAAAACTATAGATTATGGTATATGATTTAGGTGTTATTTTCGACACTAAACTTTGCTTCATACCACACATTGAAAATATCTCAAAGAAGGGTTTATAAATGTTAGGTTTTGTACTAAGAGTGGCTAAAGATTTTACCAACATTAAAACATTAACTAACTAACTAACTAACTTACTAACCATCACGCCGTTTCCCCGCAGGGGTAGGCAGAGAGGACGGACCGCCAAACATCCCGGTCTTGGCACACATTCCTTGCCTCGTTTACATTCATACAACGTCTCATACATTCTCTTCTATTATTCTGACTCTTGACATGGCCCGACTCAAGTATCTGATTCACTTGGTCGTGCCATGTCTTTCTTGGGCGTCCTCGACTTCTTCTACCATTCACATCTGCGTCATATATTCTCCTTACACTCCTTTCCTCGTTCATTCGCTCTACATGCCCAAACCATCGGAGCGTTCCTTTCTTTATCTTACTCATTACGCTTAACTTCTGCATACATCACTAGTGAGGAGTCAGGTTGAATATGACTCAGCTGTATGGTCTCCTCATTATAACGCGCTTTCCCAAACAATAGAAAGAGTACAAAAAAAATCTACGCTTTTTACACTATAAACTAAAAATACCGAAATAACAATAGGCCACTTGCATAACATTTAAAAAAATATGCAAATATTAGGCAAAATAAAATACAGTCCTAATCGTAATTATGATCGTATATTATTACAATTAAAGATTTCTATCGTTTTTTAGTAACATATTCTCATTAAATATTTCATCCTAGTTTTGATCTGATGTCTAGTTTATGTTTTATGTGCGGAAATTGTCCAGTCAGAAGCTATAATTCCGAGGAAATCGCTAGCAAAAATTAATACGAGAAACAAACAATTATTTAAAACATTACTTGTAGAAATCCACTCGCCTTCTCAAATCTATTTAATCCAATTAGATATTAACACAAATTTTATGATTTTCAATATTAAATTTAAATTTATGCATAAATAAACAATAATTTTGTAACCATTATAAGGTGATTTAAAAATGTTATTATCTCACTATATTGATATTTGTCTGTGACCAAATCAATTGATACGTAATTAATTTTATGCCAGGACTTTTAAAATTTTTCGTATTTTTATAAATTTATTAGTTATTTTTAATCGCCACAAAAAAATCTCAAACGTCGAGATATGGCATCCTGAAACTTGCACAACCTTTTTAATAATCTGGAATTTATAAGATAATGAACTATTTTCAGCTTAAGAGCATTTAACCAGCCAGCGGACAAAAATCCTCATTTCGTCGAAACTTGTCCTTACGATCGTGCAGGGCGGTTACAATGAGAAAGATTAATTATTCTCCGTACCAGCTTTTTAAAATTATAACTCAATATCGATTTTATTTCATTCCAAATTTGCTATAATTTATACCTACATCCAAAAATGCTGAAAGGCGTGATGATAAAACTATTAAAATAATGTACTTTTTGTAATTATTTTTTGATTATAAGTATTTATCATTTTTCAATAATGTCTAATTTAAATAAGAATTTAAAAAAAATCTGAAATATGTTAGTTTGTAAGTGCGCAAATAAATACACAAACGGATAAATTGACGTCATGAAACACAAGAACGTATATATTTTTTAATGGTTTTATTTAAATTTAAATTTAAATTCTAAAACATGCGATACCCAGAAAATGTATTGATTTATTTTACTGCATGATTATATGATTTGAAATAGGTGTGGTATAATACAAAATCTTTTTTGAAAATTTAACAAATCTACCTACGACCTATGGAATAACCTTATTATTAAAAGAACTATCTTTCGAAATCCGTTTATAATTTTTTTGTGGAAAAGAGTCAATACGTCTAAAATCTAATTTAAAAATGACGTATTTCTGGTTTTCTCTGGTAAAACCCTCTTAATAATACAATATCATATAAATTTGGTGGGCGGGTAAGTATAAATTTATTGGATGACACGCACCTCTGCCATAGATCACCCCAAGTGGTTCGCTACTTTTGGTGACTTAGCAGGGGTTCCCGGGTTCATGGAATGAAGTTTGTCCTGGTCTTGGCGGCTATATATATGTCTACCCACCAAAAATAATTAAATTATAGCTATATTTTTATCACTTGCAAAATTTAAATTACATTCTTGTGTGCCCACATTTTTTATCCTTTTTAAAACACTGTGGTTTATTTTTAATAAATTCATAATAATACTTGTCTGCGAATAATTGACAATTACTGCGTCCGTACATAGACAGGCCAGTGGCGTGCGGTGGTAAAACATTAATTAATTACGTTAGCAGAATGTTAGGATCGCCTGGCGAACGCGAATACAAAGTCGCTAATGGGTAATATTCGACAATGAACGAGAATGACTGGTGATTTTCAAAGATTGGTAATAATTGTAAAAGAGGTCTTGAAATTGGATGACAGCATAGAATGCTGAAAAGAAACACAGTATCATGATGGTAAAGTTACGAAATAAACAATTTTTTAATTTTGAATTCGAAATCCTAAAATTCTAAACATGTATATTGTAGAGTGGCAGAGCTGAACTTTGTTATTATTATTCTAATAGCCCCTTGGACTAAATTGTTTGCTTTTGGGAACAACTCGTATAGAAATCGCTGTGTTGCCCCTACTATCATATTCCGAAAGATACAAACCCGAGGCTTTATATTCAAATCTAATAGTTTACCACAAAACAATTGAAATACACATCTTTATATAAGCAAAGTTTCCCACGAAATTTGACAAATAAAAGGAACTTTGTGAATTGTTTATTAATAACGTTTTTTAGACTTTCACGTCCAAAGTATTTCCGTTGTTTGTTTTTAGGGTGTTATGCCGTGTTACGCTACCTCCTTCTTTAGCCAACGTTTCGGGCAGCATTGCAGTGTCCATCATCAGGGCAGATACGGCAGATGCATAACACCCCAAAAACAAATAACTTCAATGTTTATTAATTATTTTCATATAAATGAAAGTTGTCTATTAAAATATGCATTTTTTTCGTTTTTTTTTTGTTAATAATAATTTGAATTAGAAAAATCGCAGGGTGCGCCATTTTTAAACTTTATCGTGTTTGCATTAAAAAAATGTATATTTCAAAATTTATGTCTATTTCTGATAATGAAATTTGAAAGCGCATTATATCTCCTTTATACCGGTCAGTAGTTGAGTGGGTATCGTGTTTGGGTCCCACCCGGGCGTTCCGTGTTCGTTTCCTCGGCTGGCTAAGTCCTCCATCATGACTCAAGCAACAATTTCGGCTTACTGTGGTGGTAGTAGGATATTGTCAAATATTGTCGGGTTATTCGTAACCCGGGAATGTTTGTATTTCTTAAAAAAAAAAAAATTTTAAAATATGTATTTTTTATTTTTCGGGTTTGTTCGGAAATATACCATATATTTGGATTTTATTGCAGAGCGGAAATATTCTGAACATCTAACAGAAAGTGCCCTAGGTCTGAAGAGATAAGTGAGTGTGGCAAAAATACACACTTTTTAAAAAGGTAAAGTCACGAAAAGTGGTGAAATGATAACTAGTTTTTAAATGTTTAGGTTAGGTTTATAGATTCGCTTTTTTTTCATCGCTTTTGATGTCTATATCACATTGTAAAAAATATTTATGATTTGCCATTGTATTGAGTTGTCATGGAATCCATTAAATAATAGACAATCATCATCATCACTATTGGCTCTACAAACCCTGGTGTGTCTTGGCCTCCTCAAGAGTCTTCATCCACTCATCTCGGTTTTGTGCCAGATCTCTCCAGTTTAGAAGCTCCAAGATAGATATGTCTTTGAGGACTTTGTCACTCCATCTTAATCTTGGTCTTCCCAGGCTCCTTCGCCCTATTGGTCTTGAGTTCAGCATGGACTTTGGTGCTTGATGCTCGGTCATTCTCTCCACATGACCCAGCCACCGAAGTCTTCCCAGTTTTATAAATTTTGCGACGTTTAGCTCCTTAAACAAAGTAAAGAGCTCATTGTTCTAACGGCTGCGCCAAAATCCATTTTCTAGAACCGGTCCGAAGATGCGCCTCAAAATTTTCTTTCAAAAATATCCAGTGCTCGCTCATTCCTCTTAATTAGTACCCAAGTCTCAGCTGCGTACGTGAGTACTGGTCTGATAAGTGTTTTGTACACTAATATCTAATACACAATACCTACTATTAACTATTAAAAAAACTTTACATTGGGTTGGGTGGGCGGTTAGGTTAGGTTAGGTTAAGTTGTTAGTAGGATTATTGCACGCTACTGACTTATGTGGACCAATCAGTAAATGGTATTCCCAGTAGCCTGGTAGTATTAAAGTATATTATTATTATTGCATAGGAACCGAGAACTGACCATTCTGAAGGTGAAATAGAATTGGACAGTTTTAAAATAACATTGGAAGGTAAGACTACCAAATGTTAACTAATTCACCAGCACAGACAGGTAGTCCAATCAATATTGGCACTAATAAATGCCAATTAGAGGCAATAAAGTTATGGTAATCGGTATTGGCAAAATTTTGCGGGCAGTGTCAAGTACAATAAATTTAAAATACGTTATTCCTCATCTTAAAACCACGATTCGCAGTATGCGATAATGACAACAAGAGATTGAAAATTATTGATTTTTTTTACAGATTATGTGCATTCTTGATTTTCTCTTATAATTTGTACTGTAATCAGTTAAAAATATTTATTTTGTCACCATGGATTTCAACGCGTATTTTTTTAACGTGATATTTTAGATGTATTTTTTAAAGCGCCATAGCTCATGATGCAATTGACTTACAGAGCTGAAATTAGTGCCATTGAACTAGAAATTCCAGACAGAAAAGTCCGTGAAAATTTCATAATGCCAGAGCTCAGCGTTTGAAAGTTCTGGGTAGTATAACGCATTGCTGTCTTTACTCAAATTAGTGAACTTTAAATCTTTGTGTAACTTACAAGGTATCTATATACGAGTATAAAAATGTACTAAATTATAATTTTTTGTATTTACAAAATTTACAACCATAAAAAAGACGCCACTTACAAACACAATTTTTATTGTTTGCAACATTGCAAAAATGTTAAATTATATTAAATAAATATATAGTTAACATAATGTATTTATATAATGTGGATAACGAAGGTTACATGTAGGTACATCAGCATAGAAAAAACTTGAAGGAAATTGCATGACATGTGGAAATATCCAGGCAGTAAATTAATCTAGTAAGTCTTCCCAGGGGATTCAGAATTGAAAAGTTAGTTTTACACCTGGATAGAGTAAGAACACTGTGTTGGCGACCTCGCGTGAAATTTACCTGGACGTGGAATCCAATGTCAGCCATAATATATGGCATTAATAAGAAACGGTTCGAAAGCTTATTGTATAAGCCACCAGCAGTAATTTGAAATCCCTCCAAGAACTAAGGCTACAGATACCCAGCATTCTCGAGATAAAATACTGTTGGAAACAGCCATGTAAAACAATCAGATGTTTTACATTTTATTGACGCGTGTGTGGGTTAATTTATTATTATTATCATGGCAACACTTGTTAAGTGTTGTATACTAAATGTTGCATTATGATGTAAGCCTCCTTTCAAACGATCCATTATTTTTTGTCTTAACTATCAAACGAAATTTATTCGGTATTAAATTTGATTATAAAATGTATTGTGCATTGCGAAAAATGCAGATTTTTTAATGTATGAATCATAAACTTGCCAAAACAATTTATCACCGTGTTGGTATGCAGAGAAGATTGGGAACCACACATCCTGTTCCTGATTTGTTCGTCTCCTGTAGAATCTTATAGTCCACGTTGAGCTTTTTTATTTTAATGTGAACACTGCTTAAGAGTTCCAACTGCTCTCGACACTCCGGAGCCTATGAAACTTGGCATAGATTGTAACATAGGAAATGGGAAGGTTGGAATATTATTGAATATTCAGATCTGGTCACTAAAAACGGCTAATCCATAGACATCCAAATTTAATAGACTAGGAGATACAGATGATGGGTAAAACCAAACTATGGGGCGCGAAGAGGGGAAAGATGACTGTGATTCGTTAAAAAATCAATCTGACAGTATATAGGCATCTCGCATTAGTTCTTAATATCACCATTTAGTTCTTAAAAGCAGCTTTTGAATGAATAGACCTTTTTACATGGAAGCGCGAATTGCTCGCCACGTTATTAACATATTTGCGAAGTCTAAATGCGGTAAAGTAAAGTTCGCCGATTTTCACAGAGGAATATTTTGTTGCCGTATTTAGTTAAGACACTTTTACAAATTTTTCATAATTTACTTACCCCTGGAACCAGCGACGAGCTCACGGAGAACCGCCCACATTCGCTATATCCACATATTTTAGGGTATAGCATGTATAGCAAAAGCTCTCATTTTTGGCGTGTTATTTCGTAAAATGTACGATGTGAGCTCGGCGCTGGTCAGGACAAGAATGATGACGTCACCTTTTTTAGATTCAAGCGAGGCTCTCGTAAGCTCCGTGGAAACGGTATGGGGAGGGGGAAATAATATGCTTTTATCATTTAGGGCACCCCCTTTCCACCTCTCCCCCCCCCCCCCCTCCCGCCGCCCCCCCCCCCCCCAGTTGATCTTCTAAGCACCTCCCCTTCCCACCTCTCTCCCCCCTTATTATTTCCATTTCTACCCACGCCTGTCTTTCTATACTTGATAATTTAGTTTTTAGTACATATAATGAATGTCCTTACGAAGAGAACATCGTTCTCGAAATATGTTGATTTTTTAAATAAAGATTATCGTGGTAGAAACAAAGTGTTTTTAATTATTTTATCAATAAAATGGTGCCACAAAGTGAATTTGCAAAATTTGAAGAAGTGTTATGGGTATATTCATTGGCGATCTGCAGTCATGCTAGGAAACGACAAGAAGTTACCAAAATTTATCGATATAATCCTTGTCGATCTTCCGTGCTAGGAGTCCTGGATGGACAGATTTATGAATCCATCCCTCCCACTGCTGTGTAGGGCGATGAGTCAAGAAAGTCCGGGTGGAGGATTCACAAGTTACATTAAGGCTCTGCAACCGGGCCCGAAAAGAAGAAGATGGAGAGATACGAAATTACGAATGCTAGAGGAGAGCGCTAACATTTACAGCGACAAAATCGGTGCGAAAATTGCGAAAATGTTTAATAAAACACGACTCGTTTAAAATAGAGCAAAAATCTCGCGGGCATTATCTTAAACAGCATTTAAAGAAACACTGTGATTTTTTTCATGCGCATAACTTGTAAAATAACGGAAACAAACGTGTTAATAATAATTTTTGGAGCATACTTTGCGATTTTTTTCTATCGAGAGAATTTTATATAATTTGCGTTTCGGCGCGGGCAAAGTCTAGATATTATCTTCAAGAATAACATGTTTTTTAAGAGCTTTAAAACTTACCGTGTTTAAGGGAAATATATTATAAATCGGTACAAATCCGGGTTGCTGGCCCTTAATCAGTATCTTCTGATCCAGCCCGCCACGCAGTAGGTGGGTAAACGCATTCGCCGCCAAGACCTTCACAATCCTTACCCCATGAATCCGGGCACCCTTAGCCTAGACACCAAACATAGCAAACCTCTTGAGGTGACCTATGGCGAAGCAGTTGCCATTTCAAGCAATATTTAGATTCTTTAGTCTTTCACAAGGGCGGTAATAAAAATATGTACCACTGTTGAAACGTCATCGAATTTTTAATTGCTTTTTTTGATTGATTCATTTTAGTGAATCGAAAAAATGACGTTCATCCTTGACTCATAAAGAATTCATCAGTAAAAAAATACTTAATTTTTTTTAATGACATCTGTACGTGTTGGTTAAGTTTAATAGATGGATTTATATTAATATACTATATCACGACTTTAAAAGTATGCGAATTAAATTATTGATCTGTTCGTGCAGAATTGAAAACCAATAGTAGATTCCTATCTATTGCAAATAGTAATTCAGAAATAATATTTGTTTTAATAATATTCGTCTCGTTGTATGAATAGACATATGACGTCAATAAGTTGTTTGTTTTTGTATGCGTTACATACTTAAAATCAACGGAATTTAGAGGTACCAACTCGATAATCATCTCGTTGTTTTGAGAGTTAATAATTGAAATAGCTTTTAAATGTGGCCTCAGGAAAATCAACGATTTCTACAACTCGTTTTTGAGATCAGCTGCTCGGCTGTGGAGCGATTTGCCGGCCTCTGTTTCCTCCCTCCTACAATAATAATTCAACAAACCCAAAATATCACAAACAGACCAGTTAGACAAGCATACAAAGAAAACTTAAAAACTCCGAAGGTAAATACAAGCTTTGGACAAAGACACTACCAATATCACTCTATAAAAGCATTCAACAGTCTAACACTTGAAAATAAAATTGAGGAAAACAAAAATTAATTCCGACACAAAATTACAAAATGGATTAAAGACCAAAATAGACAATACTACCAAAATATCACAGCATAAAATAAAAATAAAAAACATACAAGTAACACACAAAACCAACATAAAACACAAACACACAACACTTATTAAAAATATCGTTTTTAACCTTATATAATATTATTTATTTTTAAATTTACGATTAATTTTAAATCTCTACTTTTTAAGTTTAATTTATCTTAATCGTATGTTTTTTGTTTACTTTTTTCCGTTTTTTCACCAATATTATATATATATTTATATGTATTGTGTATAATTTTGTATACGAAATGGAGGCCTCAGCACGGGTAAACCACCCAGTGAGGCCAACATCATTGAATTGTGTATAAAATGTAAATATATTGCATCAAATAAATAAATAAATATGGGTTTTTTCAACACACATGTTCACTCCTTCCTCCCATCAAAAAGAACCTCCACACAGCATCTTCAAAGATGACACAAATAGGTTATAATATGTGGAGTTAATGATAATAAATAATAGTTTTTTACGATTCCTTAGCATATTTGGAGATATCATATAAGATATCATTTTCCTGCCCGATGATATTTTTTTCGATAAAAACATTAAAAATATTTTTACACGTCCCAGCTAAGTAGTCAGGTATGGCCAAGCGGATCACGTGATAAGCACTCCGTTTCTTTTCAGCAGCACGATAACACACGAAAAAACATGATCGGGGTAGCAAATGTAAAATCATGCAATGCCCAGTGTTTTAAATATAGTTTCCTCTGCGTGCAAGGTCATAACTTCTGCAAGCATAAACTTTCGTATTAATGTGTGTTTATCGGAAGTGACCTGCTAGGAAAGTATGTTTTCTGTGGTGGCCGGACAACTCAGAATGAAACCAACTCAGCAGTACCTCAGAAAGGTCATTAAGAGTGATGATAAAAAATATTAAAAAAATGTTAAATAGGTTAAGTTAGGTTAGTGTTACCGGCTTTTTTTAAATTATTTTTTCATAGCTTTTAATGACATTTCTGAGGTGTTTCTGAGTTGGTTTCATTCTGAGTTGGCATGGAATCGTTATCCGTTAAAAAAACTTGACGGACAGCAAAATGACATCAAATTCTCTAAATATAGCACCAGGAATTGCTGGTTTAAATCCTTCGGGTACGTGCTTATTACACTACTATATCACAATTTAAAAACGTTTTTCATCAACTTGTAAGCCTTATAATTTATAAAATATTTTTTTTAATTGTAAAACTAACGTTTTTAAGACAAGATTTTTTATGCATAGCACAAAGGGTAACAATTATTATAAGCAATAATTATCAGCCTGAAACACTCATCCACATTGAAAAATCTTCCGAGAAAAGATACATGACGCCAACGGGACTTGAACCCGTGTCCTCTCGATTGCCGGTCGATTGCTCTGACCACTGAGCTATGGCGGCTTATCTCGTACCCGCCAAATGATTCAATATATGCTAGTGTTTCATTCAACAATTAATGCTTATTATATTTTTTCCACCTGAAAACAACCAACTTTATTTTTGCGAGAGAAACATTGTAAGTGTTAAATCCCTCGCTAGGTGGCGTCGAGACAAATTATGTCTTCATTTATTGGGGAAATACTTAAACTTGTCAAATATTATTTTTAATTGTAAAACTAACGTTTTTAAGACAAGATTTTTTATGCATAGCACAAAGGGTAACAATTATTATAAGCAATAATTATCAGCCTGAAACACTCATCCACATTGAAATGTATCTTTTCTCGGAAGATTTTTCAATGTGGATGAGTGTTTCAGGCTGATAATTATTGCTTATAATAATTATAAAATATTTGTTGCTGTCACTTAAAATGACCGCACACGTAAAAATCTAACACAATCTTAAAAATCCATCGGCGGTTTTTTCTTTGCTTCTCATATCTCTGAGAATGCCTAAATGCACAGTGAATTTTAATACGGAAATATAACCCAGCTTACAACGAACAACGAGTTGGTCCAAGGTCACCCAACCACATGTTATTATTTAACATTTTAAATTATTTGCTACTCTTGGTATGATGTACCTAAGCCGTGGCTATTCGCTATTCGGTTACTTACTAATGTCTAATGGCTATTTGATATCCGAACAGGGTTGCCAATGCTTGTGTTCTAAAATACCCGCAATAAATGTTCAAAATCCCCGAATCGGGGAGAGCATAATATCAAATTCCCCGCAAAATCCCCACAAGTTTCTTCAGAACAAAATTCTATTGAAGATAGCACTTTTCATTAAATAAATTGATTAAAACGTATTATTCATACGTAAGATTAAAAACAATAGGTTACAACCCAATGACAATATTGAAGCAAAAATAATAACGTATAAAAAAAATCAATGTACCGATATATTGTATGGCATTAGAAAAAAAATAGACAAAAAAGAACAGACTTATTGCAATTTTTTTTATTTGGGAACAAGCATCGTCCTATAATGTTTTTTAGGCGTGACACTTTAGCCTAGTAATTTTCAGCATCGTCATCTACATTCAGATCATGTAGGGAGAAATCCGGAATAGCGGGATCCTTATATCGTAAAAATTCTATGACTAGCAAATTCATATATCTTCGAGTTAGTTAACTACAGGAATCCCCTGACTATTATTGTTTAGAAATAAATCTTACAATGCTGCCATAAAATAAACTATGAAATCATCCACCGAATATACATATTTTTCAAGGTTGGATGATCAAAAAATGCCCCGAATCCCCGCATTTTCCCCGCAAAACGGTGTTCCCCGCAAAATACCCAATTCTTGAAAAATCTTAAAAATTCCCCGCAATTTGGGGAATTACCCACAAATCGGCAACCCTGTATCCGAACTCAACATCTTATGATCGGACAAGCCATCTATGTACCTATGCAGGTGAAGGCCTCCCAAAGGCTTCTTATAAAATACCACCAGTAGTTTGGTGAACAGTCCAATAAAGTATATATAAATATATTATTATTATAATAAACGCAATAATATATATATATTTTTTTTTCATGTTCTCCGTAAAACGGTTATTCACCAATACATTATGGAGAAGATTACAAATTAGACAAAAAGTATAGCAAAACACATAAAAAGGTCAGTATCACTACTTTGTGACATACGTCAAAAGATAATTGTTAAACTGCCTGTAGGTTACGTTAAAAATGTCAATGGTCAATGCAGACTCGTTGAGCAGTTCAGTCGCTCTGTTGACTGGCGCGTTCTGATAGGCAGAAGTCCTCGCTTTTGGAGCATAAAAAAGGGTAAGGGACCTTCCACGAGTATACTTGTCTGGGACATATAAGTTAATTTCTTTCAAAATAGATGGATTATGTATAGTTCCAAAGATTATCTTAAAAAAATGTTTTCCTAAAAATATTTTTCGGCGGGCTTCTAATGTATTAAGATCAAGCATTCCTGCTAAGAATAAGGATAGATACAGGAAAGGGTAGTACATATATTCCCTCATATATAGGTAACACATGAATCTCTTTTGTACTTTTTCTATTTCGAAAATATGGTTTTGCTCAGAAGGGGCCCAAATAATGGAGCTATATTCCAAGATACTGCGAACAAGTGCTTCATACGTTCTTCGGATTGCGATTCCATTGGTAAATGATCCTGAATTACGAAGAACAAACAAAAATATAATTTGGTTTCCATTATACTTTATTATTACTTTATCCAACCGTTTTCAGTTCATCTGAACCTTCATCAGGGGTGAATAAAAATATATTAAATGAATGAACAGGGAACTGATGAAGGTTCAGGATGAACCGAAACCGGTTGGATAAAGAAATAATAAAGTGGAATTGAAACACAGTTGTAATATTGTGTTTATTATATATAAGTGTTTGCTACATGTGAAAATCGAACGTTATTAATACCGTAGCGTTTGCGTGGTTGAATTTAAGAATCCGGCTTCGAACCCATGTCTGACGCCGCGCCTTACCTGTCGCATCATATTATAAACATCCGTGTACGTGGATTTTCAGACAAAGCTAACTAACTAACCATCACGCAGAGAGGACGGACCGCCAAACATACTCCTTGCCTCGTTCACAGTCATGCATCGTCTCATATATGCTCTTCTATTATTCTGACTCTTAACATGGCCCGGCTCAAGTATCTGATTCACTTGATCGTGCCATGTCTTCCTCGGGCGTCCCCGACTTCTTCTATCATTCACATTTGCGACATATATTCTTCTTACACTTTCTTCGTCCCTTGACTCTACATGCCCAAACCATCTGAGGGTCCTTGCTTACATTCTTTGCGGATATCCACATTAATCACACGATCATACATGGTTTTACCACACACACGCCACAGGGATCTGATTTCAACAGCATTCAGTTTACTTTCATCCTTCCTCTGCCAGTTCCAAGCCTCACTGCCGTACATAAGGGTAGGTACCAGGACTACATTTTCAACTGCTAGCTTCGCTTCATTTGACAGTTTTTTATTAGCGCCAACGGCTTTCAGTCCTCCATTAATGGAGTTACTGGCATTTACCCTTCTTTCAATATCTCTATCAGCCTTCCCATCTCTCGTAAAAAAATACCCTGATACACAAACCTATCCACCTGCTCCATGTATGCATCATTCACAACTAACGATAACGTTCATCTTGTTAGTAAAATTAATAATACTATTAATTATATTTCATAAAGGAATTCTTTCGACCATTCCAAACAACAGTAACATTTTTATGAAACACGCTAAACCTGCAAACATATCTGTAGAACTAAAAACATATACCTATCGTCTATTTACTATTGTGAGTCTATTTTACCACCGAATCGCCCGGGGCTACCATCTATTATATAAACCCGGCTAAGCAATTAATAAATATTCTTCCTTGCTCGTCTGATGGACGTCCAAATTACACACACCGTCAAAACGACTAACGACTTCAAAAATTGACCGCCGTATTTTCTTAGAAGTAATGCTGAGGACTTGAACTTTGGTATGATGACTACACTGAATGAAAGCCCGATAGAAGTGAGCTATGAGCGTGTGTGCTAGAAGTAACTTTAATTTTTTCTTACTTCTTGAGAAATTGATAAAAAAAATTCCAGTTGAAATCTCAAAAAGCGTTATTACAGCTTGACGAAAATAATCATAAAAAATACTAATTTGGGTTGTGGGTCTGTCTGTCTGTTGGTGATTGTAAGTCTGGTGTAATGAACTCGTATTTGTTTTGAATTCAAGAGTCATTTTCAAAATTGGAACTGATTGTATCAAGAATTCAGATAAGCCATAAAATAACTATCTATCTGATAGTATTAATACGCAAGCGTCTGTACGGTTAAAATTTAAGAACCCGACTTTGAGTATATCTCTAAAGCCTTAACAACCATATGCAAAACCATCTTCGTAAGTGAAGCTTATTACATAGCTACTGTCGTAGCGCCTCAAGGCCTTGCAGCAATGCGGGTGTTCAACTGCTAATAATATAATAATATTCCCGGGTTCATGGGGTGAGGTTTGTCTTGGAGGCGGATGACCAGGACACACTGGACCCCAGATTCCGACCCACCCCTTAAACCATTTTTTCACATTGTCATCTCATTCATTTCATTAAAATACCCGCCACACAGCATCCCCAAAGATGACATAGGCCCTGAGGGAAATTATTTTGAAGACTTCCCCCCCTGAACGGGTCACCATGTATGGGTACGTTCCCTAATCTAATATCCCGTGATTTTCACGGGTATGCGCTATTACCTAGGTACCCTATTAACTACCAAAGAGAATTCAAATTTGTACTTGTTTGAGTGTAAGTGTGGTAGGCCCTCCCCTTCTGCGTTCCCCTTCCACTTTCCTTGCCTTCCGCTAAACTATATAAAATACACACCTTTTTCTTTAACTCACACCTTTCTGAAGATATCTCATTTTAACGTTTTAAAATCTCTTTTCGTTTATCTTGAAATAATGTTTTTGGAGATAAATTATTATCTTAAACTATAAGCCATCGATGTACACGTTAACATCGAATTAGATACCAGAATCCATCATTGTAATTAGCATTTATTCAGAAGTATTACAAAAACCGAGTTCAGCGATGTCAGTTGTTAGTTTTGGAGTAATTGATTGAACACACGAGAATTTTTAAATACTAACTGACCATATACAAAATAGCTCGAAGCTAATCTTAGTCGGACCAAAACAGCTTCTCTAGAAAACGATCCTGACTTATACACACGAAAAACTAATTAATACAACCATCAAAGACAAACACGTCATAAAAATTGCACGTTTAGTATTTTTGTGAACAAAATACTAATATACTTCTTGTTAATTTTTGCCTTTATGTACTTTTAGTGTGTTATTTGTGATAATTGGACTTTGTTTACATCTTTTGTTTGTTGCTTATTTCTGTATGAAATTCTGACATAATAAGATAAAGATAAATAAATAATGACTAATAAGCAATTTGGGAGGTGGGTAGGCGCCCCGGAAACCATTTATTGGATTACCAACACCTTTGCCGTAGGTCACCCCAAGTGGTTCGCTACATTTTGTGATTTTGAGTTCGGCTTAATGAGGTGAAGTTTTTCCGGGTTTTGGCGGCGGATGCGACTACGTGGCAGGCCAAATCGTGAGACACTGGTTGAGGGAGATCTTTTGACCGGAGGCGTCTACTAATATCTACAGGAATTCCAAAAACTGAAAATCGAATTAATATCTATGAGAATCAAAGTGTTGACGAATATCTACAGCTCAAACTGTTGACTAATATCTGTGAGATCCAAAGTGTTGACGAATATCTACAGTACTGGCAGAGGTTGGATTTGCAATTATGTATAGCACATTGGAATAACGTAATATTGCGTATGCAGTTTAAAAAACTTAATTTATGTAAGTATGTATGTAAAAATCCCTGATATCGAACTATTGGACACATTTAGCTGATTAGTCCAACCTACGCTCTGTAGATATTAGTTCAACCTACGCTCTGTAGATATTAGTCAACACTCTGAAGTTCGTAGATATTAGTTCAACATATGAGCTGTAGATATTCGTCCGACATACAGGCTGTAGATATTAGTAACTGGAGTCTTTTGACCTCATCACGACTCTAGGAATACCACTTTGCACCGCAGTGGGAGGGATAGATTCATACATTCGGTCACTCCTAAACACTCTTCATTCCTACATTCCTACCCACTCTTCATACACTTTTCCTTCCCAGAACTTCCTCTCCTTTCTTACCCTAAAATGACCCTCCTCTCAGCATCCCCAAAGATGACATAGACCCTGACGGATTTTTTCCCTGTGCCTCGTTAGTGAAGATACTGTAAAAATATAAAAATATCTGCTTTTATACATTTTTCTTATTGTAGGTTTGTTGTTACAATTTGGTTGATATATAACTTAACTTATCCCAACCTTCCTCTATCCCTTCTTCCTTTTCTAACTTTTGTCAGCCTCACAATATACCCCAATCATGAATGCCATAGTCCCACTGGCTCCAAACAGTTCTAAAAACACTCGTAATTTCAATTAGAAATAACACATAATATAATGACATCTAACGAAATCACCTTGAGCTATTTTTGACAACTTCCTGATCCCATAATAATTTAAATTTATAAATTATGACCAGACGATGATAAAACTGATAACAGAATAATAATAATAATAACGTTAACGGGACGTGTCCCAAAAAAATGGTGCTATGTAATCTGATTAAAATACATTAACTAACTAACCATTACGCCGTTTCCCGCAGGGGTAGGCAGAGAGGACGGACCACCAAACAACTCGGTCTTGTCACACACCCTTTGCCTCATTCACATTCATACATCGTCTCATACACTCTGCTATTATATTGACTCTTGACATGGCCTGTTTTTTTTTACATTAGCATCATTCAGGAGGCCCTGGGGAAAACAATTTCCTTCGGGGTCTATGTCATTTTTGGGGATGCTGGGTGAGGAAAATTTTAGGGAAAGGAATGAAAATGTACGAGGGTGGGTAGGAATCTGGAGATCAGGATGTCCAGGAGTGACGGATGTATGAATTCATTCCTCCACTGCGGTACTGGAGTAATGGAGAGGTCAAAAGGTCTCCATCAAACTGTCTCTCGGTCCGGCCCGATCCGCAGTAGGTGAGCAAACACATCTGCAACCAAGTCCTAGACAAACCTCACCAATGAATCCCGGCTCCCAAAATCACCAAAAGTCGGTAGCGAACCTCTTGGGGTGACCTATGGCAGGAGTGAATCCAATAAATGGTTCCAGGTGTGGCGGTACCTATAACCGCCTCTCAAATTACAAAAAATAAGTAATTGAGAGGTCAAAAGGTCTCCCTCAAACTGTCTCTCTCGATCCGGCCTGCTACGCAGTAGGTGGGCAAACGCATTTGCCACCAAGACCTAGACAAACCTCACCCAATGAATCCCGGCTCCCAAAATCACCAAAAGTAGGTAGCGAACCACTTGAGGTGACCTATGGCAGGATTGAATCCAATAAATGGTTCCAGGTGTGGCGGTACTATTAACCGCCTCCCAAATTAAAAAAAAATGTGTTTTCATCATAAAACCATTAAAATCATACTCTTGACATGTCTCGAGTACCTATTTGATTCACTCAATCGTACCATGTGTTTCTGTGACGTCTGGACTTCCTCTTTCATTAATTTTTAAACTCCTTTTACGAAAATGGCCCTAGGGAACGTACCCATACTACGTGACACATTTAGGGGGGGGGATCTTCAAAATGTCACGCTCCATACAAATGAGCGGCGGGTTGCTTAGGATTTTGGTCACCGGGGGGGGGGGGGGGGGGTTAAAAATTGCAAAAAGTTGGTCACGTAGTATGGGTACGTTCCCCTATGTAAATCAACCAACGCGTATTTCTACCTAACATCCACCGTTCTCACATTAACAATAATCGATATTAATCTGAAATGTATTGCGTTTAAATCAATAATGGTAATTTATTTATTTATTTATTTATTTATTATGAATTAACGCCGATTAACGGCTTTTACATGGGAATTACAATAATTTGAAACAATATACATAGTTAAGAAGAAAAAAAAATAATATAACAAAAAATTAAAGAGCACATATTGAAGTGACAGTATAAAGCAAAAATAGTAAGCTATTATAAAACAAACATGAAGAAAAAGAAAACCTCATATACATGAATGTGTACAAGATATTA
The DNA here is from genome assembly GCA_917880885.1 of Limnephilus marmoratus. Lineage (NCBI taxonomy): Eukaryota > Metazoa > Arthropoda > Insecta > Trichoptera > Limnephilidae > Limnephilus > Limnephilus marmoratus. The sequence continues at coordinate 13,899,265 of OU862935.1, forward strand.
TGAATTAAAAAATTACTACGTAAAGTACGTAAGTAGTAATTAATTTAAAAATTCCAGAAATAAACATTGATAAAGAATATAAACATACAAAGTATATTAGATTATAATCTATCTGAAAAGCGCTGACAAACAGCTTTAATTAAATAATGTTTGTATGTTGATAATCTTTCAATATTTATCATATCATCAACAACATATTTGTTACCAAGTATATGCAGGCGATTTATTATGGCATATAATTCAGCATTAGATCCTGTATTATTACAATGGTAAGGTAATTTGTGACGAACTGATCTACTCGGAACATGAAAACATATTAACGAAAGAAGTTCAGGAGAGTTCAACAAGTTATTAACAATTTTAAATAAATAAAATAAATCAGAACAAATTCTTCTTTCTTTTAATGTATCAAGTCCCAGTAGTTGTAACAGGGAGAAGTAATTAATATTTTCAATTGATATTCCCAATTTAAAATTAATGTGACGTAAGAATTTATGTTGGACACGCTCAAGGGAATATTCATGTGTACTGTAATTGACGTAATAACATTTCAATGTGTATTTATTATTTCACCAACTGTCTTGCAATGTATTTTTCAAGGTTCATTCAACAAACATAACCAAATGACTGCGTTCAAACAATTATATTTTATGAACATTCTATAAGGGTACCAACACTTACAAAATTTAATATAGGAAACTACAATCTGTGATCACAAGTTAATGGCGGATGAGAACAAGAAACGAATGCTTGGATCACGATCATGAGAGAAGCGAGCATGTTAAATTCATTTTTATAAAACTAGATTTTCAGCCGAAACCGAAACCAAATTTCGATTTATACTATTTATTTATTTGCATTAATATATGCTTGTACGGGCTTTTAAAAATATAAGATACACAAACAGTAATCATGAAGTAATAATATGTGCTAAATAAATTGTAAATAACCCATGCAGATTGGTAGGCATTATTCTAACATTGATTATTATTATTATTGAGGTATGTTATTGTAACCTGCTTGTAACTATATTCCGTGGAGTTGAACGCATATACTACTTCTGAGAAAGTATTGCCAACTACATGCAGTCTAGGTACAAGCGACGATCTATTTATAATTAAATATCAGTGTATGTTTAGTTAATAGCATACACCCATACACCCATCGTTATACATGACGGAGTACCTAATGATTTTTAGTGATGTTAGGTTAAATTTTTCAAGTGAAAATTTGTTTTGCGCCGTTGAGATTTGAAAATAGATGAAACGAAAAAGCAGACACTAAAAAGAGACAATTTTAGAGGCGGGTATGGGTACCGCCACACCGGGAACCATTTATTGGATAAATAACACCTCTGCCATAGGTCACCCCAAGTGGTTCGCTACGTTTGATGACTTAGCAGGGGTGCCCGGGTTCATGGAGTGAGATATGTCTAGATCTCGGCGGCGAATGTGTATGCCCAACTAATGCGTGGCGGGCCAGATCGGGAGAGAATGGTTGAGGAAGTCCCTTTGACTTCTCCACCCGTACTCTCTCAGATCATCGCCTCGCACCGCATTGGGAGGGACGGATTAATAGGTCCGTCGCTCCTGGACACACTGATCCCCAGATTCCTACCCACCCCTTATACCTTCTTCTCCTGACATTCCCTGAAAATACCCTCCATTCAACATCCCCAAAGATGACATAGGCCCTGTAAAAAAAAAGACAAACACGTACATCTATTGGATTTAGCCTCCGAGAGAATGAGATAGAATAATCGGTCTCCTTTTTGTGCGGTGCTTTGTAGCCTCCCCACTCTTGTCTTAATTAATTTTCTGAATGTTTCACTTGTACCGCGTGTGAACTGCACACTTGCAATTTTTTTTTATACATTTTTTGGTAATTTTTGAGGGTGATTCTATTCGCATCTGCATGCCCCTGCGTGGACAGAAGACACGATGCGATGTGTTAGACTAGAGGCAGACGTGACTTCTGACCTTGACTGTAGTGCAGCTGCCAGAGGAACATTCGCGATATTTGTGTGCTAGCGAGGCGTGACCAAACGTACATATACAGCAAGGACGAAAGTACGCTACCAAAATTATTTTTTATCTTATTTTTTGTCACAATTTTACGTGCGCTGCCTTTCCAGTCATCTCTCTTTGTTTTTTGTGCAATAATAATTATTAAAAAAAAATAATTTCATATTTTCGAATAGTTTGAAGGATCCTCTCTTTAAACCTAACAACCTAACCTTACCTTAATTCTAAATTTTATTGGATAACCAACACCCCTGCCACAGGTCACCCCAAGTGGATCGTTTGACGACTTGGCAGAGGTTTGCGGTAAGTTTAAAAGCGGGTGAATCGGCGAGTGAGATTGTCATGATGACACACAATGATGATGCTCAGTAGCGACAGTAGCAGCTAAAATGACCACTCCAGCTTGAACCAATTCGGTCGACATCTTGTAAAAAACTTGAGCTCGCAGGTAGCGCCACACGCTAGCCAGTAGCGAGAACTAATTCTGACAGTTACGAAATCAGCTGTTGGTAGTCCGCCATCTTGAGCGAGTAGCAAATGAAGTTGACCACCTTTAATTTTTTTCGTAGATTGTCCACGATCTGCTAGTTTAGCTAGTAATACGATGACACTGAGCGAGTTTACTAACAGATAGTGAATTTCCCAGATAGTAGCTTGTAAACTCGCTCAATGTCAATGTAAAAAAGCCAAATGCAAACATCGAAATAAGCACTAATGTGTATATACTATGGAGGATTGGATAAGGGAACGTACCCATACTACGTGACCAACTTTTTGCAATTTTTAACCCCCCCCCCCCCCCCCCCCGGTGACCAAAATCCTAAGCAACCCGCCGCTCATTTGTATGGAGCGTGACATTTTGAAGACCCCCCCCCCCCCTAAACGTTGAGGTACGTTCCCTAACCTGCAATGCTAGTGTCAATACATTACAACTCAGTCAACATAGTTTCTAACTAGGCAGTGTCTGTTCTATGAATCTGATCATGTTGTAAAAAAAATACATTCTCTAAACTACCTGTGCATTTAAAAAATATGTTAGTTGGTACAAATTAACAATTTCAGATAATATAATTGAGAAAAGAAATAAAAGTGAAAAATAAGCACAAGGTTTTATATATTAAAAATAATAATATTACCATTTGTTATTTCGGCTACTGGCATAGTACCTAGGTCTCTCATTCAAAATTTAGGCATATTAGATTTGTCGAAAGAATTTACATATAAAAATGCAAAAATCAATCATTTTAAATACATGTAGGATTACAAAAGATTTTTTAAATATTTATATTGAGAGATCAGTAGGATTTATAGGTTCAATTAGGAATTCCACAGAGCCGAACCCTCTGATATGAAAATATCTGGAGTCGGTGAATTTTTTTCCCATTTGGTCTCTGGTAGGTTGACATGTTGTTCTTGTATTTTTTTGTATTTATTATACTTATATAGTGCAATTGCATAGCGTGGGTGACTAGATGATCATTTGGGAAGTGTGTGAAAGGGTTTAGTTTTTCCTGTGGGGAAAATTTAACCCGGACATTTAAATCTGGTGCGTAAATGATTTATTGTCTTCATTTCTTAATAACAAGTGGAGATAATGATATCCTCACTGGGATCTCCCGTGCTGAGGATTTTATTTACATATTATAATTTAATTATTAGAAATTAATATGAATTAGACATAACATATATCATGCAGTATTTTTTTTAAATAATTATAAAGTAAATAAGATAGTGCTTTTTTATAATTCAGTTCACCAGATTCGGTTTTAGTCTGTATTTGATATCAGTATATTTTCTATTTCTGATCTCCCCATATTTAGAATCCAGCTTTTTATTTGAAATTTAAATGTTATAATGTTGAGGTTTTTGAGTGAGAGTGGTATTTTATTGTAGAGTTTAATGCCATAATATAAGAAGCTTTTTTGCCCAAATGTTGTGTTAGTAGTTACTTGTTGGATATGTTTTTGACCATGAGATCTAGTGTTTCTAATGTACGTGTTAGTAGTTATTTCTTGGGTTTTGTACCTATGAATGTAAATGAGTATAGTTTTAGAATATAGTTGCTTAATTGACACGATGTTAAGATTAGTGAAGATTTCGTCAGTGCTAGTTATATGATGTGTGGTTTCGCATTTTCTCTGCATATTCCTGCGGCGACACGGTGTGATTGTTAGTTATTAAATTAACGGGTTTTGAACACGAAGGCGGTTTCTATTGGAGTTTTTTTTCTCCACGCGATTAGTTGAAGAGGTAGTTACTTTTGCGCAGTGCCAATTCGTAATTTCGGCTGACGATATAAAATCCTCTACCAATAACTAACTATAGATATGATTTTAGCATTAGTGTTAAAAAGTCAACCAGGGCCTCCTAAAATCAAAACAATTTGAATTTATTATTTATATCTTTATTTCAGTTATCAACTTTTATAAGATAACCAACGACTAAAAAAAAATTACACTACGTTAATAACATAATTCTACTGGTGAGAGTTCCGTTACAAAGATATTGCAGACAAAAAATATTTTGAGCAGTTTTTAAGACGCCAGAACTCATTATTACTTCAAAAACTTTTAACTACTCTTTTTAGATCTTTATTTGTTAGATCTCCGCGATAATCCGCGGTCCGTTTGATAGATTCTCCCATCTTAACAGACGGACTGCAATCTTTAGAGCACAGGCGTCAGGTGGGAATGCTGTCCTTGTTCTACCGGTATTACAATGGAAGATGCTCCGAGGAACTAGCGTCATTGATCCCCTCGGCACCGGTGCATAGTCGGGAAACACGCCAAACATTTGTGCACGGTAAACATTAATCACATGAGAACGGGTCTTTTCTATGACTCGTTCTTGAGTTGAACGGCTCGGCTGTGGAACGATTTGCCGGCCTCTGTGTTTCTTCCCTCCTACAACATGGGTCTCTTCAAGACCCGTGTCCACTCCTTCCTTTCCTCAAAAAGACCCTCCACACAGCATCTTCAAAGATGACATAGGCCCTGAGGGAAGTTATTTTGTTAATGTTAAAAAAAGTGTGGAGTTAATGTTAAAAAAAAACACATTCCATACAAAAAACAGAGTGTGCTATTCACACCGGTAGAAGTTAAACCTTCAGAAAACTAAAGTAGATAAGAGTGAGGAGGCTGCGAAGCACTGCACAAAGATGAGTCCGATTATACTATCTCATTCTCTCGCTGGCTAAATCCTATAGATGTATGTTGTGCCTCTTTTTAATGTTGCTATATTTGTTTCATCGTGTTTCAAATCACAACGGTGCTAAAGAAGTTTTAACAATATGATCAGTTTACATGCTGCCAGAGCTCTCCGTCCTTACTACAGCATATAAACCGCCCTGCCGCTGAGAGTTCCGTTGCAATGACATTCTAGGCGACAATAAGCTCTGCAAACTTCGTGAAGCCAGAGCTCACAATTTTTACTACAACGTATAAATTGTCCCGTACAAGAGCTCCGCTGTTACTTCATTACGTTAATTTGTTTATGTAAATAACTATTCCCAATAGTCTGGAGCCGGTAGAACTATAGCATCCCCAAATTTTGTTTGTTGTGAGGTTGAAGGGAGTGGATAAGGGAAGGAAATGGGGTAGAGAATGGTGGGGGAAGTTCTTGACTATTCAGATCTGGTCACCAAACACAGCGAAAGCCATTTCAAGTAACGTTAATATTCTGAATGCTGGTCTGTCTTTCACAACGGTGATACTGAGAGTGTCTTCTAGTTCCGCCAAATAATGAAGGATTCACGCAAAATTTGCTTTCGAAGGTCACTCAACAAAATGCGTCAAAACTAAATTACACAGGCTAATCGAAATAAATCGTTTTAACAATAATGGAACTAATTTGTTTCGCGCAAAGCGGGTGTCGATTAGTCGCCATTTTCAGCTGTTTTTGGAGGAATCTAAAAATCGACAAATTGAAGGTCGATTCGTTGCCATTTTAGCAACAAAATAAATCAACGAAATTGGTTGAAGATTGCGCACCCTTCTTTTCTGCGCCCTGGTACATATGTTAATAAGAAAATTTAATACAAAGAGTGTGCTTTTATTGGGGTTTATTAACGGGGTATACCATTACTTGCTTGCACCTTATTGCACATGTCCGTAAAGATCAAATTAGATAAACCTCAATTATTATAGTCAAAACACTAACAATTTATTACCACCTTTTTTATTGCACAGTATCTCTAACGTCAATCCGTTACATATTAATAAAGCATGATAAACTTTAATTAAATTAATGCATATCGAATCCTTTGACCCAGACAGTCGATAAAATTGTTTATCTTTTCAAGAACTTGTTATAACGGTATTTCAATGCAATATGCTCCGAGGAACTGTGTCCTTCAGCACCGGTGCAAGTCGGATAACACGCCAAACGCGCGCCCAACGTTTTACAATTGATATTTGTCACAAGAGAACGGATCGTTTCTATGACTCGTTCTTGAATTCAACGGCTCGGCTATGGAACGTTTTGCTGGCCTCCGTGTTTCCTCCCACCTACAACACGGGTCTCTTAGAGACACTCAGGTTCACACCTTTCATTCCTCAAATAGACCCTCCACACAGCGTCCCCAAAGATGACATAGGTCCTGAGGGAAATTATTTTACTTTGAAATAGTTAATGTAAAAAAATATATATGTATATATATGTGATTAATTTCACCAGATATAACGAAAATATTTATAACTTTGAAGTACCAAATGTACAACAAATATATGCCAAAAATATATTATTGAAGTTCTTCAAAAATAATGAATCCTCTACTAGACCGTGTATGCATAACACTAGATCGAATAAAAATGATATAAAAAATATTCCAAGTTATAAAACCACATTTGGACAAAGAAACTATACATACTTTGCAACAAAACTCCATAACATCCTTCCCCAAGACATAAAACTAATAAAAAATTCAATTGAATACAAATCAAGAATAAAAATATGGCTTAAAGAGGTCAATGAGAAAACCCTAGCGAAGACGCTAAAAACGACATAGAAGACAAATGAACTATATTTAAATAACTTTAGTCCGCCTCGGCACAGGACCCCCTAATGAGGAGGACTAAGAAATTCAATATTTTATACTTAATTTCACATTACATTTTGTCTGTAAATTTTTTTCTATATAGTCGCTATAATTAAAAAAAAGAAATTGCTTAGTCTAGCACCCAGACACTCCAACAATGCACTTTTAGGGCTTCGAGTGATAAAAATTTCATCACATTATTATTTTTACACTTTTTTAATTTTTTATATTTGTGGCAGCCCTGTTTCAAGTCCCTCTCGCCTCTCGGTCCTTCCGTGAACGTTCTCGGTAGTTCGGCACTCATTTCAAGGGCGTCTGCCAATCAAAAGTCTAGGATAATAATTATCTCTACAATCATCATCACACACAGACACACACACAAACCCCAACTCACAGTCATTATAATATATCATTATATACAGACACACCAATACTTTCATAACATAGCCGGTAACACGTGTATTATTAAATATAACTAGGTATATAGGTTCATTAAATAATATACTAATATAACACGTGCAGACCCGTGAATAATCATGAGATACCAAATAAAAAATGTATTCTTTAAAATGCAAGTAAATAGTTAAAATTTTGAAAAATACCCACCGCCGAGAATCGAACCCCCTATCAACTGTTTGAGAGGCAACTATGTTGATCTTTATACCATTCACACTATTGGATGAACGGCGACATAATCTATATCTATACATACAAATGAATCCCTGTTTCCCTTTGTCACGCCATAACTTCAGAACGAATTTACCTATTTCATTAATATATTTTTTTTAAGTTTTCTAATACTTTGTAGAAGGTTCTTACGGGAAGAAAAATTAAGAAAATTGCGAAAAAATTGGATAATTTCAGAAAACTTAACGACTATTTTAACTTCGCACGTTTGACAGTTCGCGCGTTTGATGAAATTGAATTTAAGAGGCAGCTGTTTTTTTTTGTAACAAAAGAATTTTCCATGGATTTTTAAAATTACACATATTTTAAATAGGTATCTACGTCAGGTACCAAATTTGATTGATTGTTCTTATAATATTATTCAAAAATGAATATTTATAATAAGTATTTTAAAAATGGGGAGGGGAGGTGATGGAGGGGGGGGGGGAGTGGTAACTTCCCCGATACCATGCGAGCGAAGCCGCGGGAAACAAGATGGCGTCTTGTATTATTTTTTGACGTATCTTTGTTTAAAATAGTAAAAGCTCTCAAACTGTGAACTCTAGCGCTGTGAAATTTGTACAGCCTTTTCTAGCTTGAATTTCTAGTGCAATGCATCATTTTCAGCTCGTTGCGTCGTTTTCATCATGAGCTACGGAACATTTCAAAACTTTAAATTTTAACAACATAAAAATTCTAGGTAGCCGAACATTTTTTTATTTAATTCAGTAGTTTATATTTACAATACACAATGACTTGTTAAAACTAATTAACCTAAGAGCGTTTAACCAGCCAGCGGACAAAAATCCACATTTCGTCGAAAGTTGTTCTTACGATCGTGCAGGGCGGTTACAATGCGAAAGATAATTGTACTCCGTACCAGCTTTTTTAAATTATAACTCAATATCGAATTTATTTCAATCCAAATTAGCTTTAATTTATAGATACAATAATGAAATAATTTTACTTTGTATAAACCACTTATTTGATGTGCAAATCCGACCGGTTTCGGAACAAACGTTCCTTCGTCAGGGAAAGCTTATACTAATTTGACAGTTTCGAACAATGTTTTATTATGGTAGGGGTGGAGCTGTTGCTAGATAATAATGTAGATTGGGTAGGTAGGTATTAGTGTAGAGTGGGTGGGTAGGGGAACAAATCCATGATTGGGCTATATGACAATATTTTTTGTTTGTTGATAATAGATTCATTATTTTTAAGGGATTTTTTAATTTCCAAGGCTTCTAAGTTATCTAAACGTTTTCCTTTATGATTAATATGAAGAATATTATAATAAAAATAATGAATCTATTATCAACAAACAAAAAATATTGTCATATAGCCCAATCATGGATTTGTTCCCCTACCCACCCACTCTACACTAATACCTACCTACCCAATCTACATTATTATCTAGCAACAGCTCCACCCCTACCATAATAAAACATTGTTCGAAACTGTCAAATTAGTATAAGCTTTCCCTGACGAAGGAACGTTTGTTCCGAAACCGGTCGGATTTGCACATCAAATAAGTGGTTTATACAAAGTAAAATTATTTCATTATTCTATAATGGATAACCACAAAGTAATAGCTACATTCAAAAATATTTAATTTATACCTTCATCCAAAAATGCTGAAAGGCGTGATGATAAAACTATTAAAATAATGTACTTTTTGTAATTATTTTTTGATTATAAGTATTTATTATTTTTCAATAATGTCTAAATTTAATAAGAATGTAAAAAAAATCTGAAATATATTAGTTTGTAAGTGCGCAAATAAATACACAAATGGACCAATTTTCGTCAAGAAACACATGGACGTACATATTTTTTAATGATTTTATTGAAACTAAAATTAAAATTCTAAAACATGCGTTTGCTAGATAATGTATTGATTTATTTTACTGCATGATTATATTATTTGAAATGGGTGTGGTATAATACAAAATCTTTTTTGAAAATTTAACAAATCTGCCAATGACCTGTGGAATAACCTTATTATACCAAAAATTAAAAAAAAAATTCTCAAAATTTATTACTTGCGTATGCTAGATGAAAGAACAATCTTTCGAAATCCATTTATAATTTTTTGTGGAAAAGAGTCAATACGTCTAAAATCTGATTTGAAAATGACATATTTCTAGTTTTCTCTGGTAATGCCCTCTTAAGTATGTAGACTGTAGACAGAGAGAAGGACTGCCACAAAACTCTGTCTATATCATACTCCTTTCTTAGTTCCACTTCAAGTATATAATATATAAATTACTTTCTTTTGGTTTTTTTTTTAAATTTTATTTAAATCTTTAGCAATTATCTCGCAAAACACAAAATTGAACAGTAGCAGTTCGCCAGCCAGTATTACTGTAGCATTGACCTTCGTTCAAACTCTCATGAGCACGACTGTACATTGTGTAGGTATATGTTTTATATGGCTTTTATATGTTTACATGTATAAAATCGTCTATCATTTCGTACGGTTACGTCAGCAGTGACGGCCGGCTAATGTTTAAATAATCGGCCCGAGATCTCGGAATTCGGCTGCGATGACCACGGGTTGATGTTGTACCATATTCAACAAAGTACCTACTTATCTAAATAATTCATCTAGTAGATTCTGCCGCTGAGAGCTCAGTTGTACAATGTTCAACAAAGTACCTACTTGCATAAATAATATGTCTAGTAGATTCTGCCGTTGAGAGCTCAGTTGTACAATGTTCAACAAAGTGCCTAAGTGCCTAAATAATATGTCTAGTAGATTCTGCCGCTGAGAGCTCAGTTGTACAATGTTCAACAAAGTACCTACTTGCATAAATAATATGTCTAGTAGATTCTGCCGTTGAGAGCTCAGTTGTACAATGTTCAACAAAGTGCCTAAGTGCCTAAATAATATGTCTAGTAGATTCTGCCGCTGAGAGCTCAGTTGTACAATGTTCAACAAAGTACCTACTTGCATAAATAATATGTCTAGTAGATTCTGCCGCTGAGAGCTCAGTTGTACAATGTTCAACAAAGTACCTACTTGCATAAATAATATGTCTAGTATATTCTGCCGCTGAGAGCTCAGTTGTAAAATTTATTTATTTTTCATACGCAAGTGCGCCCCATTGCTGAATTTGGCAGCCACCTCTGGTCTGGAGCCCCAAAATACTTGGAAAAAAAACAGAGTGCAATTCATACGCGGTAGAAGTGAAACCTTCAGAAAAAGAAAGTACCTAGAGAAGAGTGGGGAGACTACGAAGCACCGCACAAAGAGTAGACCGATTGTACTGTCTCATTCTCTCGCAGGATAAATCCTTTAGATGTATGTATTTGTCATTTTTTGTGTCACTACTTTTCGTTTCATCGAGTTTCAACAACGATGCTAAAGAAGTGTTCACTTTGAAAACCCTTCACTCTGTGCAGAAACGGGCAGTCCGTTTGAAAGATAATGTTTCTTTAAATGCTGTTTAAGACAATACCCGCGAGATTTATGCTTTATTTTAAACAAGTCGTGTTTTGTTAAACATTTTCACAATTTTCGCATAGATTTTGTCGCTTTAAATACTAGCGCGCTCCTCTAACATTCGTAATTTCATATCGCTCCATCTTCTTCTTTTTGAGCCCGGTTGCGGCGCCAACCAGTGATTCCTAACATTTGGAATAAAAAATTTAAATGCAATTTTGACATATTTGATATTTTTTTTACACTAAAATTTAAAGCGAAATTGAGTTCATGGTACGTGAATAATTTCACGCAGTAATAACTAACGCACAGACAACCAAAATTAATATGTTTGATGATGAAGTTTTTCTATAAGCATAATTTTGTTTTGATTTTTTGGGCCTTTATCGCTCTTCCAACGAGTTCTGATTATTTATTTGGTGGCGTGACCAGTCGTCTTTATAAGCGGCGGGACCAAATACAAAATAATCACATATTATCCAAAGATTATACTTCTAATACAATTATGATCCAAGAAATACTCAAATTTCCTAACACGCAACTACCATCAGTCACGGAGCCACGATTCCGCGGATAACCCTACTTCAAACATTCAAAATTATGTTATCAGTTCAGTTCAGTTTCAGTGCCGGCAACCCGGGCGTTTATTTAGTTTCATGGTTATTTACATTGTTTTCTTTTCTTTTACCCGCCTCACTAGACAAAGTCTGTTCCGAGGCGAGTAAATCACATATTATGTTTGTTTCAAAAGAAATGTGTGTATTTAAACAAATATATATATGTATGTAAAATGATAAAAAAGATAAATTATATGTTGGTAAATTAAATATTTACATACATACTTTGTTTTTTAGATAAAAGTAAATTAAAATTTTGTGACAGTTGAATATAGCGGTTACATAATAGAAGTAATAATTAATAATTAATCATAATAATTAATATTGCAAAATTGCAGTTTCTCGTATTTGTTTTATTTGAATATTATATAATTTCGTGAGAACTTATATGAAATGTTATTTATTTAGAATATTTTGAATGTCTGTTCTTTCCTTTTCATTCAACCATATTACAAATCTTTTGAAAAGCCAATTCAAGTTATTTGGGGTGATGTAAGTTTTTGTTTGTGTTAGGAAGGTATTGAAAATGTGTGGTGCTAGGTAAGATTCGTGTTTTTTTGCAAAAGTTGATTTGATATGGGGAACTTGAAAGTGCTTATTAATTTTTGCTCTTGTGTTTTGCGAGTGAGGTATGTAGAGATGTGAAGTTTTGATACAGTTTTTGTAAATGATCTTCCTTATGAATTTGTTTTTGATCATTATCTGTTCCGTCGGATGTTGGTAAGGTTTATAAAACATAATTCTAATTATTGTTTTGTGATTTATTTTAAGAGAATTGAGGTAAGTATCTGCTGCTCCTCCCCAAACTGAAATTCCATATGTTAAAATACTTTGACAGAGTGCGAAATATATATTTTTTAGTTGATTTAATGACATGATGTTTCGTATTGTTTTGAAGATGTATGATAATTTTCGTATTTTTTTTGATAATATATTAATATGGAGATCCCATTTTAGTTTATGGTCAACAGTTAAACCTAGATATTTAATATTGTCGTATCACTTCGTATTTTAATTGCGCAAACATAAGGCTGCGCAACCTTTTTCATACAAATCTTAAATTTGTATTTGAGGCCGAAATAACCAACCAAACGGATTTAAAAAATCTAAAGTATAGCAATTATGTAGTACCTACGGATATGTGCTACGTTATTTATTTGTGATTTAATTTATTATTATTTTTTTTACATGAATACCGCACAAGAGTCCTAACTGCTCCCGTCTGGAGCCAGTGGGACTATGGCATCCCCAATTGGGGTATGTTGTGAGGCTGAAGATAGTGGGAAGGGGAAGGAGATAGGGAAGAGGAAGGTGGGGAAGTACCTGGCTATTAAGATCTGGTCACCAAACATGGCTAAAGCCATTTCAAGCAACGTTTCAATTCTGAATGGTGGTCTTACACCAGGGCGATACTGAGAGTATCTTCCACTCTGGAACGTGTCCCAAATATACTATATATTATTTTAAATGAATAAATTATGAAATTACACAAATTAATCAAACAAAATTTATTTACCACGCCGGGATTCGATCCCGCGACCTTCGGAGTACTAGTCAAGAGCCTTACCACTGGACTATGCCGGCCTTTAAAAGTTTTTCTTTTTGAGTCAATTTTGGCAATTATTTGCGAGTTAATGATTTATTGAGTAAATGGTGGCCTGGTTTTGTTTGTTAAACAAATCTACAATTTATTTCGAGATTAATGATTTTTTTTTCACTTCCCCTACATCCATCTCCCTCTTCTACCCCTTAAATTAGAATTTTGATACTTCTTGATGTAATTTAGCATATTTGACATTCAAAATAAGAGGAAATATAACGTCTCCATCTGATTTCGAAAAATCTTGCGTAAAAGCCCGGCAACGCCGGGGTATCCGAGATGAAATTTCGCACACCACCCCATCACCTTTCCCCCCTTAAAGCGGAATAAAGCACGGGAATAAATATGTCAGTTTTTTGTCATTATTTATTGATTATTATTTTTAATTGTAAAACTAACGTTTTTAAGACAAGATTTTTTATGCATAGCACAAAGGGTAACAATTATTATAAGCAATAATTATCAGCCTGAAACACTCATCCACATTGAAAAATCTTCCGAGAAAAGATACATGACGCCAACGGGACTTGAACCCGTGTCCTCTCGATTGCCGGTCGAATGCTCTGACCACTGAGCTATGGCGGCTTATCTCGTACCCGCCAAATGATTCAATATATGCTAGTGTTTCATTCAACAATTATCGCTTATTATATTTTTTCCACCTGAAAACAACCAACTTTATTTTTGCGAGAGAAACATTGTTAGTGTTAAATCCCTCGCTAGGTGGCGTCGAGACAAATTATGTCTTCATTTATTGGGGAAATACTGAAACTTGTCAAATATTAATTATTATTTTTAATTGTAAAACTAACGTTTTTAAGACAAGATTTTTTTATTTTTTTATTTTTTTTTTTTTTTTTTTATTTTTTTTTTTTTTAAATAAAGTTGGTTGTTTTCAGGTGGAAAAAATATAATAAGCGATAATTGTTGAATGAAACACTAGCATATATATATTCAAAATTAAACTGCCTAACATATTTTTCCATAGCACTACATATTTTATTACAAATATTCGCCTGCGGCGTTTGTTTTCTCTCTCTTTGCGTGTTAACCACAGGCATACCGCTCATAGCTCTTCTATAAATATTCCAGCTTTCTAGTCTGACATATTCATGTATAGTAGCATTTCGTTCTTGTATGATGAAATAAAATAAAAAATGTCCAAAGAAGTTAATGTCTATATAATTGATGTTGTTCTTTCGGTTTCCAACATCCCTGACCTTAACCCTGTACACTGTAACCAAGTTTACCTGACTGACAACAAACGATCATCCACGGTTATAATTAAGATAATTATTTAAAACTTATACCAATAAAAATATTGTTGCTATACCATCCACCACTGAACAGGTATAAACATTAGAAACCAATGTCGCCAATGATTTAACACCTACCTTTTGAACATCGCCCCCCCCCCCCCCCCCATTTTTTAGAAATGAAATTTTCATAATGTTATGAATCACAGTATTCTGGGTCAAAATTTGACAGACTTTTGGATCACGAAACACGTCTACATAGTGATTTTCTTTATTTTATATCTCGCACCGGAATAATAGTCGTAGATTTCATATCGCATTGTTGAATTTATTTATGAACAATACCTTGAATAACCTCGAAAAACACGTGCGTAGTAAATGCTAAAAAATTGTAATTACGCGAACACCAAGTACAAGCACCGACCGTCTCGAAACGGCACTCAAAATCTTTGAAAAAATATATTTTAGAAGTTTAACATTTTTCAGTACCTAATCAAAGAAAACGGTTCAAAACAGCCGAATAGTCAAGTGCCAATAAAAAAATGTAAAAAAACTATCTCATACAAGTTAACACCGAGTTTGTATGTCATCATCATCACTCTTGGCTCTACAACTCCTGGTGGGTCTTGGCCTCCTCAAGAGTCTTCCTCCACTCATCACGGTTTTGTGCCAGCTTTCTCCAGTTTACAATCTCCAAGGTGGATATATATCTTTGAGGACGTTGTCGCTCCATCTTAAACTTGGTCGTCCCAGACTCCTTCGCCCTGTCGGTCTTGAGTTCAACAGGGACTTTGGTGCTTGATGCTTGGTCATTCTCTCTACATGACCGAGACATCGAAGTCTTCCCAGTATTATAAATTTTGTGACGTTTAGATCCTTAAACAGAGCTTACATGTAAAGAATATATATTATAAGTTTCCAATATTCTATAACATACAGGTGTTAAGGGACGTACTTAACTTACTTTAACCAGTGATTCCTGACATTATTTGGAGTAAAAAATGTAAATGAAATTTTGGTCTCCCGTGACTTTTTTTTAACTTTTTTTTTTTTCAAAATTTTTTTCTTCAAAATCAAACAAAAAAAAAAATTTCTTCCACATGTCGTCACTGGTCACTCAGCCGGGTGTCCGACGAACCCCTTACCCCGCCTCCAACTGTTCAACAATTACCATTTTTTTATGGTTTTGTAGAAAAAACATGAAAAATGTCACCGGAGACCAAAATTTCATTTACATTTTTTACTCCAAATAATGTCAGGAATCACTGGTTAAAGTAAGTTAAGTACGTCCCTTAACACCCTGTATAACTTTGAAAAAATTAATAACAATCGTAGATATGTCAGAAACGCAATGTGCAAAATTTGGTTCCAAGACGGTTGGATCTCCCGACAGTTTTCCCCCCGGCATACTTATAGTATACAATATGCTGTCGGTTTAGAGAAAATACGGTATACCTAAAACAAAATATAACTAAGGGTAAGTACTTGAAGGGGTGTACAGAGTGGACCTGCCGCCGAATATCAAAACATATTAATTAAAACTTGTCTGTATACGAGTAGGTACTATGTAAGTAAAAAAAACGACACTGTAAACAAATATCAACTCAACTTAAAGGTATCTTTGAAGTCAATTTTAGGTTTTAAATTGGTAAATAACGCACGAAAAAATATAATTTTATCATGATTATAATGTCGGGGTCACCACAAACTTTGGCGATAACGCCTAAAAACAATATACACGACATAACAAATTTGTCTTTTGGACTGTCTTAAAGATTTTTTATAAATAAATAACAAAAGGGGTAGTTAGGTTAAGTTAAAAATTTATTATTATTATTATTATCATGGTAGTTAGGAGTAATCTGGAGACGCAAAGATAAGGCAACCAACCCTTCTCGCAATTAACAAAGGCTTCTTACCTTGTTTCACCATGGATTGCTTCACCGACATTCCTCCTCTTCTAAAAATACAAAGGCGGTACGTTGAAATTTCTTAGTTATTGTAAATATTTATAATTTATAAAAAAAATTGCTCCCCCTATTCAGAATAAACTGTACGTGAACTAATATGGAAAATAATTATGAATTAAAAACTAGAAATCTTTTGTCTTAAGCACCAAAAAGTTAAGAACGGTGAGTGCTGGCATCTTGAAATTAGCACAGCTTATTCTGTCTGGAATTTATGTGTCAATGCAATGATTTTAAGCTCGCCATGTCATTTCCATCATCAGCCATAGAGCTTGGAAAAGTTGAAATAAACGTTTTAAAAGCTTTGGAAAGTTAATGCAATCAATCTGTAAAAACATACTTTTTTTACTACAATATCTCCATTTTTTATTGAAGTGAAAATTTTAGCGCCGTTGTGATTTGAAACTCGATGAAACGAAAAATAGCGACACTAAAAAGAGACAAACACATATATACATGTACCTATAAGATTTAGCCTGCGAGAGGATGAGATAGTACAATCGATCTTCTCTTTGTGCGGTGTTTCGTAGCCTCCCCACTCTTGTCTACTTTAGTTTTCTGAAGGTTTCACTTCTACCGCGTGTGAATTGCACGCTCTGTATTTTTGTGTGGTGAAACAGTATCGACTTGCCATCACGGTTCAGTAGTAGAAGCAGCATATTTTTGCCAGCTAGTAGCCAATTCCAGAAACAGCACGATCTAGTAATGCAATCTGTCGGGCCGGCTAGTATTCAATTTCAGAGAAATTCGTATAAGTGTGTGAGTCCAAAAGTTGATAGCATACATTGTCATCGATAACGAGTCTATCTGCCGAGTTTCATCTCGAAGAACCTCTCGTCTTAAGCGCCTTATTCATTTAGGCCACTCTCCTCTTATCAAATTTATATTTGTCAATCTTATATTTCAAATTTTAGAATTTTAACAATAATCTTCGACTAATTTTTTCCATATTAAGTATATGCAACTACCTTTTTTATTGGAAACAATCGCTCTAAGAACTGGTTTGTATCCTAGATAGCGTCTCGGATAAATATATCCGAATTTATTCTTATATGGAACACATATTGCCCTTTTTGTAAAAGTCTAAATTAATATTCAATTTTTATTTAGAACAACTCTCTTTTATACTTGCAATTTATTTTAAGAAATTATTTTATTATCCGCCCTTGTAAAATGCAAAGTTCCTGTTGCCTATCTGCCAGGAGATCAAATCTTGTATGGTGGTCTTAGAAAATAGAGATTACAAACGGTGCCCTAATGCGTTCCTAGTATCTGTGACCGTTTAGGCCTCAAAGATTTAGGGGCGATTTACCAAGAAATTCAACAAATCTACTTGGAGAATATACGCACAGTTCGATTTGCATATCTTAGTGAGTGTGTTGTTAGTTTGGGGTGGTTTTGTAATCCTAATTGCAAAGATGTTCTTAGAATTGCAAAGATAAAAGAAGAATAAGTTAACTTGTGGTTCAGGATCACCTTAAGATGGGTACAGCAAGGTTCTGTTTTGGTACCTGTTTTATTTTGATTTCTTGCAATTGCCAGATCTTTTGCTTCAAGAATTATGCTATCCTATTTTGGATAAGATCTCAACACTAAACTAACTAACCATCACGCCGTTTCCCGAGTACTGGTACCTACCCTGATGTACGGCAGTGAGGCATGGAACTAGCAGAGAAAGGATGAAAGTAAACTGAATGCTGTTGAAATGAGATCCCTGAGGCGGATGCGTGATAAACCATGAATGATCGTGTGAGAAATGTGGATATACGCAAAGAATGTAAGGCTGATGGAAGCATAATGAGTAAGATTAAGAAAAGAACCCTCAGAGCGAATGAAATAAAAAAAATAGTGTGAGAAGAATATATGACGCAAATGTCAATGGAAGAAGAAGTCGGAGACGCCCGAGGAAGACGTGGCACGATCAAGTGAATCAGATACTTGAGTCGGGCCATGTCAAAAGTCAGAAAAATAGAAGAGTATGTATGAGACGATGTATGAATGTGAGTGAGGCAAAGAGTGTGTGCCGAGACCGAGTTGTTTGGCAGTCCGTCCTCTCTGCCTACCCCTGCGGGGAAACGGCGTGATGGTTAGATAGTTAGTTAGTTATTAAAATCTAGTGAGGAAATGTAGTGTAATGAACAAATAATAAATTGAAAACACTAATTTAATTTTCATTCCTATGTTTTAAACTTCTATAATATAATACAGAGCTTTTGAGGCGATTTTTCGCAAAAACAGCGCTATATAAGTTGTCCAAATTTATTATTATTATAATATCGTTGACATCATAGTGCACTCTGCAAATCCTATTTTGACCAATTTCACCACTTCACTTATGTAATTCATGGCTTTCAAACTTTCGTGTCATAACTCATACAAACAAAGGGCTAAAATCGCCCCAGGAACTTTAATTTTAAAACTATCATTTTCTATAGGGCCTTTCAAAGGGATGTTATTAATGAAACAATTTAGCGAAGGGCGGTTTGGGAAACCAACCCTTGGCAAGGGGAATAAATCAAAGATTGGGGCTGCATGATAAGTTAAACTCCTTGACCGTATAGGATCTTGCATAATTGGTAATTTATGTCCGGGAGTGGTGAGGTGACTGCGTAATTAGTGAATGTCAAGGATTCGATTCCTAAGTAACTCATCATGGCGTTTTTGTTAGATACCTTTATTTGTATCCTGAGGATGTGAATTCTATTCCCAACGGAAGTAAAAAAGAAAAACAACCTCAGATTTTCGTGCTAAAAGTGTATTTTAAAGTTTTCAGTTATTTGTAGTGTTGATTGTATAAAGAGAGTATACATTTTAATATAAAATCAGTTAGGAAAAGCAGTTTTTTAATGTATTTTACAATTGAAAATATGGCATTCTGCATTTAAAGCATTATAGCTGATGATGGAAAAGACATATCAAGCTAAAAATAGTTGCATTTATCCATAAACTACCGACAGTAATAGCTGTGAAAATTTCATAACGCCGAAGCTCCCCGTTTTAGAGTTATCGCTTCTTCAGTAATAGAATTGTGGGAATACAATGTAAATTTTCAAACTTTATAGATCGTGATGGGAATGACGTAGCAAGCTGAAAATAGTTGCATTGACTCATTAACTCCCGACAGATAGAGTTGTGCTAATTTCACAACTCCAGAGCTCACTGTTCTAGATGTTTTGCTGCTTCTAAAAACAGAGTTCCACGTTACAGCAAAGATGATATTCATAGAGCTCATGCATAGATATAATTACTTATTGGTAATTTATTTTGTGACAGTGTGACAGATGTTTCGCCTTCTAAACCCTGCATTATAAGACTAATATACCGATGTTAAATATAGTAATAGTAGAGTCTTTATAATAAGTTCAGACCCTACAATCAAGTAATTAGTTTACGTAGCAGCACATTGAATCAATTAAAAAATCTATGGAATTTAAGAAAACCCAGCTGATTTGTTAAAATTTTGGACTAAATTACATTGAAAAGTTTAGAGTGGAAAGGGGGTTGTGATTGCGGTCTTATTTATCGCGGAACAGAACCCCGTTTGCGGAAGTTTGTGGAACCAAGGCGATGCAAATTGTGGAAACGTAATAGTGATAATTAATGTTCCAACGAATGTTACTGACACACTTGTAATTTTGTGGATTCGTTGAGGCAAAGGCGTTTGCTTGGTTTGGGGGCATTTTTTGTCGAATTAGGGCTGTGGAATTCATTATAATAGTCTGGAATTCAATATAATTTTATGGAACCGATTGTATTATTATTATTGTAGAATTCGTTATATTATTCTGGAATTTGTTGTGTTCGTATATTATTGTGGAATTTTTAATAATATTGTGCAGCGCAGAACCGTAAGGAGTGGAGGAGCCTTATCCATCTTGGAAATTGGAGTAGGGATATTCACGATCCTCAGAAATGAGGAAACGATTTAAGAAGATTTGTGGAATTTTTTAAATTTTATGTATTAAATTTACATAGTTAAGTATGACATTATTTGACAATGTGGTCCTCACTGGGTGCTTCACCCGCACTAAGTCCTCCTTTATGATAATTCATTATAATATTGTGGAATTCTTTATTTTGGAATTATATTTTATATCGAATTGCCACATTATGTGGAGCAACAAATACAAGATAACTCACAAGAAGTTTGATGTAGGACGAGGTAGAGAAAGACGCCGAACACTTAAGATCTACGTGACTAATACGAGTGCAGTTCCGCACAATTGTTCCGGCTGCAGCCTGCAGTATGAAGACTACCCTGATGATAGCCAATCTCTGATGAGAGAGGTCACCAGAAACACTGTATTATGTTAATATTTTTTTGTCATGTTTATTTATATCACCTTTACTAACGTATTTTTTCTCTCTTTCCAGGTAAGCTACAATCAACGTAAAATAGAATTTTTGTCAATTATTGACAATAATAATTGGTAATTTCTCTACTAATAAGCTGAAATAAGGTAGATATGTTTTTTCTCTTAATTCTAAAACACTTTTAACTAAAACATGTATGACTAATTGATTTTATTATGTACTTACTTAATTATTAATGCGTACTATCCAAATGCTCACACTTTTATAATATTTTACTCATCATTTTTAATTGTGTGAAATATTTTTTTTTTTTTTTTTTTTTAAATTTATTTATTGCAACATTTATTATAATTACAATTTTACAACAAATATATAATTTTTTTTTACAGGTATTTTTTTTTACTACCCTTCCATTTAAAGCATTTGCTTGTGTATGGAAGGGGAGTGTACATAAATGCTATTAGTTATTAGTTATAAGTTAGTACTTAAATAATTAATTGTACATAAATATATGTGAGCTGCAGTATTTGTTTGATAATGGTGTGAATTTTTTTAAAAAAAGAAAGAATGTAATGGAAAACTAAGGATATTTGTAAGATTAATTGACAGTAATTTTTTTCTTAAGAATATTTTTAAAATGTCTCTTGACAGAGAGCAGTATTCGGGTTTTATCATTAATGCTTCTGATTTCTTCTGGTAGACGATTGAAAAAAGTTCTTCCCTGGTAAGTATAATGATGCTGTGCAAAAGACGTATTTAGTTTTGGGCATAGAAAAACATGTTTAAGTCGAGTTCTGTTTTCATTTAAAAATGGATATTTATCTTTTTCCTTTATAATTTGAATCAATGAATTTTTAATATATAAATCTTTAAATGTGGGTACTTGAAATTCTTCAAACAGGCGTTCTGTTGGGTAGTCTAAGGATTTTTTTAATATAATTTTAATAATTGTCCTTTGTACAATTTCTATTGGAAGAAGGTTACATTTATACGCGGATCCCCAACTAATAATAGCGTATTGTAGAGTGGATTGAACTAAGGCATAGTAGATTAAATATAGATTTTTTATCGACAGAAAATTTCTAATTCTTAAAAATATATATATTAATTTTCTGATTTTGTTTACTACTTGACATATTTGTTCCTTCCATTTCAGATTTTTGTCGATAATTACTCCGAGATATTTAATTTTATTTGTTGTTTTTAATATTGTACAGTTTGATTTGCAATAATTTTGGCTATGAATTTTAGTATTATCGTGTATGACAATGTTAAAATTTTTGGGAGCATCGTTTGGATGGATTGCAAATGGAATTACAAATGTCTTTTCACTATTTAGTGATAGTAAATTAGTGTCGAAAAAATTCTTAAGCGTGTTGATGTCTTCTGTGGCCTTTAATTCTACATTTTCCCAAGTCTTTTCACTTATTATTAATACTGTATCGTCGGCGTATGATGTAATTTGACCATTTAAATGTTGAAAAAAAATATCATTTACATATATGGTAAAAAAAATTGGTCCAAGCACTGTACCTTGCGGGATTCCAAAGCTTGAAATCTCTTGATCACTATTAACATGATTGATTTTTACCACTTGAGGGCGGTTTTTTAAGTAGTTTGTGATCCATTTAATCGCGTTGCCTTTAATGCCAATATCATTTAATTTTTTTAATAGCATCTCATGGGATATGCTATCGAATGCCTTTCTGAGGTCAATAAATATACCCGCACATTTTTTACCTTTATCTAATGATTCGTAAATGTATGAAGTTACGTTAGCAATGGCATCTTGTGTGCTGAGCGATTTAATAAAACCAAACTGGTTTTTGTGTAGTATTTTATTACTATCTAGGAAATTTACTAATTGTTTTTTTACTATTTTTTCAAATATCTTTCCTATGTTGGAAATTAGACAAATTGGGCGATAATTCGTTACTTGTTGCGGATCACCAGATTTGTAAATAGGTGAGATTATTGTGTTTTTGTAATTCATTGGAAATATTCCTTTCGTTAAACTCAAGTTTATTAAATGAGTGATGGGTTTTATTAAGTAAGATTTCATAGATTTTAACATTTGTGCCGTAATAGAATCAAAACCGGGAGACGAACCTCCTTTCATATTTTCTATTATTTTTAAGATTTCACATTCTGTTGTTATTTCAAATGTTGAAAGTATATTACGTTTCTGTAATTTTTTATTTTTTTGTTTTTCTGGGTTAGAAGGCTTATGAATATTTTTCGCAAGATTTTTTCCAACATTTGCAAAGAAGGAATTAAATATGTTTGCACATTGTTTAGGCTGTAAATTGGCATCTATAATTTTTTTATCATGTTCGATGTACTTAATATTTTGTGTTTTTTTTGTATTGTCTATGGCCAAATTCACAGTTTTCCACATTTGTTTATGGTTATTTTCTGAAGATAATATTTTATTTAATTAAATGAAGACAATATAAGCGAAACTCAATCGAAAATCTGAAAACAGAAAAATCAGAAAAAGATATTGACACATCTGGGACTCGAACCCAGGACCTCTCGCTTACCGGGCGAACGCGCTAACCACTGCGCCACCGTGTCGATATCCAATTCGGTCACTTTTAACTGTATCATACTTCGACTAAGAACCACCCACACTATCTTCATTTTTCTTAACGCATATACTATTGGCTGCTATCTTTATGTATGATTGTGGTTAGCGCGTTCGCCCGGTAAGCGAGAGGTCCTGGGTTCGAGTCCCAGATGTGTCAATATCTTTTTCTGATTTTTCTGTTTTCAGATTTTCGATTGAGTTTCGCTTATATTGTCTTCATTTAATTAAATATTACAATTTGAGGTTTTACTTATAAAGTTAAAATAAAAATAAAAATAATATTTTATTTTTAAAGAACTCTTCCTTACTTTTTTTAATATAAGATGTTAATTTATTTTTATATTTTTTATAAAAAATATATGCTTTTTCATCATGGGGATTTTTTAAAGTTGTTTTATAAAGTTTTTCTTTGTTTCTGATAGATATTATAAGTCCTTTGGTAATCCAAGGTTTTAAACATCTTAATTTTGATTTTATGTGTATTATTATTTCAGTTGTCGAATTTTTAATGTGTTGTGACAGGATTTTTTCAAAGTTTTTCGAACATATTTCGGTATCATCACTCTTTAAAACATTGTTCCAATTTTCCATTTTTAGTTTTTCAGAGAGAATAGTCATGTCTATTGTTGATTTTTTGGGTACTAAATTATGTTTTTTATGTTTAATATTATTATTATACAGAAGTAAGCATGAATGATGATCAGTTATGTTAGTTTTCCAAACAATTGATTTTAGTTTGTGAAGATCTTTAATGTTTACGTTTGCCCAAATGTGATCTAAACAAGATGGAGTATGTTCTTTTATTTCTCTAGTATTTTTATTTATGCAAGATATGAAATTTTGTTCAGTCATACAATTGATGTATTCAGTTTTGTTATTATTTTCTATTTTTTCATTAATGTTCACATTAAAATCACCCACCACGAAGCAGAGTTTATTTTTTAATTTTAATAATATGTATTTGAGGTCATTAATAAACGTAATAATACTTGAGCCATGCGTTCTATAGATAGCTATTAAATGATATATTGATTTGCCGAGTTTGAAATGATTTGCCGAGTTTGAAATGTTTATTATTAATTTATTTGTTGGAATTTGTGACAACCCTAAATCCACAAGCCATTGTCTTAAGGGACGTGTCCAGTATAAAGGTCCGTATGAAAAACAATTAATCATATTAGCACCCCGGAGACAGGGTTGCAGGAACGCCAATTGATACAATCAAAGGGGGTCGAGAACATTTTCCCAGTTATATTTAAATATTGGTTTGATTGTTTCCTAACCAAATGTGTTTGCCATCAGATATACATTCATTTTTTGTACAGTTTTAGCCCAGTATGTCTGGTCTCGGCACAACCTGCATACATTTCACTAGCGGTAGTACAGGCAAATAAAAACAACTGTTAGATTACTGACCAAGGTATTATTTTTCCGAAACCGGTTTGCATGTTCGTAAAAATAATGTGATTTACACAAAACGTTACAGCATTTAAAATTATTTTATTCCCTTCAAAACTGTCTGGAGCCAATGGGACTGTGGAATCCCCTAATCGAAATTGAAGATTTGAGAAGTACCTGGCCTTTTGTATATATGGTCACTGAACACGGTTAAAACCATTTCATGCAAATTTTCGATTCTGAATGTTGGTCTTTCACCAGGGCGATACTCAAAGCATCTAACATCCGAAAATTATTATTTCCGTGTTTTATACGTGGAGATCCGCAAAGAATCCAAGGCTGATGTAAGCGTAATGAGTAAGGTTAAGAAAGGGACGCTCAGATGGCTTGGGCATGTAGAGCATATGAACGAGGAAAAGAGTATAAGGAGGAAAATATGACGCAAATGTGAATTATAGAAGAAGTCGGGGACGCCCGAAGAAGACATGGCACGACCAAGTGAATCAGATACTTGAGACGGGCCATGTCAAGAGTCAGAATAATAGATGTATGAGACGATGTATGAATGTGAAAGAGGCAAGAAGTGTGTTCCAAGATCGAGTTGTTTGGCATTCCGTCCTCTCTGTCTATCACTGCGGGTAAACGGCGTGATGTTAGTTATTTTCTATTATAGAAACAAAACACTTCATTGGTTACAGTGGTGAAAAAATTTACAGATATTAAATATTTCATATTTATGATGTGTTTCCTTGTTATCGTTTTAATTGTGGTATTACATATATTTTGTAATTACCGGGTGACGTATGCGGTGTACAGGTGTGTGTGTATGTATGTGCATTGAACAGTTTATTTCAATGACTGATGCTAGTTTTAAACATGGGCGGTGAATTCGGAAAAGTGTCGATGTTAGAGTTTAGACAAATATTATTGATGGCATGAAGAGCACGGTTAATTGGCGAATTAAATGCTGCATTTGTTTTGAAATTATGCGTGTGGATTAGCGCCGTACGGCGGGTGGGTCTCAAAGGAATATTGAAATTATTTATTCGAAGTAATAAATTAATTCTATACATAATATTTAAAGTTAATTGCTGTTTCGCGTGCCAAAAGTTGGCGATGACAATTTCCTCCCCTTTATGATTGATCGAGACTTTCTAATCCATATCTTCCGCCCTCTAATCTCTATCCATCCCCTTTCCCTTCTCCTCCCCACGCCAACAATAAAAGATAACCCCCCGCTAATGAAATGTCCCAACTAGCCCCGACCGCGTACATAAATTTAACCCCTCGAGAGGAAGGGGTAGAATTGGCGGTATTGTTTTCTGATATCCTGGGACAAAAACCCTGACATTGTGAATATCATAAAGCGAAATACACTGATTTATGAAACGATGACGTAAAATACAATCTACTAGCGCAGATCCGTGAAAAATCACTTGATATTATAATTGTAGCATTTGTGAAGTATCATTTTTGGGCTAGAACTGAATATAAATAAGACAAAATACATGCTCATAAGCAAAAATAACGCATTGGATGAAAATATTTATATTGCTGGAACAAAACTAGAGAAGGTACAGAGTATTGTATACTTGGGCTGCCATGTAAATGATAGATGGGATCCTTCAGTTGAAATCAAATGCCGCATCGAGCAAGCTCGTGCAACCTTTATCCGCATGAAAAAAATGTTCTGCAGTCATGATCTCAACCTTGGATTACGAATGCGAATGGTCAGATGCTACGTGTTTTCGATATTATTTGATGGAATGGAAGCATGGATGCTTACTGAAGAACTAATTAGGCGACTTGAGGTAGTCGAGTTGTGGATCTACAGAAGAATACTTAAAATAAGCTGAATGGACAGGGTTACAAATGAAGATGTTATGGTTCGGATGAATAAAGAAAAGGAAGTAATAAAAACTATAAACATCCGAAAACTTCAATATCTTGGACATGTGATGAGACATCCAGAGAAGTATGAGATCTTGCATCTCATAATACAGGGAAAGATTGCCGGAAGACGGGGCCCTGGAAGAAGGAGAACCTCATGGCTGAAAACCTGAGACAGTGGTTTGGCCAGTCTACCGTGGAGCTGTTCCGGGCCGCAGTAAACAAAGTCCGCATAGCCAACATGATAGCCAACGTCCGTTGAACGGGCAGGGCACAAGAAGAAGAAGAAGCATCATGCAAAATAAGACGCACAACTGTATCCATTCAGGAAGAGCTAGGTATCCACAACAGGCTTTCAACTATCTACCTACAACTTGAAGATACTTTGGACACATTGCTCGCCAAACTGAGGACTCCAACTTGGAGAAACTCATGGTTACTGGCAAAGTGGAAGGAAGAAGAATCAGTGGATGGTCAGCAATGCGCTGCAGTGAGTCCAAGTATCACTTGAAAAATTAGAGAGCTGTCAGAAATTTAGTCTTGATAATACATCTGGAAACATTTTAAATAAATAAACTAACTAACTAACCATCACGCCGTTTCCCCGCAGAGGTAGGCAGAGAGGATGGACCGCCAAATAACTTGGTCTTGGCACACACTCCTTGCCTCATTCACAATCATACATCGTCTCATACACACTCTTCTTTTATTCTGACTCTTGACATGGCCCGACTCAAGTATCTGATTCATTTGATCGTGCTATATATTCCTCGGGCGTCCCCAACTTCTTCGACCATTCACATTTCCGTTATATATTCTTCTTACACCACTTTTTATGTTCATTCGCTCTACATGACCAAACCAATCTTACTCATTACGCTTACATCTGCCTTACATTCTTTGCCGATCTCCATATTTTTCAAACGATCATACATGGTTTTCCTGCACATACGCCTCAGGGATCTCATTTCAACAGCATTCAGTTTACTTTCATCCTTCCTCTGTCATTTCCATGCCTCAGTGCCATACATCAGGGTAGGTACCAGGCATTGGAATTTTTATTATATAATTTACTGTTTATAGGTAGGTACCTATTTTATCGCATCACAACGGTCATCAGTTCCAATTTTAAAACAATTTAAATTTCATTATTAATGTTCATATGCCAGACAACCGAAATTAATATGTTAAATTTTTTTAAATGTTGATGTAACGTTTATAGTTCATTGTTTTTATAATATTCTTAGAATTAAAATTAGAAAACTTTTCTATTTTTGGCTAAAAAAATCCATGGATTTAAGAAATGCTATATTTACCCCAGATTTTTTTAGTTTGTGGGGTAAAAAATTACTGATATACTAAATTATTATGCAAATTAACTGATTTAATAAGTGTTAGTGGCAAAATATACAATTTTTTTCAACTTTTCTATTTATATCTTTTCCCAAACTATTAAAAAGCTACTAATATCAGTTGTGCCTAACTCTGGTTCAATGAACTATGGATCTCGGATTTACTTTGAATTTAAGTGTCATTCTCAAAAATTGTAACTGATTGTATGAAGAATTTAGACAAGCTACAAAGCTCCTACCTATAATCAAAGACATTACATACTTTAGACGCGTGGTAGAAATCTCAAAATGGGAAGCCAACAACAAGACAATTGTAGAGTACTCGATTTCTAGTACTTTAGTACTAAACTGCCACGCGTCGAGTAAGGTCGTGTCCTACTAGTAAGTAAATTACATTAAAAAGAGCCAAAATTCCCTCCTGTGTGATGAGAAAATGTTTCCACTACACGGTAAACAGTCGTAAAAGCGAAGGAATAACATTTCATTTGTAAATACATGCAAATTACTTATTATTATCGATTATAAAAATAATACAATTGCTTTCCGCCCAAAGATTTTATGCGTCATTAGAGAACTCAAGGCCTACTAAAGTACAGGTCTGGATGCGCAACAGCCAAATTACAAAGTCGATGACATGCCGTCGCTAAGTAAAATTTACTTTTTATAATAATAATCTAATGATTCTTTATTTACTTGCCTGCGGTAAAACAACATACAATTCAGCAGAAACAACAAATACAATAAAAATTAACGCCATTTGCAAACTATCGTTGTTCATTATAGCTATTTGACATCTCAAAATTCGACTGGTGCCCAGGCCTCCTACTTTAGTCGGCCTTGAGACAGTATTCGACGGAACTTTTGAATTTTGAATACGACAATGCCGCCCGCGTTCTATCTTTTGTTTCGTTCATATGCACATATTCTTTTAAACGTCTATCTTTATCATACACGAATAACTTTTGAATTAAGAAATTATTGAAAATCAAACAAAAGAGAAAACAAAAGAGTTTTGATTAATTGCCACATTATATCTTGAGTTTGTGAGACTATGGCAAGTCTATTTATATAACGTCATTGCCTATAATGTAATGTTTCATCAGAATATTTTTTTAATTGTCATTTTTGAAATTAGAATTGATTTTTCTCAATTTCATACTAAGTAACTGACCATCACGCCGTTTCTCCGCAGGGGTAAGTAGAGAGGACGGACCGCCAAACAACTCGGTCTTGGCACACACTCTTCGCCACATTCACATTCATACATCGTCTCATACATTTTCTTCTATTATTCTGACTCTTGACATGGCCCGTCTCAATTATCTGCCATGATCGTGCCACGTCTTCCTCGGGCGTCCCCGACTTCTTCTACCATTCACACTTGCGTCGTATATTCTTCTTACACTCCCGAATTCATACTATACCGTGACTACTCGCGGGTCTGTGATAATAACAGATCCATCAAAAATATTTCTGTATTTTTTCAGTTCAGTTTTAAACGATCTTTGCATTATGTAAATTTAAATCTTCCCTGTGTTCGAAATTCAAAGTTTCACCCAAAAATCTTGAATACTTTGAATAGAATCCAAAATCCATTAAATTTCCCCCCTATTTACTTTGACAGATGTCAAAATCATCCGGAATTCAGTGTCGTGGGATAGGTCATCGAGATGACTGATTTTTCCTGAATTTAGGGAATATATTATATTATCAACAGTTTTATTTTAAATACGCATGGGAACCGGTGATTTTAAAATTGGAATGAGAATTATAAGGGATGTTTTACAAGATGGTACCTACTTACAAATGTCGTATCGATTAGGTAGGTACTTATTTATGAATCTGAGAAGATTATTATTTAGTTTTGTATTGAGTAGAAAAACATCTGTAAAAATATGGATTTAAAAATTAGTTCGTTAAATTATCATTTGCAAAGTTAACAGTGCCAAGATGGTAGCTACAAATATTAAAAAAAAATTATGCTTTTGCTCACGAATGAGTGAGTTTACTCCTGTAAAATAAATAGAGTAACTTGTGACACTTATTTTGGATATAAGTTTTGTATTAGAAATTTCATCAATTAAGAGGAACGGTTGCAAGGCCTTCTTAATACGAAATTTAATTTTGGATTAGAGACTAGTACCCAGCCAAACTGAGTAATTATGTTTTGTTATTTAATTGACATTTTATTATTTTATTGATTAGTGTTTTAAATTCTAAAATATAGGCCATTAAAAAATTAATTTTTTCGTGGTTTTAGAGAAAACTTTGGCAATTATTTGTGAGTGAATGATTTGTTTAAAAAAAATGTATTAATTCGCTTTAAAAATATGATGCAATAATATAATATATAAAATTAAGATGATTAAAGAAAGCATTTAAATTAATTGAGCACAATTTACGTTAGAACACAAATTGTCACGTATAAATTTAAAATTTCGACCCAAGAAAAGCCTTCTCTACGATTTATTATTATTTTATACATCATTATATTTAAATGTTAGCAAAACTTATCGAAATTGCCTCTAAATCGAGAAAAAAATTATCTCTTTAATGGTCTATTTGTATATAAAAATGAATCCCTGTTTCCCTTGGTCAACGCCATAACTTCAGAACGACTTTTATCTATTTCATTAATCTTTTTTTTAAGTTTTCTAATACTTTGTAATTTACCAAAATGAATATTTATAATATACAAAAAATTAAAATTTGAATAAAAAAATTGTAATAGGTGGCACGCCAGCTGTTTGAAAACTGAATGTACTGGGTGAACATATGAAACGCGGGAGGGGGGTTTGCGGGACAGGGGAGCGGGAGAGGGGAAAGTGTGGGCGGGAAAGGCCATGCAGGGAGAAAGAATGTTTTTCTTTGAATATGGCATTGCAACGCATGCCGGGAACCAACTAGTAATTTATAATTTAAAAGATAAATAAATAAAGTAGAATGTATCCCTCTTAGATATCGGTTATACCTTTTGATTAAAGAAATAATTATTCAAATTGGTTAAGTATTTAGTATTTTGGCCTCAAATACAAAATTAAGTTTTGTAAGAAAAAGACCACACAGCGTTCCTCTTAAGTGCTTTAGGCTTTTTTTATAGTATAAAAAGTGCGCTACCTGATCTCGTTTTGACAATAATTACAAAGTCTGATGTGACAATATCGTCTTTGGTTGTCCTTTTTCGGTGTAACAAACGCACCTCGTTTCTGCTTTTGATTATCAGAATTTTTTAGTCATGTTATCATAGTAACAGGGGTGTGAGGGTTTGTTTTAACTTGATAGATTTATAAAGATTACAATAATAAACCTTTAATACAGTTTCTTTTCTAGTTATGTATTGGTACACGTGCAAAGTGGCAGATTTGCTTTGCTAGACTGTAATAAATCGATCCAACCACGTCGTTTAAGAAACTGGTCACTCGTGCGTAACCTGATCACATATAAATTATAAATAAATATCTCAACAGTTGGGGAAATCAAAGGTTCTGTGGAAACTGCTCTGAAAACTGCCAATGTCTTCAAGGGCGTATCTATAACAATGAAACGTTTTCGTTACCCAATGTCGGTTAATAGACCAAAGTTTACCTGAGTTTTGCTACGGTGGGTGACTCAATACAATGCTACCAAATTATTCTGTAATATTTTATTGAATGTGGAGCATTTGATCGATTATACTTGTTGTTATAAGTTAATAATCGTAACGCATTCAAGGTTTTGTCAACCTGTTTGTAATCTCGAATTGATTTGAATGTTGACATTGTCGACATCTATATTTTATTGTCTTCATATTATCCTGTAAAATGGCTATGACAATCGTCAGAAAATATTGACACTCTAACTTATTGTACCAAATATACTTTGGGGGCGTACATTAATTACGTGAGCAGTTTTTCTTCCAATCTAGACCCCTCCCCCCCTGGTGACGTAAATTTGGCCACTTCGTATATTCTTTTCAAGTAACGTGATATTTTGCTGGACCCCCCCCCCCCCCCTTGTGAGCTCACGTAATTAATGTATGCCCCCTTTCAGTCTGACGGCTATTTCGCTTTTCTGATATTTGGCGTTAAAATCTATCACCTGAGTTTAGAAAGCCGGCAAATCACTTTTGACGTGACTGTTTTTTTCTTCGCATTAGCTTCACATAGTAATCCCTGAGGAAAACGATTTCCCTCTGCACCTATGTCATCTTTGGGGATGCTGTGTGGAGGACTTCCTCTCCTTCTTTTTAGGAGAAGAAGTTCTGGGAAGAAAAAATGTTTTAGGGGTTTAAAAGAATCTGGGGGTCAATGGTCTTAAGAATCCATCCCTCCCACTGCGGTATAAGAACATAGGTCGAGAGAGTCCGGTTGGAGAGGTAAAATGTCTCCATCATGTGTGCTATAACAGCACTATCTTTGTAAAATTTGTTCTTCTGTAATTATTTTGTAAATACTGAATATTCTTTTATTTTTTTCTCAATATTATAAGGAGCACTGTAGGATTATTTTTAAATTTATTATAGTTAAGCGCACTTGAAGTGAAATGTCACAAAACTGCGCTATATAAATATAATGTTATTATTATTATTATTAACCAGTCTCCCGATCCGGCCCGCCACGCAGTATGTAAGCAAATGCATGTGCCGCCAAGATGTAAACAAACCTCATAAACCCGGGAATCCCTGCTAAGTCACCAAACATAGCGAACCTTTTCGGATAACCTATGGCATATAAGAGTATATAAGGGTATTGGTTATCCAATAAACGGTTCACGGGGCGGCAGTACCCGTACCCGCATCCAAAATTGAATAATTAAAATTTACTATGATAATTTATGTCCCTTTAAGAAAAAGCTAAGCTACCCACGAACTTAGATTAAGCGAGCAAAAACCAGTTTATACTGATTTATAGATTCCGCCGAAATTTCTGTAAAGTCGTGGATACGGAAATAAAAATTATCATTCTGCATTCTCCAATCAATAGACACGTTCTATTATTTTTTTAATGTTGTTCTTCTTGTTTTATAATTTATCTTCTTCAGCAAATAAAAATGATATATTTAAGTCTATCAATTCGCTCTCGTCACAGTTTCACAACAGAACAAACAGCAAGTCGCAGGTTGATTTGTTATTTATTCGGGGTCCAATCCCAGATCCTTGCGGTACGCCATAAGAGCGGATGCTGCTAGCCCAGATGGTGCAAGAATGACAGATGCTGTGCGTGAGAAAGGAAATATTAAGTGCCGAACTGCGCATGTCGGCCTAACGAACACTTTAGTAACTTGGGCTATGCGAAGCGCACAGGACATGAGGTCATTAGGGTCAAAAATGCCCCCAAATGGCACCCCAAGATTTTCAAAGAGCTTAGGGTGAGATTGTAAATATTATAATATACGTGATTTTGTGACGAATCGCACGTTTTTGAACGCATGAGGAAATTGTTGTGTTTAATAATAACGAAGCGCGACGCTGAGATGTGGTCATTGTTTTATTTACGATCAACATCTGCCTTTTAACAGACTTGTAAATTTTATATGCGGATTTGACCAAAATTCTTTGTAATAACCAGTTTACGTATGTTTACCTAATTTTTTATTATTATTAGTGTCGATATCCTCATTCTTCTAATCACGCTTTTGTGCAAATTTGCAACATTTTTATTAAGTGTACGTTTTTTCCGTAATCTGGCGTTTGGCACAGTTTTTCAGTGAAATATCTTGTTTTATTCTTCTTCTAATGTATTCTCCTGTCGGAGGCTGACTATTACCAGAGCAATCTTCACCTTGCAGACTGTAGACCAGCACAACTCATAGGAACTAAACTTGTTCCAGTAGCGTTGGTTTCGAAGCTATAAGTTTTGACGTCTTCGGCGAATTAACATTAAACTGCGATGATGCGGTGCTGATATCTAACAGTATGGAAGATCTACAGACTCTCATGTCTAAGATGAACCAAGTACCTATGTATGAAGAATGAGTTAATGATGAATGTAAGTAAGTCTAAAGTCGTGGTATTTGAAAAAAGAGAATACGAAATCAATGTGCAACATAATTGTGAACGATGAATACTTGGAGCTGGTGGATGAGTTTGTTTATTTGGGAAGTATGTTTACGAGAGATGGGAAGGCTGATAGAGATATTGAAAGAAGGGTGAATGCAGGTAACTCTATTAATGGAGGACTGAACGCTATTGGCACCAACAAAAAACTGTCCAAAGAAGTGAAGCTAGCCGTCCATAACGGAGTACTGGTACCTTACCTGATGAACTGGCAGAGGAAGGATAAAAGTAGATTGAATGCTATAGAAATGAGATCCCTGAGGCGTATGTGTGATAAAACCATGTACGATCGTGTGAGAAACGTGGAGATCCTCAATGAATGCATGGCTGATGTAAGCATAATGAGTCAAATTATGAAAGGGACCCTCAGATGGTTTGGGCACGTAGAGCGAATGAACGAAGAAAGTAGTGTAAAAAGAATATATGACGCAAATGTGAATGGTAGAAGAAGTCGAGTCAGAATGATAGTGATAGTCAGAATGATAAAGAGACGATGTATGAATGTGAGCGAGGCAAGGAGTGTGTGCGAAGACCGGTTGTTTGGCAGTCCGTCCTCTCTGCCTACCCCTTCGGCGAAACTGCGTATTAGTTAGTTAGTTAGTTTAACATCAAACTAAAAGTCATAATCCCGAACCTCCTTAGATTATTAAATAATACGAACTTATTAAATATCTACTAAAGCTGTAGGTATAAATTACTTTCAAATGTCTTTAGTCATTTCTAAAAGGTGTTACTATGTAAGTATTTCGTATTTTTAACCCCTGTGAGGTGATTTCTCGTTACCGATATCTACGGTCCAATATTTAGATACCTCAGTTATCTGCCTACTTCTATGGTCGTACACCATGATGTCAGTATCTCTCTGTTAATCAGACGGAAGTCTCAAAAATATTCACCTCAAACTCAAAACAACGACAGCATCTTGTCAACAACAGCCGCCACTACTGACAGGTGTTACGTAAAAATCTTCAAAAAATGCACGTTTCCCACGGGTTTTTAACGACGAATCTGATCTTCCTTGATTTATTATTATTACTTTTACTAGTTTCGCCCAGTAGACATCGTCAGATTACCATATGCTGTATCAAACAGCGTTCCCCGTATGGTGTATTTTAGGCATCTCATTGATTGTCTATTCATGCGTTATATATCAAAGTTTATCATCTTTCAAATGATTGATTAGCCTCAGATTGAATTCAGTATTTATCAGTGGCGGTTTTAAAACGTTTTTAAAACCAATAATGTGCAATTTTTGCGAAATATTTCGTTTCATTTATCCGGCGAGATATTGAAACATTTTACCTAAAATGCGCTTTAGTTAACCCATCAAATAATTTATAGCCATTTTTCTTAGATTGTGAGACATTTTATGAATTAATTTTAATTATTATTATTTGGAAAACTTACATAGGGCCGTTTTTGTTTAAAATCACCTCAAGAGGGCTGTGCAAATAAATATGACTTTCAAGACCTATGTAATTACTAGCAGGTACCCGGCATGCGTTGCTATGCCGTTTAATAAAGAAATTTTTTCTCCCTGCGTGTCCTTTCCCATTCATCCCGTTCCCCTTCCGCCTCCCCTTCCTCTCCCGCGTCCCCTTCCCCTCTCGCGTTTTCA
Source organism: Limnephilus marmoratus (assembly GCA_917880885.1). Classification (NCBI taxonomy): domain Eukaryota; kingdom Metazoa; phylum Arthropoda; class Insecta; order Trichoptera; family Limnephilidae; genus Limnephilus; species Limnephilus marmoratus. Next base: position 13,935,071 of record OU862935.1, read on the forward strand.
CTCCAACTCCTCCACCTTCCCTCTCCCTACTCCACTCCTCCCTTTCCCCATCCCGCGAACCTCCCTCCCGAGTTCCCCTCCCCCCTCCTAGGTTACCCTCCCTATCCTGGGTTCCCCTCCCCTCCCGCGAATCCCCCACCCGAGTTCCCCTCCCCCCTTCCATACGTTCAGTCCCGGTCCATTCTGTTTTCAAACAGCTCGCGTGCCACCCATTGAAATTTTTTATACAAATTTCATAATGCCAGAGCTCACCAGCAGTTTTATATAAACCATGTCCTGACAATAACTAACGCAAATAAAAAAGAATTATCCAATTTGGTGCAGCCGTTCGGAAGTTATGCGCGTACATACATTTCGGCAATTCATTTTTATTTATATAGATAGATAGAAGATAGATAGATAGATAGATAGATAGATAGATAGATAGATAGATAGATAGATAGATAGATTTACCGAAAACATACTTACCTGGCAGATCACTTAAAATAGACGAACAAATTGACGACCGGCGTGGTCTAGGGACAAGGCTCTCGATTCGCAATCTGGCGTAGCAAATAAATTTTATTTGTTTAATTTGTGTTATTTCACAATTAATTCATTTAAAATAATATATAGTATATTTGCGTCATGTTCCACAGTGGAAGATACTCTTAGTATCGCCCTGGTGTAAGACCACCATTCAGAATTGAAACTTTGCTAGAAACAACTTTAGCCGTGTTTGGTGACCAGATCTGAATAGCCAGGTACTCCCCCATCCTCCTCATCCCCATCTCTTTCCCCTCCCCACTACCATCAGCCTCACAACATACCCCAATTGGGGATGCCGTAGTCTCACTGGCTCCTGACGGGAGCAGCCGAGACTCTTGTAAAGTATTCATGTAAAAAAAAATTAAAAAATAAACGCACTTTTATAGATACTTTGAGCTTGAAAAGATACGACTTTGCACGCAGAGGTCACTATATTAAATTAAAAAAAAACTGTACATCGTATAATTTCACAGTTGCTATTTTATCGTCCTTTATTATTGATATTACATTTATTGGAAGATTAGTGTCAAAAGTAGAGTTAATTTTATTTTATTATATTTGATTTTTGTAGTAATGTAGAGATGTGAAAAAGTTTATTCGTGTCAAATGTTGTTAAAAAGACGATTGAGTTTACATATTTACACAAAAGTGTAAAAATACCATTGATTTGTTAAATGAGTCAAGTCGAGACTTCACAGCACGTTCTCTTGAAATACTAATAGAACAAACACAGCATTCCCACCTAACGATAATGTACTAAAGATCGCAAATAATTCCGCTTTAAGGTAGGGGAATCATTCAAAAGATTTGCCCATTTTAAAGTTCCAGTTTTCATTTTAACCATAAAACTTATTATCTTATTATATAGGACTGATTCTGCTAATACTTTGACGCCAGCATCGCCAGAAATAAACCTTCCTCCCTCCCATCTATTCTATCTTCGCAATCTCGGCACACCGACAATCGGAAACCACCGCTTATTTTACCTTTGCCTCTTTCCACCTTCCGAGAAGGGATCACCACTGAAAGGGTGACAGTCTCGGTAATGGCCAAACTAATTTGAAAAATTTAATTTTATTAAAAAATAAAAAAATAAATCATCTTGTTCTAAGCTTTATGAGAACATAATCATTATTACAAAATTTAAACTGAATAAAAAAAATTTAAACCAATGTAATAACACCCCCCATGCACACAAGCCCTGCTTATTTATGGGGGTAAATCAAATACATATATTATGTAATTAATTATTGTATAAAAATTATTGTAATTTATGTGTCTTTTTGAAAAAAAAAATTAAAGACGTTTATTTTGTTAAATTATTTTAATTAACTCGTTTTTATGCACCACCTAATTGCCGAATAGTCGCTCTTCGTTTAATATTGAATAATTTAATTTTACGAAAGTTGATTTTAATTTATACAATTACTGTTGCACTTCTAGTATATTTATGTTTTTGAGTGTGACTGCATTTTATTGTGACATATTTAAACCCACACATTACAAGATGTTAATTAGACCCAATTTTTACCTGACCAATAATGTCGAATTGAAATACTAACTCTAATATGCATTGGCAGTCCGCATTTACTTTTTGACACTAAAAAGGGAATAAATTAGTTATTAAGAGGGCATTACCAGAGAAAACCAGAAATATGTTATTTTCAAATTAGATTTTAGACGTATTGACTCTTTTCCATAAAAAATTATAAATGGATTTCAAAAGATTGTTATCTAGCATTCGCATGTAATAAATTTTCAGAATTTTTTTAAAATTTTTAGTATAATAAGGTTATTCCATAGGTCGTTGGCAGATTTGTTAAATTTTCAAAAAAGTTGTTGTATTATACCACACCCATTTAAAATAATATAATCATGCAGTAAAATAAATCAATATATTATCTAGCAAACACATGTTTTAGAATTTTAATTTTAGTGTCAATAAAATCATTAAAAAATATGTACGTACATGTGTTTCTTGACGAAAATTGGTCCATTTGTGTATTTATTTGCGCACTTACAAACTAATGTATTTCAGATTTTTTTGACATTATTTTAATAGTTTTATCATCACGCCTTTCAGCATTTTTGGATGAAGGTATAAATTAAAGTTAATTTGGATTGAAATAAATTCGATATTGAGTTATAATTTTAAAAAGCTGGTACAGAGAATAATTAATCTTTCTCATTGTAACCGCCCTGCACGATCGTAAGAACAACTTTCGACGAAATGTGGATTTTCGTCCGCTGGCTGGTTAAACGCTCTTAATGAGATAGGAAATATTGCTAATTGACCAAAGATGACAATAATTTACTGGTATTGGGTTTTATCGATCGACTAATCAGAGGAATATGTCAAACATTGAAGATAACATAAGTACAGGATCTGAGCCCGAATCAAAACAAAAGAATATTTAAAAAATTGACTTTTTGTGTTACCCTTTTATTTGCCTCATAACCGGTGTTTTCACCCAATCGGACCCGTTCGCATCCTTCGAAGGCTAGATGACTCAAGAAGGCTGTATTGACCATACCGGAAATGCCACCATATTGGATTGGACCCACAGCGGAAGTCAGGTGGTTAGTCGATAAAATGCAATCAATTACTATTGTCTAGTTTTGATTGACTCAATTCTTCGCTTGATATTATTACGTCCGCGGAGCCTTACATAACAGAATGTATACTTCATACCGAAATAAATTATCACTTGGTAATTTCATGTTATTTAATAATAGGTACAGTGATAAAAACATTCTTCGTTTTAATGTAAAAATTTTGGTTTAAATTCACTTTATAAAACTAAAAAAAACTTTTGAAAAAAAAATGCCCGTAAAAATACTTATTTATTTATTGTGAAAAACAGTTAACGTATATATCCAATTACATTTCACAATTTTTAGTTAATAGTGTAATACATTAATTATATAGGTACATTAATAATGACAGGTGCTAAAGAATACCTATATTTCGCTCTTGAAATGATTGTAGTTCGATTGAAAAATGTCAATTTCAGAAGAAAGGTTTAATAGTGAGGTCATTCTCCCCAGAGGCATAACAAAACAAGTAAGGGAACGTACCCATACTACTTGACCTGTTGAGGGGGGGGGGTCTTTAAAATACTACGCTTGGTACAAATGAGCGGCGGGGGCCATAGGTTTTTGGTCACCGAGGGGGGGGGGGGAGGGGTTAAAAATTGCAAAAAGTTGGTCACGTAGTATGGGTACGTTCCCTAAGGTTTTAACATTTGCCTAATGATAGCCAACTATCGATAAGTGTAAGCATCAAAAGAACGTGAATCATTTTTGAACATACCAAAATACAAACGCCCATAGTACACTTTTATTCATATTCTAATGTCTTCTCCTATCGGAGGCTGACTACTATCAGGGCTATCTTGTGATTGCAGACTGCAGACCAGAACAACTCATAGACACTAAACTTGTTCCAGTAGCGTAGGTTTCGAAGCTATAATGTCTCAACATACCAAAATACAAACGCCCATAGTAGCAAAATAGCTGTTAATACTTGAAGAAACTTTTAATACTATCAACGAGTATGGCGTTATTGAATTGAAACGGACGTCTTGCACGTGTCCAGATAGACAAACTACAAATTTCATGATATTAGAGCTCACCGTTGTAGTGTATTTGCTACCCCTATTTGATATTTTTAGATACAATTTCCTGAAGATAAGAACTGTATTTTAGATTCTCATTTTTACATGTCATTGATTGACGGTTGTTTCAGAGAATTTGAACAATTCATCAAATTTCAAAGTTAATTTTCAAGTTCTATTCAAGTTGCGTTTTTATTTCAGTTTATTCGTTTATTCGTTATTGTTTTATTAGTTCAACTGGTCCATTATGATATAATAACAGAATTTGAATAAAACTTTGGCAAAGCTCGAAAATTAATCATGAATTTCAAATTGCCAAATGTCCATGATGTTTCGAAAGCTCGAACTTAGTATCTGAATTGCGCTTTGGTTCCTTCAACCTTTCGATACCTGATGACGCTGCTTATTAAGGGTTGGGTGCCGTGAATTGCAGTATTCAGGAATCCAAAGTTTGGATAAATTGCTGCCTAAATTCCATCAACTGCTTTAAGAACCACAGGCAAAGCTTAAATGAGCTTTGAAAAGAATTTTCTTAACCAGCTTTCGTATCTGATAAGATTTTAGATTTTCACGTCCAAGAGTATTTTTGTTATTTATTTTTGGGGTGTTATGCCGTGTTGCGCTACCTCCTCCTTTAGCCAACGTTTCGGACAGCGTTACAGTGTCCATCATCAGGGCAGATGTGTAATTGTTAGTGGTAAAATGTGTGCTTATGTACTTAGAAGCGATACCGTGTCGCCAGCTCCACTCCGCTACACGCTGGTATTACTGTATACTTCACAATGGTTTTTTGCGTTTAGCTTTGGTATAACCATCAATTACCAGATACCAAGAACTATTGAGCTTAGCTCCGTCGTATCTATTAATATTAATTGGGTTTTTATGGATTTCAATTGCCTCCGTAATCAGGGGTGCTCTATGGGTTTTGGGTCTACCCAGGACTTCAAGAACTAATCCAAAGTAATGGCCGGTTTCGATTAAGTGCTCGGCGATAGCCAATTTGTCAGGGTGGCCGAGTTCACAAGCACGAAAGTGTTCTGATATCCTTTTGGAGATCGTCCGCTCTGTCTGGCCTACAAACCTTGTCACATTCGGAACAGCTGAGTTTATACACTCTCATCTGTTTCCAGAGGAAACTTGGTCTTTGCAGACTCAGTAGGTCTTGTATTTTGGAAACAAAAAAACAAAAGAAGCTTTCGTATCTTTCTTACAATAATCTAAATCTTTTCAAGACTCAGAATTATTTGACATTTTCAAAGTTTTTGTGATTTATTTACGTGTCTGCTTTGTATTGAATTCCATTCTGTTGCTTTTTTTATTTCATCGAAATGATGGATTGGATAATTTATATTGTTCCCAAATTAGCTTCGCCCATTGCATTTGAAGGAAATTTTCAAAAATCACGATTTTGATGAAATGAATTAATGGAATTTCGAAAGATCGCGTTCTTTTTTCGTTTTTTGAAAAAGAAAATTACGACACCCAATCACGATTGGCAAATTGATTTTTAGGAAATTCGGATGTGTTCTTTATTCGAAAATCGAACACAACAATGGCGGCAGCCAATCATGGATCACGACTCAATCTGTATCAGAGATAAAAGTGACAAAACTTTAAAACTGACAGAAAACGACAACCTTTTCTTTTTAAAAACTAAATGTAACATCTTAGGGAACGTACTGGTCACGTAGTATGGGTACGTTCCCTATATATTTGAATGCAAAAATTCAGATAGTGCAATCACATTGTTTCTTTGTACGCAATTTTAAGGGCTTTTAACCAGCCGAAAGATGTTCTTACGATCGTACAAGACGGTTCCAATAAGAAAATTAATTATTCCCCGTACCAGCTTTTCAAAATTATAACTGAATATTGATTTTATTTCATTCCAAATTTGCTTTAATTTATACCTACATCCAAAAATGCTGAAAGGCGTGATGATAAAACTATTAAAATTTTGTACTTTTTGTAATAATTTTTTTATCATAAGTATTTATCATTTTTCAATAATGTCTAAGCAAAATTAGCAAAAAATAAGCAATAATAATTGTTAAAAAATCTGAAATATATTAGGTGATTTAGTAGGGGTGCCCGGGTTCACGGGGTGAGGTTTGTCTAGGTCTTGGAGGCGGTTGACCAGGACACACTGAACCCCGGATTCCTACCCACCCCTTGAACCTTTTTCCTTCCCAGAACTCTCCTCTCCTTCCTCTCCTTAAAAAACCCTCCACACAGCATCCCTAAAGATGACATAGGCCCTGTGGGAGATTATTATTATCCTCACGGCCTCCTGTGTGGAGCTTTAAAAAAAGTTTGTAAGAGCGCAAATAAATACACAAACGGACCAATTTTCGTCAAGAAACACATGTACGTATATTTTTTTCAATGATTTTATTTGAACTAAAATTAAAATTCTGAAAAATGAGTTTCCCAGATAATGTATTAATTTATTTTACTGCATGATTATATGATTTGAAATGGGTGTTGTACAACATAAAATCTTTTTTTTTAAATTTAACAAATCTGCCAACGACTCATAGTGTAACCTTATTAAACTAAAAATAAACATTTTTTCCCCAAATCTAAAACATGTTTTTACTAGATAAAAGAACAATCTTTCGAAATCAATTTATAATTTTTTGTGTTAAAGTGTCAATACATCTAAAATCTGATTTAAAAATGACATAATACCCTCTTAATTTATGAGTATATTTTTTGATAATATTCCCTATTTCAATCAGCACGGTGCCATATGCGTATTATATGTAAATGTAAACATACGTAAATAGTATTTGTTTTATGGTGATTTATTTTTGGGGTATTATGCCGTGTGGCGCTACCTCCTTTTTTAGTATACATTGCGAACAGCGTTACTTAGTTCGAACTCTCTCCTTAAATATTGAATTTATAATATAGTTCGCCTACTCACAGTTGCCAATTACCCGTATATGTGTCCACTGTATAAAAGCTGACCTAGAGTAGCCGTTAAAAATCAATTAAACAGCGTGCCGTGTAAAAAGCATGAAAAACTCAGTCATTGCTGACATCTGGAGTGACAAATCGAACTAATTATCCGATCGGATATTCGGAGGCCGATTCGGTTTCACCCGAACTTTGCCGAATGACCCCGACCGAAAATATTATATCGAGATTATTAGAGCTCCAAAAACTAATAGAGTAGAAATCGTGTCAATGAATTGAGAAAAAAACTGACATGGACACCTCTTCGACTAATGTGTCTGGCTTCAGAAGGAGCCAAGAATAAATTAGCTGATTTCTGTTTGCAAACTAAATACATAATATTTATTTAAAATAACTAATTAATTTATAAATCAAATGAAAATAAATCACTTTGCAATACATCACTTATTTAATCAAAATTATCCACATGTTTCAAAACCATCGGTTTCTTCGTCAGGACTAAATGAAAATTAACAATAGACAAAAAACATTACCAAGACTGATGATTAATTAAGATTATCATAAAAAACAACAATATATTTTTTTAATTATTACTTTAGAAACTTATATAAATTAAATAAATAAATTAAATTTTATGTATTAAAAACTTATATAAATTAAATAGGTTGTCTAAATAACAAAAATAAACTATTATAAATATTAGGTATTAATATGAAAATAAATTTAACAGATGGCTATACAAAAAAATAATAATTGTTGATAAATGAAATGTTGATCTTGTAAAAGTTTTAATTTTATTTTTAAGTATTATTTACCTTTAAATATCATATAGTAAGATTATATGATAAACACGGTGTTAGAAAGAGAGAAAAACACGCTTCATATTCAATTACAAAAACTAACAACAAAAAATGTTAAATGTGTACCTTTATGAAACCAAAGTTTTTGATCATATTGAAATAAATTTTTGGAACTTAGGGAATTTTTTATTAATTATTTTTAAACGGAACATCATAAAAATTTCAATTTGGGAGGCGGGAATGGGTACCGCCGCCCCGGGAACCTTTATTGGATAACCAACACCTCTGCCATAGATCACCCCAAGTGGTTCGCTACGTTTGGTGATTTAGCAGGGGCGCCCGGGTTCATGGGGTGAGGTTTGTCTAGGTCTTGGAGGCGGATGACCAGGACATACTGATCCCCAGATTCCTACCCACCCCTTAAACCCTTTTCCTTCCCAGAACTCTCCTCTCCTTCCTTTCCTTAAAAAAACCCTCCACACAGCATCCCCAAAGATAACATAGCCCCCTGAGGAAAATTATTTTCCTCAGGGCCTCCTGTGTGGAGCTCATGTAAAAAAAAAAAAAAATAAAAAAAAATAAATAAAAGTGAGGTGACAATAACGTTTATAATACATTTGTCTAATAAAAATGCAGTTTCTTTATTTATTATCGATCAAACCTGCTAAACTATGAGTACTTTTGTGGTTTGTTAGTACGTATATGTATATAGACAACATTTTATGTAAAAAACAGGGTTAAATTAATAATTTAAATAGTCGAAGCATTATAAAACAAACAAGTACAAATGAACAGTCACATCCAGTAGCGGCGTTAGGGTAGGGCGTGGTTGGGCGACCGCCCAGGGCGCCGGACATAAAGGGGCGCCACAGGCGCCGCAGGCGCCCCTTTATATTCCCTCGGTCTTTGAGCCAGTTCTACTTAATCGTAAATTCAAATTCAAATTTAGGAAAAAAATTGTTATGGTGGCAACACTAGAATTGGAACGTGGTGTACAATCCCTTCGATCGGAGCACTGCTGCAGTTCATTTACCGGGAATCCCCAACAAAATTTACCGGGAATCCCCAACCATAGAGAAACACATTTTCTATCTCTTTTTAACATTTTTAAGTGTGGCCTAGTGCAAACTCACATTGATATTTATCCGAAGAATGTATAGGGCGACATTTCTCTAATTCTTATTTCATAAAAAAAACTAGCAAACAAAGAAACAATTCATTTAAGGTAAAAAACCTATCTGCGATCGACAAAATCTCAATCTAAATTGACAAACTTGGCAACTTTTTCAATCGAAAATGAAATTGCTTAAAACATCGATTTTGATAAATCCTAATCAAAGAATTTTATTAGGTTATCTATTTCGCGGATAGGAAGACTAGAAAAGTGAAATTTCATTAGTTTTTTTTAAATAAAAAGGTTTGTTTTTATAAACGGTTAGTTCATTATACTCATTGCCTTTTTTCGTATGGAATTGTATTGTACTTATGGGCAGTGGGGTAGCGTGGGAGAGGGGGGGGGGGGGGGGCGGCCCACCCTGGGTGGCACTTTTATGGGGGGCGGAAAATTTTCACAATAAATAATAACATTATCTTGGAAAAATTTAAATTTAAACCATTTCTACCATACTTTCGTTTACGAATCCAACTCGTTTTTTATTATTTATTAAAAATATCAATAATCATATTTTTTTTACACTGCAAATTTCGCAATTCGTAGCAAAACCGTACGCATCTTATGAGAGTGATACTAATTAAAGCTGATAACTTGCAAACAGATTCACTCTTAATTAAAACCTGAATTGTGTTCAGATTGTATTAACAAATGAATTTCAGTTGTGTATTCATCTGCTGATACATTTCGAAAGATACCATTATTTTATTAGAAGTGCAGATATAAAATTCTAGTTGTAGACTATGTATGTGCTGCCAGAATCAAAGAGAAACCATTTTCATCTTCTGAGTGTAGTTTTAATTTGCCATATACAGATTTAATTTAACCCGTCTAATCGCAGGAGACGCAAATTGTCCCACACATTTAATTTTAAAATAAAATTTTGAAATTATATCCCAAACATTTATATTTAAAATATATTTATTTTTAAAATAAATTTGTGATTCCAATAAAAAGTTAAGATACAGTTTTATTACATTTTTTTAAGAAAAGAAATCTATAATATATTTAAAATTTTTATGTTTATTTTATTTTAGATACTTTCATTCGAATATTCGGAGACGTGTCCTTTTGAGCCAATTCACATTTCCAATGCCAAAATTTTTATATTTAGAAACAATAATATGTTAATAAGCACGTCGGAAAAATTACTTTATCTAGATTTTAGAACAATTTTGTTTTATGCAAAAGAATAAAAAAAGGAACATTTAAAATGCATGGGAAGAACCGGAAATTTTGTGCGCAAACAGTGACAGGCAAAAGTTTAAAGATATTTGTTTCTAATTATTCGAAGAGTTAAACCAGTTTTCAGAATATAAAATTCCATTTGAGGATTCATCTGCTGTCACAATTCAAACTAAATCACTAGGTATCTTATTCGAAGTTCAGTTATAAAATTCTAGTTGCAGACTCTGTATGTGCTGCCAGAATCAAAGAAAAACTATATTCATGTTCTGAGTGTACTTTTAATTCGCCGCATACAGACTTAATTCAAACCAATTTTGTGTTGAGAATGTAAATTTGTTGGATTCATCTGTTGACACATTTCGAAGGAAAACATCCTCTTATTAATTTATAATATTTTATTTGCAGACTATGTATGTGCTGCCAGAATCAAAGAAAAACCATTTTCATGTTCCGAGTGTAGTTTTAATTCGCAAGGCAGAGATTTAATTTTAACCAATACAGAATGTCAAATTCCAGTTGGATTCATCTGCTGACACTTTTCGAAAGAAAACATTCTGTTCTTCGATGTGCAGTTATAAAATTTCAGTTGCAGACTAATTATTTAATGCCAGAATCAAAGAAAAACTATTTTCGTATTCTGAGTGTAGTTTTAATTCACCGCATACAAACGGGTTTTGTGTTCAGCATACAATGATACATTAAATAACGAGTTGCAGATGCATCGTGCATCAAGTGAAGCTTTACATTTGAGTTACATAATGCTGTAAAATTCTGAGAATTTGATTGTTGCGTGTGTTACTATTATTTAGGGACTCTAACGCAATTTCAATCAATCAACTAAGGAGTAGAATTTATAAACATTATTTACGTTGAAAGAATACTCGTCAAATGTGATTATTAAAAAAATCCAGCTCGTATATAAATAGGTCGTAATAAAAAAAACAGTATTTCCATATACAACCCCCCTCCCGCCGCTTTAAGTACACTAATAAGGGGGCGGCGAAATTTTCCTCCGCCCCAATGTTCTGAATTCTATTACAGACATACAATTCTCGATTTCTGAGAGGTTATATATAAATTTGTAGTAGAATTTATAAGCATGATTTTATTGAAAGCGTACTCGGCACATGGGGTTATAAAAATCAGCATAAAAAATTACGATACTTACTCCTCCCCCCCCCCCTCCCCCCGGTCAGCGCTTGAAAATCTGCGGAAGGAGCACCTGTAGAAGTTAGGGAGGGGGGGGGGGGGCAAAATTTTCCTCGGGTTTTCGGGTGGCCGAAACGCACGCTACGCCACTGCTTAGGGGGCGCCGTGGAAATTTCGCCCCAGGGCGCTGGTAGTGCTAAAACCGGCTCTGGTCACATCAATAGTATAATAATGCAAAAGTTTTATGGTTCAATTAACATTGTTGAAATTAATAGTTACGATCTGAACTCCCTCTGAATATTTGTTACGGGTCCGCTCCAGCTATCTTAGCAAAGAAGGTCATTCAAGTGAAAACGCTATTAAAATTTTTCATTTTTTGTTTCCTACTTATAAACTCGTTAATGGTCCAGTGAGCACTGGGTGTCATGGCATTATGCGCGCTGATTAGCAAAGGTTCAATCTCTAGTCCAAAACTAAACTCAACTAAACGGTACGAGGTGCCTAATACCTAAACGAATTATACAATATTTTATAAAATTATGCAACTGTAAGTGATTTTACGCGTTTCTAGTAGAAATACTTTCAGAATCGAAGACTATACTCCGGCTACCAAGAGGTTGACGGTGGTGAAATCACTTTTTGTGATAAGTTTTGGGGTGTGATTTCATAATAAACTGTAGACATTTTTTAAACAAGTGCCAAAATAAGATAAAAGTTATGATAATGTCTCATTTTTATGCGGTTAACAAAGCGTTCGTATAAACACAACTTTATAATCAGTATTTCCTCCCCATCGGTCAGCGGTTCTATTTAATAACTGGCCCCGGCATGCAATGCTATTCAAAGAAATAAATTGATTCTCCCTGCATGTCCTTTCCCGTGCGTTCCCGTTCCCTTCCACCTTCCCCGCCTTCCCCCTCCCTCGTCCCTCTCCGCGAACCCCACCTCAGGCGTTCCCCTTCCCTCTGCCTTTCCTCCCTGCCGCTAAAATATTTGAAATACACACATTTTCATTTATACAAATTTCATAACGCCAGAGCTTACCATTATATATAGCCTATATGTTATTCTGATGTATGAGCTATATTATTGTAAAGTTTCATTAAAATCCATTCAGTAGTTTTTGCGTGAAAGAGTAACAAACACACATATATCCATACAAACTTTCACGTTTATAATATTAATAAGATTGTATTTTTCCTTTGGAGGGGTGTAGACATACGGTCACCGTTTATCCCATTTTCGACTAGTAAAGAAGTGTTATATGTTTAAGAACAAAAGCAAAACAATCAGCGCATTGACATTTGACATTTTTGAATTTTTGGAATTCACTCACTACTCAATGTTAAACTTATCACAATATTCCTGCAGCTCTTTCAAAAGATGAGAATTCGTTCGATACATAATGTACGAGGAAAAGAATTTTCTTCATAACTATTTTTTTCGTGAATTTTTCCGATGTTTTAATAGCTATTCTGCTATTCGGGGCGGAGACAAATCCAACAAATCAAAGATCATAAAAATCGGTCCAGCCGTTCTTGAGTTATAAATGGTGAAACTAACCCGACTTTGTTTATACATTAAGATTTGAAACGTGAGGGTGGCCATTTTTTATTCGAATATGTGATTTACATGCTAAAATAAAGCTACGATTATACTGGACAATTTTTGGAATACATTTTTTGAAAATTTGAATTCTTTTGTTAAAAAACCTTAACTATCTTTTTTTTCTAAGATTATCATGAATTACACCTCTAAAGTTTCTCGGTATGAGCGCGATCACGGTATAAGATATAGATCTCGGTTCGCAGTTAAAACAGATTTTTTATGTTTGCTGTTCCACATTTTATTGAAATTTGATAATATTTATAACTTGCAAAAATTTTCCACTAACCTAACCAGTAATGTCGCAAACAAATTTGTACAGTTTTAAAATTAATTTAAATCGTACTAATTAATAATTTTAAATAATCTAGATGGTTAATTTATTATTTTCGGCCAAAAACCGGTATGCCTGATAAAAAAATGACCCAAAATTAGACAGATCTAAATTATTTATCTTGTTTTAAAGAGGTATTCTAACTGGTTCTGATTCTACACGATTAGTCAACTAACAGATATTAAACCGGCTATAAAAGTTAATATAAGAAATAACACATGTTAATGTATCATTAACGGCGTTAAAAATGTTGAATTATTGCCGAAAGCTTCTATACTAAATTTTACAATTTGACTGCACGATATAGTCTCCGATTATTTTGTTGCAACACCCGAAATTATCTAAATTTTATATGGAATAATCGTAGAATGAAATAGAAAACTAGAAGTGCCTTCCTTACACATTTGATTGGAAATAAATGTTACATTTAGCCCAATAGCCTAGTGCTCTGTCTCACTTATACTCGCCCGACATTGTAGATTTTTCATCCTATCTGAATTTTGTAAACTCAGTTTGTGTTGGAAATTTAAAATTGGGCAAATATTTTAATCATGAATCACCTCCACAAAGCATTGTTTGTGTTCTTGCTTGTTCTATGGGAATAATCGACATTTAAATGGAATAATCGACATTTTATTTGGAATAAACGACATTTTAATCGGAATAATATACATTTTATGCAGAATGATCGAAATTTTATGTGGAATAATCGACATTTAAAAATAAAATTATTTTCTTAACTGCTCATTCGTAATACGGGGCTACTTTCAGCTTTCCTCTGCTAGTTAGATGCCTTGCTGACATACATCAGTGGGCCTAGTCACTAATTTTTGTAAACCTCCGTTTCATGAAGTTACGGGTTTAGCTACGTCACATACCCGTTGTTGTTGTTATTTAAGTTGGCGAATCTGTCAAAATACGGGTATGTGACGTAGCTAAACCCGTAACTTCATGAAACGGAGGTTTACAAAAATTAGTGACTAGGCCCCCAGGTTTGGTGCTGAATGGACTCTTAGCTTCGCTTCTTTCGATATTTTTATCAGCGCTAACCACGTTAAGTCCCCGATTAATGGAATTTCTTGCATTTACCCTCCTTTCAACAACTCTTTTCATCTCTCTTAAACACACAATCCAAATTCATCCAGTTGTTCTAAGTATTCATCATTCACAAGAACAACAAAAAATCGATAAAATTTCCTGAATTGGATTTAATATGACAATTTAAAGAGAAGCGTGTTTGGTAAAACCAGATCTGAATAGCTAAGTACTTATCCGCTTTATTAGGTATTCCTCATTTCTTTTACCTCCCCACTGTCTTCAGCCTCACAATATACTCCGATTGAGGATACCATGATCTCACTAGCTCCACGCGGTTGGGAAAAGTTACTCAAATCAAAAATAAATGTAGAACAATTCTCAAGCTTCCTTAGAATAAATTTTCACATATGTAGCAAACACTTTGTGGTTAGAGTCTGTCAAATAAGAGTAGAAAATATAAAAAATTGAACTAAAAAATTTGTAGGCTGGCAACACCAATAATTTACCTGTCAAATATTCTTTTAAAGTGCAAACACCCTAAAAATGCAAAACACCGTATACACATTTTTTTGTTCTTAAAAAAAGTACTGTTGTTAAGGTACCTACTTAATGACATAAATTTGATTAAATTGTGTTCTACAAAGTGATTGGCTTCCATTTAATTTAACATAAATTTGAATTTAACAGTGGGTAGAAAGGATGAATGGTGAGTTTAGTTACACTACTTTTAGATCTGAATGAGTTTAATATATTCAGATCTAAAATTAGAGACACGATCTAAAGCCTGGACAAAGCCAGTAGGTACTTAAGCTAATATTAAATAAATGTGAGCAATTTCTAAAGTGTGCTTTATATTTTATTACAATATCGTTATTCTTCATTATGTTAACATAAAATTGTAAAAATATAATAATAATAAACCGATATGCAATTCTAATTTGAGATCAGTGGAATGAAAAAATATTTTTTTCACTTTTATGCCTATTTAATTTTTAATTAAAATGTAGGTTACAGAGCTTTAGATTAACACCATGATTATATTTTTAGTATTGCCATTTGGACGACAGTGGCGCCCTTCTATGTTTTCTACTCTTATTTGACAGACTGTCTATACAATTATAATAATAACAATATTTGTTTAAATTCCATTTTATTATACGTCTTTAACCAACCAGTTTCGGTTCAATCTGAACATTCGTCAAGGGTGTATAAAACATATTAAAAAAATTTCCCTCAGAATAGTTGAATCTTTGTTAATTCCTTATTATTGATTTTATCCAAACAATTAATTAATTCAGTTTAATAGTTCACCTTTCAAGCGTGTGGTGTTTTAAGTAGTTGGTGGCTACCAATTTCTGATCTTACTAAACCCATTTGTTTCCCCTCACAATAACATAGTTTACTGCCTCCTTTGCTCCTATAATTGCGTTCAGTCCTTCATTACCCCGATGATGCGGCACTTTGTCTTAAATGATGCACAGCATCTCACAGGGAGGGACCAGGGAGATCCTCAATAACAATAATAACATGTAATTTTGTATACTTACATGGATAGCTCAATTGAGTAAAATTAATTTCGTATTACTAATGATCATAACCCCCATTCAATTTGCTCTAACTTAGCGACATTTTTTCTCATATGCACTTTAATCTATACATATTATAAGCAACCTTTAACCAACTTCAAAAAAGATGGTGATCCCTATTTCCATGGTGGACAAGGCTCCTTCATTCCTCGCGATTCTGCACTGTTGTACCTACGTTCCTGACGCCAGTGATACTTGATCATTCCAGCTCATTGGTGACCTTCCTCTGCATTGCCAGCGACTATGAGTTTCTCCAAGTCGGAATCCTTAGTTTGGCGAGCAACGTGCCCAAAGTATTTTAAGATACATTGTAGGCAGATTGTTGAAAGCCTATTGTGGATGCCTAGCTCTTTCAGAATTGAATCATTTGTACGTCTGGCTGTCCATGGACTCCTGAGCATTTTTCTCCAGTACCACATTTCAAGTGGGAGGCGGGTATGGGTTCCCCCGCCCCAGAAATCATTCACTGGATATTCAACACCTCTGCCGTAGGTCACGCCAAGTGGTTCGCTACGTTTGGTGATTTATCAGGGTTTGCCAGGGTTAATGAGAGTGATGTTCATATTCCTGCCTACCACAAGACGGGCCGCATCGGTAGGGCAACCCTTTCACCTCTCCAGCCAGATTCGCAAGACCCATCGTCTTGCACCGAAGTGGGAGGGATTGAATCATCACTCTTGGACATACTGATCCATAGATTTCTACCCACACTTCCTTTCCTTAAAAATCCCAGTACAGCATCTCCAAATATGACATGGGCCTTGAGATAAATTGTTTTCCTTAGAATCTCCTGTATAGAGTTAGTCCAGTAAAGGAAGGAGTTGTAGAGTGCGTGAGCAGGAACCTAAGCGATTTTTTCAGGACTTGTTTAGGGTGCTTAGGGTATGAACATACTAAAAGTCCTGACGTCTAGGTGGTGAGCTAGGGGGGGGGAAGGGGGGGGGAAGGTCCCGATTTTCGGGTTTCCGTTTATATCTCAAAAACGGTGCGTCGCAGAGGAAAACTTTTTTAGAATAAGTAAAAGCTCATAAAATTATCTACAACTTTTATTCTATACGTAATTTTGGAAATCCCAACCGTTTTTGAGTTATACGCTCCACAAATGTCAATATTTTCGAAAAAATCATTTTACCTCACATTTTTCATCAAACATTCCTTCATATCGTCTAAAATATTCATCCAAGAAAGAAATTCATTTGAAAGAAGTTGTAAATAATTTAATTATCTTTTAGAATATATATATACATATGTAAATAAACCTCCAACCAGTAAATATTTACAGCAATTTTAAGTTTTTTCGTAAAATGTCATTTTCAGAAAAAGCTGTTTTTTCTTACCAAATTATTAAGACGGGTTTTTTCTTCATGGGAAATTACTTATTAATTTTTGCACGCAAGGTAGCACGTAAGTTGTTCTCGAACAGATGATTAATGGAATTCATTTTATAATCATTATTATTGTGATGGGTGATTAGGTTAGTCGTCGGAGATGCTACAATAACGTGCTACGATGCTGTTCGAGTTGGTAAAAAAGGCAATGAATGCGATAGTGGGATTGACATTCTCAGACATCAAGTTGTCCCGCAAACTTCGGGCATTCCCAATGTCTTCTGTCAGCTCGTCAATAAAAATTCACGATGAAAAGGTTGCAGTTGACCCAACATTGCTGTTTCAACGGATGTGTATAAGCAAACGATCAGATGAGGATTTGATGAAATTCTTTGAGTATGAGTTAGCCCCATTTCCCTTGGCACTGTTCTCAATAACATCATGTTACACTCTCAACTTTATATGGATTCACGTTGTCATATCCTCTTTGGACATGAGGGTCCTGGCAAGCGTTGTTCATCCATGGCATCGTCATTCTCAGTGGTGGATGCTTCTTGCTGAAAGGGCTCTACGTCGTTTTCATCGTCGTCCTCGGCAACAGGCACGCTATTAAAGCATCTTCACGTCAGGACTTTTAGTATGTTCACACCCTAAGCATGCTAAACAAGTCCTGAAAGAATCGCTTAGGTTCCTGCTCACGCACTCTACACCTCCTTTTGGACCATTCGTTTACTGGACTAAGTTATGGAATGTTAAAAAATATCCTATTGCGAATTTAACCCAATCCAACCCTTCATAACCTAACCCAACCTAACCTATTTTATAACAACTTTAACATCAATTACCCACGGTTGTCCGATGAAACGGGGATACGAGAAAGGCTAGTGGTAAGAACCTGACTAATCAGATATAAGTAGATACACACTAAACATAGCTAAATCAAGCAACACTTCAATTCTATTCTAGGGTCGATCTGATTGGATACTGATCGAGTACACGAGTGAATTTTACACAATATTGAATTTTACATAATATTGTATTAAACAATGAGAAAAGTTCGGCCCTGTACAGGACAGGATATGCGCTTTACCAGATGAATTTGTGGTACATAGTTCTACCTGCTACCGATCTCGCGTCGGGAGTCATTAGTGCGTGAAGATGCGTTCTTTTGCCTCCCGTAACGCAATTGTTAATACCTACAAAAGACAGGAAAAAACCTAAAATAAATAATCTGTTTTAGACTCACGTTAGGAAAACTT
Source organism: Limnephilus marmoratus (assembly GCA_917880885.1). Lineage (NCBI taxonomy): Eukaryota > Metazoa > Arthropoda > Insecta > Trichoptera > Limnephilidae > Limnephilus > Limnephilus marmoratus. The sequence goes on from OU862935.1 coordinate 13,953,596, forward strand.
CGATCAATAATGCTACTGAATGCACATTTTGAAGTGAAAACTTCTTTAGCACCGTTGTGATTTGAAACTCGATGAAACGTAAAATAGCGACACTAAAAAAGAAAAACACATCCATGGGATTTGGCCAGTGAGAGAATGAGATAGTATAATCGGTCTCTTCTTTGAACGGTACTTCGTTTCCTATCGGTCTCCTCTTTGTGCGGTGCTTCGTAATCTCCCCACTCTTGTCTAGTTTTTAGTTTTCTGAAGGTTTAACTTCTACCGCGTGTGAATTGCACACTCTGATTTTATTCCATAATGTATGCCATTGTAAAGATGTGTACATAATTAGTAATTACTATCCGGTTTCGCAGGTGTTTGTAAAATATGGAAAAACAACAGGACTCATTATTTTATGCAATCAAAATTTCTTCTCCTGAAAGAAGTAAGATTTATTCTTTTGTAAGAAGTATATACGACGCAATTGTGAATGGTGGAAGAAGTCTGGGACGCCCGAGGAAGACATGGCACGATCGAGTGAATCAGATACTTGAGTCGGGCCATGTCAAAAGTCAGAATAATAGAAGAGTTTGTATGAATGTGAGTGAGGCAAGGAGTGTGTGCCAAGACTGAGTTCTTTGGCGGTCCGTCCTCTCTGCCTACCCCTGCGGGGAAACGGCGTGATGGTTAATTAGTTAGTTAGTAAAATTTCTTGACCTCATATCTCATGATGGAAATCACGTAGCGAGCTGAAATGTTTGACTTTGAACCAGAAATTACAGACAAAGAAGCTGTAGAAATTTCATGCCGCCAGAGCTCACATTTGCAGAGTTATTGCTGAGATAAACAATCATTATCATTTTGGAAATCAAATCAAATTTACGAAGGTAAAGTCAAGCCTTTAATGTACAAAGATATTTGTGATTTTCTCTATACGCGTACATATATGTTCTAACGTGATGCCATTTTAAAACACGTCCTCATTTATGTAAGTAGATTTTTTTGTTGCTAATTTAACCTTTTCCCAGGCCTCATTTATAAAAAACTCCTAAATAAATAAACTCTTAAATTATATCGAATTAAACTCGCAAACAAAAGGTATTTGGGTTCTTGGTCTCATTTGTCCGTGGCGTCCCCTTTTTCCCATTCCTCCTTATCCGGTACCTACTTAGTATTGCTAATATCAGTAGGGGATGTTGGGGGGGTGTGGGACAAAACCGACCGCCGGGTAAGGTTGAGAAAAAATCACACCCTCAGGGTGACAACCGCTTATCCTGTATGACGGATCGGTACCGTTAAACACACATCTCCCCCATACACAATTTGCCAGATTTGGAAAGCCAAATAATTAAAACACACCCCACTCTACCCCATTTTGGTTTTGGAGACATTTTTCAAGCTAAAAGGTAAACAATCAATTTTTAAATCTTGAACAAAAGTTGAAAATTTTTAGTAATTTTTTTTTTTTAATTATTATATTAACGAGCGCAGACCCACGAAAAATCACGGCATAACCTGAATTCTTGGCAATTCAGTTTCAATTTTGAAAATGATTGCGTTAATTAAACCAGATTTCACGCAGGACGCACATACAACCAACATTAGTTTAGTTTTATGATGATTTATTGGCAAAACGAATGCCAATTTTGCAGATACGATTTTAGATTTTCACGGCCAAAAATATTTTTGTTATTAGTTTTTGGGGTATTATGCCGTGTTGCGCTACCTCCTTCTTTAGCCAACGTTGACAAATTGGCAATCGGCAATCGCCGAGAACTTAATCGAAACCGGCCATTACTTTGGATATGTCCCTGAGGTCCTGGGAAGACCCAAAACTCATAGAGCACGCCTGATTACGGAGGCAATTAAAATTCACAAAAATCCTATAAATATTAATAGAGACGACGGAGCTAAGCTCAATAGTTCTTGGTATCCGGTAATTGACGGTTACATCAAGGTTAAACGCAAAAAAAAACATGTTGAAGTATATTGTAGCGCCAGCTCGTAGAGGAGTGGAGCTGGCGACACGGTATCGCTCCTAAGTAGATACGTACAAATATCACCCCTAACTATTAGTATTACACATCTGCCCTGATGATGGACACTGCAACGCTGTCCGAAACGTTGGCTAAAGAAGGAGGTAGCGCAACACGGCATAATACCCCAAAAACTAATAACAAAAAAGCCAATTTTGCAGTATAATCAATTTTGAAATTTCAATGTCGAATCAATTAATAATTTTAATTAAATCAGTGCAATTAAATCATTTTTTCTTCTTTTTTATGAGCCTTTTAGCGTCCAGCTTTGGATGAAGGCCTTCCCCAAATGTATAGCTGATTCTTGATTATACTCACAAATCTCTACCTAACGCCGTGTCATTTATGGGCAACCTCTGTTTCTCATCCTTGAGCGAGGATGCCATAGTAGCTTGAATTCCATCTGTAATTCATTACCTGTGCTATGTCCCCAACTTGGTCCCATCTTAGAGTGGATTTTATAACAATAATAATAATGGGATAATTTGTAGAGCGCCGTTTTTTGTGAGGCGCTTACAATTTATTATGAATTCTTAGGCTATATCTAATTTCACTATTTACAAATAGATACAGAAAACATTCTTGCCTGGCAGGTCACTTCTGATAAACACACTTTAATTAGAAAGTTTATGCTTGGAAAATATACAGCTTTCCACGCGGAGGACATTATATTTAAAACACTGGACATTGCATGATTTTACATTTGTTACCCCCATCACTATTAGTATTACATCTGTGAGAAGATTAGTGGCAAAAGTACAGTTGATATTTATTTTGAAGGACTGGGGGCCTAGTCACTAATTTTTGTAAACCTCCGTTTCATGAAGTTACGGGTTTAGCTACGTCACATACCCGTATTTTGACAGATTCGCCAACTTAAATAACAACAACGGGTATGTGACGTAGCTAAACCCGTAACTTCATGAAACGGAGGTTTACAAAAATTAGTGACTAGGCCCACTGGAGAATTTAGGACTCCTTAGGGCTGGAGATTTTTTTGAAAAGATTTTTACAAACGCTTTTTACAAATTAGTTATTTTCAATGTCGCGGGCACCAATGTCAAGGTTTTTGAGTTCATGGATACGACTGCCTAGGTGAGTTTTAAGTTTAGGTATTTTCATTCTTAAAGTCGTCAATCAGGAAGATTTGAAAGTACCTCACTTAGCGCGGCTAAAGTAATTTCAAGCAACATTTCGGATCTGAACAGCGGTCTTTCATAATGGTGATACTGAAAGTATTTACCACTCTAAATTTCTATAATTTTTGTCAGATTCAAGAGCCTCAGATAGAACCTTAGGGTTAACGTACAAATTACCCTCTGAGGTCCACGGCTATTTATCTTTTCATAATCTTCCACCCCTTTAGTACCTACTTTTAACCCTTTGTGTTATTTTTTTTAAACATTCTTAATTAGGTACGTTTCCTGTATGAGATAAACTTCCCTTGGAGGATATAGAAGTAATTTATTTATATTAGGAACATTGTTCACGTATGTAGGAAAAAATACAATAAATCTATTAAAAAAATTTGTTCATATATATTTGGATAGTAAATTACAGAGTAGATATGTATGAAGATTGGACAGTTAGTAACATGTGCGACGTGTAAGTAGATGAAAGGAAAATTCGGTGATGTTCCAGGAAGTAACATTAATATCAAAATAATCACCATTTGGACCAATAACAATAAAAATAGATTACAAATAATATTGCAACCTGTATTGCAACGGTTCCATGCAAAATTTTCAGATCTGAAAATCAACTCAGAATGAAACCAATTCAGAAATACCTCAGGAAGGTCATTAAAAGCTATAAAAAATAATTTTAAAATAGCCGGTAACCCTCACCTAATTTAACCTATTTAACCATTTTTTAATATTTTTTATCATCACTCTTAATGACCTTTCTGAGGTGCTTCTGAGTTGGTTTCATTCTGAGTTGTCCGGTCACCATTAACAGTTATTTTAAGTATGCATTTCAAAGCTGCGTAACTGCGTGGTGGAAATAGTTGCGTTGGTATAGACAAATTATAAAATTTACTTGTATGGGGCGGGATTTGAACCCGCGACCTCTGAATTCGTAATCGATAGCCTTACCTCTCGATCAGGTGTATTTTAGTCTAATTACTGCTTTATAGTTAAAATTATCTTCGCCACACCAATATTTCATTTTGAACATTTGGGAGATTAGGTAGTAGGGACTGTATACAAAAGAGTAATATAAACTGTTTAAGAAATTTTACCATTTCTATTATCATGCTATACTGTGCTAGAGCATCTGTACTACCATGTGGTATCTTGAAAAATCGGGGTGACGACCACTGAAGGCGATGGGCCACGTCTTGTAACTGCTAGCAATAACACTCCTTATGTAGAAGGCGATAAAGTTGAAATTTCTTCTTAACACTGTTTTGATTTATGGAAGACAAATATACCGCCAAAATGAGTATTTTGTATTATTTTGGAAGTTCAGGCACAAATCTTTAAATGTTTTACGATAATTTTCTAAAGAACTTAATTTTGTCACTTTATGCAATAAAATAAAAAAGGGGGTTCGTAAGTAAGAGATTTTAAACCTCAAAGCAGTTTTCCAAAGCCTGATACGTTATTTTTTCCAGGCATAAAAAAATACTAATTTCATAAAATCCTCAATTATTTCAAAGACAAATATGTGTTCTATTCGCAGTATTTAATTAAAGCATCTAAAATATCTCTGACGGGGGTATTTCACCATCCTACTCATAGACTATCCATTCGTTAACGTACATTTTCGATTATTTAAACAAGATTTATTTATTTAAAACTAGCTGACCCGGCCACACGTTTCTGTGGCTAACGAAACACAACGCCATTACCCAACCTTTATAAAATCCATACCACCCGCTTGCCAGCTGCCCGCTGCCCGCTACCTGAATTGAATATTTGAATTTCTCGGCTTTTCTCTACTATAATAAGCATGTATTATAACTAACTAATTAACTCGCCACTAATTATGCAATGCTTGCAATGCAACACTGGATATTTGAAAAGGGAAAATCAAATACATACTTACTCTAAGACATCTATTTTCCAATTTCTTCCGTAGAACGAATTTCAAAATTGACTATAGTACGGCCCGCCAGCCGTTTTAAATCACACAAAAATACTCGTATGTTTTCTTTGAATTTCTCGGCTTTTCTCTAATATTATTTGCACGTATTATACATATAAACATTCCTCTTCAATCACTCTATCTATTGGTGAAAACCGTATGAAAATCCGTTGCGTAGTTTAAAAGATTAACGCGCACATACATTTATTTTATACTATGTAATGATGATGATGATGATGATGATAATGTCTATGTTTACTATTCGGTACTTGAACCTATGAATAGTGGTTATATATAGGATAAGTTAGCTGAGCTTTTTACATGAGTATTTATTTGTTTATTTATTAATATTTGTTATCGTACGGATAAGCTATAAGAGGGATGGTAAAATACCCCCTAATTGATATAACTATCAAACCAAAAACACCTGATTCTGCAATAATATGTTGTAGTGCATCGCATAAAAATATTCCTTAAATAAGACCCATAAAACATAAGTTATAAACCTTTGTATAAAGGAAGCTTAAGCATCCTGATGCTTCGTTGTGTGTTTTCTAGGGAGAGTTTTGGGTGGCGGGGGGTGGTTGGGAGTTAAAAAAACCCCGACGTGTAAATACTGCGCGAATTAACAAGGGTCGTAGCTCGGGTTCAGCAGGTTTATCCGTGTCTACGGAGGAAGGCTTTCGAGGACACTGCAGTGATGCTTATCACTTTTTCAACAACCTTTTATTTCTTTCATTTTGTTCTGTTATATTTCCTGCGCATAAATGACCGATTTTTACATTTATGCCATTAAAAATACTTCTGTTCAACGAACGTTTGCTTAGAAGTTATGCATCATTTTTCATTTTCAAAATTGACAGTTTTGGTTTGGAGAATCCAGACAAACGTTAAAGTACCTACCTATAATATAATATTTTTAATACATAGAATAACTGGAACTCATTTGTCAAAATGGGAATTCAGAACATCCCCAATCCCCATTGATGGGGATTGGGGATGTTCTGAATGCGAGTATGGGTACCGCCGCTCCGGGAACCTTTTTTTTGGAAAACCATCACCTCTGTCACAGGTCACCCTAAGCGTTTCGCTATGTTTGGTGACTTAGCGGCGTGCCCGGGTTCATGGGGTGAGGTTTGTCCTGGTCTTGGTATGACACATCTAGCGATAATATCGTACATCGCATCTTTTTTTTTACACGAACACCGCACAAGAGTTCCAACTGCTCCCTTCTGGAGCCAGTGAGACTATGGCATCCCCAATTGGGGTATGTTGTGAGGCTGAAGGCAGTGGGGAGGGAAGGAGATAGGGAAGAGGAAGGTGGGGAAGTACCTGGCTATTCAGGTCTAGTCACCAAACACGGCGAAAGCCACTTCAGGCAACGTTTCAATTCTGAATGGTGGTATTACACCAGGGCGATACTGAGAGTATATTCCACTCTGGAACGTGCCGCAAATATACTATATATTATTTTTTAATTAATAAATGGGGAAATACACAAATTAATCAAATAAAATTCATTTGCCACGCCGGGATTCGATCCCGCGACCTTCGGAATGCGAGTCAAGCGCCTTACCGCTGCACTAAGCCGGCCGTCATCTGTCTTGATGTTGGACACTATAACCCTGTCTGAAACGTTGACTAGAGAAGGGGGAAGCGCAACATGGCATAATACCCCAAAAATAAATCACGATAACATTTTTGGTGGTAAAAATCTTAAATCATACTTGGAAATATTTGTTCCTCTTTAGCATTTTTTTCCATTCTAAAAGTCCCATACAATTTTTGTCCGTTGTAAAACCACCTTTTGCCACTCCTGATATCCAGAATTTCTGACTGACAGGAAATTTCAGGGGTCAGTTAAAGTATTTAAGGACATTTAAGGACCCCACCTTTAAGCCAGAGGCATTCCGTCGCTAATCTTGATGCGGGAAACGGCCATTTGTCTCAAAATAAGAGTGGAAAATGTCATGCAACCCTCCTCCTGCCCATCTGAGCTGTAAATCACTCTCGCCGCTATTTTTACGCACGCGTCAACCTGTCCGAGTTAAGCGACCGTTTCTTAATCGCGTTGGTGATGACCACAGTACTAGAAA